>ARYC01000126.1:0-142070 GCA_000711775.1 Oxytricha trifallax
TATCTGGTGAGTTGAGGGGTGGTCGTGGTCACTGCTCTATTTTGACGTCATTCGACGAATTAAAAGTGAAATCATGCATTTTCAAGTGATGGCCACGTGGTCACCGTGGTCATGGTCATTGTCACCATGGGCACGGTCATGGTCACGAGGACCACGGAGGCAGTGACCACGTGACCACGTATCTGGTGAGTTGAGGGGTGGTCGTGGTCTCTGCTCTATTTTGACGTCATTCAACGAATTAACAGTGAATTCATGCATTTTCAAGTAATGGTCACGTGGTCATGGTCATTGTCACAATGGTTGAGGTCTTGGTCACGAGGACCACAGAGGCAGTGAACATGTGATCAGGTATCTGGTGAGTTGAAGTGTGGTCGTGGTCAATGCTCGATTTTGACGTTAATCGACGATTTAACAGTAAAATCATGCATTGTCAAGTGATGGTCTCGTGGTCAACGTGGTCATGGTCATGGTCACCATGGTCATGGTCATAGTCACGAGGAACATGGAGGCAGTAAACACGTGATCAGGTATCTTGTGAGTTGAGGGGTGGTCGTGGTCAATGCTCGATTTTGACGTCATTCGACGAACTAACAGTGAAATCATGCATTTTCAAATGATGGTCATGGAAACGTTCACCATGGTAACAGTCAAGGTCCCGATGACCACGGAGGCAGTAAACATGTGATCAGGTATCTGGTGAGTTGAAAGTTGGTCGTAGTCAATGCTCTATTTTGACGTCATTCGAAATATTAACAGTGAAATCATGCATTTTCAAGTGATGGTCACGTGGTCACCGTGGTCATTGAAATGTTCATCATGGTCACGAGGACCACAGATGCAGTGAACACGTGATCATGTATCTGGTGAGTTGAAAGTTGGTCGTAGTCAATGCTCTATTTTGACGTCATTCGACGAATTAACAGTGAAATCATGCATTTTCAAGTGATGGTCATGTGGTCATGGTCACCATGGTCACGGTTATGGTCACGAGGACCACGGAGGCAGTGAACACGTGACCACGTATCTTTTGAGTTGAGGGGTGGTCGTGGACACTGCTCTATTTTGACGTCATTCGACGAATTAACAGTGAAATCATGCATTTTCAAGTGATGGTCACGTGGTCACCGTGGTCATGGTCATGGTCACCATGGTCACGGTCATAGTCAAGAGGACCACGGAAGCAGTGACCACGTGACCACGTATCTGGTGAGTTGAGGGGTGGTCGTGGTCACTGCTCTAATTTGAAGTCATTCAACGAATTAACAGTGAAATCATGCATTTTCAAGTGATGGTCACGTGGTCACCGTGGTCATTGAAATGTTCATCATGGTCAAGGTCATGGTCACGAAGACCACGGAGGCAGTGAACACGTGATCAGGTATCTGGTGAGTTGAAAGATGGTCAAAGTCAATGCTCTATTTTGACGTCATTTGTCGATTTAACAGTGAAATCATGCATTTTCAAGTGATGGTCACGTGGTCACCGTGATTATTGTCATAGTCACCATGGTCACGGTCAAAGTTACGCGGAACATGGAGGCAATGATCACGTATCTAATGCGTTGAGGGGTGGTTGTTATCACTGCTCTATTTTGACGTCATTCGACGAATTTACAGTGAAATCATGCATATTCAAGTGATGATCACGTGGTCATGGTCATTGTCACAATGGTTGAGGTCTTGGTCACGAGGACCACAGAGGCAGTGAACATGTGATCAGGTATCTGGTGAGTTGAAGTGTGGTCGTGGTCACTGCTCTATTTTGACGTCATTCGACAAATTAACAGTGAAATCTTGCATTTTAATGTTATGGTCATTGAAATTTTCACCATGGTAACAGTCAAGGTCCCGAGGACCACGGAGGCAGTAAACATGTGATCAAGTATCTGGTGAGTTGAAAGTTGGTCGTAGTGAATTCTCTATTTTGACGTCATTCGACGAATTAACAGTGAAATCATGCATTTTCAAGTGATGGTGACGTGGTCACCGTGGTCATTGAAATGTTCACCATGGTCAAGGTCATGGTCACGAGGACCACGGAGGCAGTAACCACGTGAACAGGCTTTTAGTGAGTTAATGTGCGATCGTATTCACTACTTAATTATGACGTCATTCGACGATTTAACAGTAAAATCATGCATTGTCAAGTGATGGTCTCGTGGTCAACGTGGTCATGGTCATGGTCACCATGGTCACGGTCATAATTACGAGGAACATGGAGGCAGTAAACACGTGATCAGGTATCTGGTGATTTGAGGGGTGGTCGTGGTCTCTGCTTTATTTGACGTCATTCGACGAAGTAACAGTGAAATCATGCATTTTCAAGATATTTTCACGTGGTCACCGTGGTCATGGTCTCCTTGTTATCTTAAGTTATACGTCGATAAAACCGTTAAATTCTTATTAATATAACTATATACAAATATTATATAAATACATTTGAATTTGGTAAATTAATTATAATTTAATTAAATATAAATCAAAATCGTGTCAGTTAGAGTTGGCCATTTTGAACAATCTTGGGCTCATTCGATAGAGAATTCAAAATTAGCTGGACTTTACTATTGGCGGTACTATTTTATCGTATCAAAGGAGCGAGATAATTCCACTTTAATTTAACTCATCTTAATTCATTTAATTATACCCTCACATTAAAGTCGAGTTATCTCGCTTGAGCGATGCGGTAAAATAGTACCGCCAATAGTAAAGTCCAGCTAATTTGAATTCTCTATCGAATGAGCCCAAGATCCTTTAAATTGGTCAACTTTAACTGCCCGATTTTGATTTATATTTAATTAAATTATAATTAATTTTCCAAATTCAAATGAATTTCTACAATAGTATAATAATATTCTAAGATGAATATTTTAATTCTTTTAATGGAGTTGCTCAGGGAAGCAGAATAACCCCAATGTTTCTCTATATTAAATTACTTGATGTGTTGAATTCCCATTAAGAATTATTATCCTTAATAAGATAAGGAAAACTTATATTGTAGGAATACATTTGATTTGGGAAAAATAAAATAAAATTAATTTTATTTAAATATAATTCGTGGTAGTTAACTTTCTGGAAACCTAGACAATTTGGTACTTGTTCGATTGAGAATTCATAACTAGCTGGATTTTTCTATTGGCTTTCCCCTCTATAGCATCCCTAGAGCGATATAACTCGACTTTAATTTTGGAAGATTTGTTTAGTTGATTTAATTGCCAAAATTAATGTCGAGTTATCTCGCCTTAGGGATGCTATAGAGGGGAAAGCCAATAGTAAGTCCAGCTAGTTTTGAATTCTCTATAGAACCAGTACTATATTGTCTAGGTTTCCAAATAGTTAACTGCCACGAATTATATTTAAATCAAATTAATTTTATTTTATTTTTCCCAAATCAAATGTTTTTCTACAATAGCCTTTGCAGAAGATATTATAATAAATATTAAGGACCAACAATAATTCAAAAAGATCTTGGATGTTCAGATAGATTGAAACATCGCACAATTTGAAATTAAACACAAAAAAGATATTTTCTTGAGTGACGCCAAATAATTTGAACAAATTCAATAAATAGAAGAAATTCAAAAAATTAAGGAAGAAAAATTCCTTGGAATAAAAAACTTTAATCTTAAATACTCAATAGATGCTGAGAAAGCCTTTGAATGAGATGAATACCAGTTCGGATTATCGAACAATTCGTGATATAATAATGGTATCGTAGATTAGATCACTGTTGATTTATAAATGCACTTCACACATTTCAACCAAATATGTAAAAGTAGAGGAAATTGGCGAAATGGAAACATAGCCGAATAGAATAGCATTTAGAACCCCAAGAGATATTCCTAACCAAATCCTGAGGAATGTAACACAATTAAAAGAAATTAACAATGCAGATATCATAATGTAATTAGTTCATAATAACACAAAGAAAATAAGACATGACATGGGTGAGTACTGGAGTAGAAATTTAAGCTAAAGTCAAGTCCATCAAAACAAAGTCAAACTATATAAAAGTAAAAAATTATTTATTACAAAAAATGTAATCGATACGATGATGGCAATCATCTAAGGGAGGACACTCGTGAATTATAGGATGAGCCACTATTGCAATATCTAAAAAACTTTTGTAGATAAAAACTATATGAGGAATTCCAATCTAATCCATCAGGGAGGAGACCCAACAAGATTTTCAAATTTAATTAGAGAAAACAGACTAATAGACCTAGATGACAAAATACAAATTGAAATTCTAGAAATATGACCTGGCTTGATGAATGGATAAGAGGACTAGAGCTCCAGGAGTACTACCAAAAAGTTAGAAAACTTTTCAGAGTATCGTATATATGGAAGATTAAAATTCAACTCAATGGAGAAAATCAAAATGAGGATTGATGAGCATTGAATATCCAAAACAGAGAAGAGAAATAATAGTGAAAAATACTCATATAAGAAAGTAAAATGCCAGAGAAATCAGAGTTAAAATTAAAATTAATTAATTAAACAGAGAGAAACAAAATAAACTATAAAGAGAAAAATGGAAAATAAATCACATAGAAGGTCAACATCAATAAAAGAGCTACAGAAGTAACAGGTACGCCAATAGCCTTGTAAACAAATAATGTAAGAGAAAAATTTTGGGAGAAGGTGAAAGAGATTCAATATTACCATAGAGATAGAAGCAGAGACTTAGATGCACTGGGAGCAGAGGAGGAAAAGAAAAGAGAAGTTCCATTGAACAAATAAATAGGATTCAAGAGCAAACTGAAGATTGGGCAAACAAACCCAAGTAAGAAAATTGGGGAATCATAAAAACAGAGAGTTGAGTTCAACAAACATGTAGATGTAACTGAGTGTATTCAAGGGGACCATATGGCGCTTAAACATCTTATCAATCTTTCTGAGGTGGCATGTCACGTATTTAACAAAATCATCCATGCAAAAAAAGGGGAAAGTCTAAGTCGGTGGCAGACAAAAAGAAATTTTTACCAAAAATCACAAATTGATGCTTAATATAAAAAAAGTTTTCAATCAAATAATAAATATTTGAATTGTTGTATCTAAAAATTTATTTTAAAATGTAGGTTATTATTTTAATATAATAGATATAGAAATGTAAAGGCAAAAAAGAAATTCAGATATTGTAAAAACATCTAAATTAATAATGGATGTAATGAGTTTTATCAAAGATATATAAAATGTAATTGCAGATCTATAAGAAACTGACATTTTAGAAAATGACCTAATATGTTAAGTATGCCGATAGTATATGATGTTAACCAAAAGAAAAGATGCACCAGATGAAGTTGAATACTAATGTAAACGACCATGCAGGAGGATAAAATAAATTTAATCACTATTTATGTTTCGCAAGCATCAACAACCAATATCAGCATGGTATTTATTGGTATTTCACTATTTTGCAATGGGATACAGTTCTTCCCAAACAAAGTACAATTTAAATATGTACAATTACAAATTAAATCAGAAATTAATCAAGAATATATTCTAAGATATTAGAAAAAAGATAGCTAAGTATATGGAGATTTCTCACATCTAAGATGAAAATGAAATACTTAATGGTGATATTGAAGTAGATGAAAGTTTATTTACTCATGGAAAATTCTTGCATGATGAAGGCTAAATTAAAATTAAGTAGGAAATATGAGAGTTGAAAGGCAAATTTGGGTATTCGGTATGATAGAAAGAAATTCTAAGAAAGCAAAAGTTTTTATTGTTAAAGACAGAACTAGAGATACTTTATGGGTGCTAATACACTAATATTCTTAAGTAGGATCGACTATACATCACGATGGATTTAGTTCATATTAAAATATGCATTTTTCATAAGCAGGATTATACAATAAAAAATATATTCATGAAGAACTCAAATAAAATTTATTAAATCAATAATAAGATAAAGATGATGAAGATGACGATGAAGATGAAGATGAAGATGACGATGATGATGAAGATGACGATGATGATGAAGATGACGATGATGATGAAGATGACGATGATGATGAAAATGAAGAAAATAAATTTGAAGATGTTGAAATGCAAGATGATAGTGAGAATAGCAATGCAAATGTAAGACCTAGAAATTTTAGAGGAACAAATTAAATTGAAAGGTTATGGTTTTAACTCAAAAGATATATTAAAAATATTTATAGTACGGTAAGTGATGAAAATTTGCATGATTTTTTAATGGAAGCAGTATGGAGAAGACATATAAAAATCAATTAATAAAGGGCAAATGAATCTTAATCTGAGATATTTAACTAGTTAGTAATTAATTAACAATTCTTTGATTGAAACTTTTTTTATATTAAGCATCCATTTATGATTTTTGGTAAAAAAATCATATTTTATTTTTTAACATCGACATAGAATTTTTAAAAAATTTTTTTTGTCTGCCACTGACTTAGGATTTCGAAAAAATTCTGCCACCGACTTAGATCCCCCCCAAAAAAGGATGAAAATCTATGACCTCGAGGATGGTGACGATCGTATATGACCAAGCACAAGAACCAAGATAGAAAAGGCACTAATAAGAAAGTTCAAAGACAGAAAAGACGCTAGACAGAGAGGAGTCAGGGAGAAAAAACTGTGGTCTAAAAAACAAGATCAACATTGGAGATAGATAAACTACGAGTGGCAACACATTAGTCTATTTTCAGGTAGACACATCTAGGAGGAAACTCTGGAAGTTTGCATTAAGTTGATAGAGGAGGTACAGTTCAATATGAACAGAGTAACACAGATGATCATGCCACCTATCGTCCTGAATGACAATGGAATAGTCTAGATAGAAAAGAGTAGATAGATGAACTGGAAGATAGAAAATAATAAATTCTGGAGAAAATATGAGGATACAGTGGGGATCATAATACCGGTAAGCTGCCAAAGCAAAATCAAAAATTGCTTCATGACAGAAGAGATTAACCTAAACCAAGTAACGAATCAAGTCGCAGACCGGAAGATTGTGTGGTAATGGCAATCTTAATCGCAAATCACCTAGCACTTTAACTCTATGGAAAACCAGTGTTCCAGATTTTTGCGAAAGATTGGTTCAACATGTATTTATACTGCTTGATGTTAAATCTGGAAGTTGGGTACATCAAAATGGAAATCAGGAAGTCAGGCATTACGATAGAAAAACAATAATTCGTGAAATGGAAAAAAGCAGCACGGAACTCTGTGAACATATTGATCAAAAATTTGACACGGAGATTGTGAACAAACAATCACACATAGACTAATGGGAAGAATTAGTTTATTAAAAAACGCCCAGATATCCCAAATTGAAAAAAAGGAGGGTAAAATAGAGGATAAATTTAGCAAGCTCTGGGAAGACCTGGCAAAGATTGAATGGTACCTCTCAAATGATGGAACAAATTAACCTAAGTCAAATGCAGCAATCCAAGAAAGCGTGAAAGTGGTCAAAGAACAAAATGGAGTTGAGGCAAGCGATTAACATTCCTAGGGTGGAAGAATGAGCGGAAGTCATAACAAAAGAAGTGGGATCGGAGAAGATTTAAAATATCATTAAGGAGCAAGTGAAGGGACACAACTTTCAGGGTAAATAATAACATTGATTTCAGGTGCACAAATTTATTATTTTTATTTTTTTATTTTATATATACTTACCTAAGTGATTAACTAACTAACTAACTAACTAACTAACTAAATAGTAGTAAAGAATAGAATTATATAATTGTAAGAGCCAAAAAGTATTCTTTCATTAAGAAGTAAAATAATACAATTTTTAAAAGTGAATAAAAGTTCATAAATTAATTTAGGCATTTAAAAATATAAAGAAAAGAAGAAAGCTACTTCGATTAAATATTCTTTTTAAATTAAAATATCAAACTATATATAACTACTCATTAAATTATCACCAAAAGGTGCTTATAATTTATGCAAATCTCTAGAGTTTATTCGTCACTCTACTAAAAAAGAATAACCTTAAAATATTTATATTATCTTATGACGTTTCATTAGGAATTCTTAGTTTTTTATCACGTAATATGGAAATTAAATAGTAATAAAATGATATCCTTTTAATTATGAATGATTATCCTTTAAAAATTAATTATACTATCAATTAAACATTCTAGGAAACTACAAATGTAAATAACAAATTTATACTTTTTTTTAAATAATTATTAAACTAAATTTATCTTATCTTTATGAAATCCAAATTGACCATGAGAGTCATCTAAATATGTTTAAATAAATTTGCCTTTTAAATTAATTTTAAATGAAATTGGCGAAATTAATAATGTATTAAGTTGTTACTATGGCTTTCTTCTAGCAATTCAATATATTTCTTTAAATTGGATTTTATTAATGGCTTGATATATATTTTAAAAAGTGATATGATTAAATAAAATTAGGATATTTTTAGATTCATACAATTTTTGTGGATTTATTTTTAAGAGTTGACTGCGATCTCTTATTTAAAATATTTGCTTCGTGTGATTAAGGGATATTTTTATATAATTAGTTCGAGCGGTAGTATTTTGAGTGACAAAATAAACATTAGTATTATCTAAAATATGAATTAGTTAAGTAAAATAAGAAAATAAAAAAAATTTACTTACTTATTTACTAGTGGCGTCTGGTGTGATCTCTTATGTTACAAATGCTCTTGAAACTCTTTGCACAAATTTTACATTGAAACAGAGTCTCTCCACTATGTTCCTCTATGAACTTTTTGAGATTTCTTTTTTTTAAAAAAAAGGCTTCTAAAATAGGACATAAGACCCTCTTTTAATTATATTTTATTTTATTTGCGGATTAATTCTGAGATAACTATAATAATTTCTTGAGTCTTTTCTGGCTTATCTGAATGTCGAAGATCATTTAAATGATTATGAGCATCTCATGCTGTTAAGATCACAACAAATTGAAGAATTGCTGGCAACAAAAATAAATAATTATTAACAGTTTAAAATAAACCAACAATATTATACTATATTATATTTCAAATATTACTTTATAAAATATTAAATTCTTTCAATTATTCTTAAAAAGTAAATAAATATATGGTATTAATAGTTTTAGGTGAATAACTTTGTATTGAGCAGTTAGATTCATATTTTGCAGTAGAGATTTTAGATTTTAAGGGATAAGTAGAGTAGAAATATGCCATCTAAAATATCTATCTCTGTCCACCTTGCATATAAAATATTCAATAAATTAAATATATATTATAGCTTCTACTAAAAAAAAATACGAATGTATTTAGGATTACTCTTTAAAAGAAGATTAATTAAGAAAAATAAATCTTAAATGTGAATGTAAAAAAGATCTTTATTTTATTATTAAGCTTGGGTGGGAAGTTCCCTTAAAAATATATTATATTTATAAATTTCACAAAATCTTTAACATCAAAAATGAATTAATTATTTATTATCTATCATCCAATATCATTTCTACTTTGATAAAGATTTTGAATTTTAATGATAAGCACACTAATTATTTATAAAAAAAGTTAGTTTAGCATTTTTTATGATATAATAACACAAAGAATAAATATAAAAAATTGAAAATTACATATTAGAAAAGTTATTTGATATATGGGAATGGCAATTGAACTTGGGTTCTACATTTTACTAGTGTTTTTATTGCCAAATAATAAATATTTGAATGTTAGGGCAGGAAACTTCCGAAAAGGGGCAAGAAAAACCCCCCTTTAAGCTTTATTAACATTTTATTTTTATGATTAAGAGTATTATTTGATTGGAAGCTAAAGAAAAGAACTAGCTATTTTATTATATAAAAGAATGTTAAAAATAGGATGAATGTAAAATATACAAATACATAAATGTTTTATTAATTTAATTGTGCAATTTTTGAAATAGAAAAATAATCAGCGATTGAGATATAATAATATGCATTTATTTCACTATTTAAATGACTCAATTTTGTTTAAATTTTTATTTTAAATTTCAGTTTTCTTAAAGGTTGCTATCGTATGTATTTTTCCTTATTTTCCACACTTGTCCTTCCAGAACTATTTCATATGTTTAAACGTCATCTTCTTGAGTTCGAATATGTTGAAGTATTCCATTTGCTTACTCAAGTAGATAAGCTCATCCATATTTCAGACAATAAAGGACAAAAACCTCTTTAATAAGTAAAATGGCTAAGGTATATTGCCTAAAGTCACAAATGCTAAAGATCATACTTAACTATGTATAACTAGTGGCGTCTCTTAAATAAGCTGGATTGAATGGTTTGAAAAATTACAACATGCAACATCAAGACTAAGAGAAACGTCTATTCTGCTTCTGCCTTTACTTTAATCATGGTCTTTATATGCACCGTTTGATACGCTGATGCTTTATTTTATAATTTTACGGATTTAATAATCATATTGCAGAAATAGAAAGTGTAGAATTGGTGCCCTAATTCTAAATGTTAGTGCTATTCGAATCTTCTTTATCATATGAAGTACTCTTTAGATTTCAAGGCAAGATAGTTACAGCAGGAACTGAAATTTTGAGGCTGCTAATTTTTATATAACAAGCTTATGAGTAGTACCCAGACGATATTGCACATCTATAGAATTATCGAATTGACAAAGCCATGGCCTTCTAAATGTTATCTAAACCATTCAATTTGTGTAATCACAATTTCCTGAAATTCCATCTTGAATTTCTCTTAATTTGAAGAGGAAAGGCCTTGGTGATTTCAGAATATTTCGATAGGATTTCTTTTAGTGATAGATCCCTTTCTTCAAGGTTATAGTTGTGTTCATGAGTTTACTTTTCAAGTGTAGAGTCCACTTATATCGTATCAAATAGCATCTGCATTTGCTCTCCAATAATTACGAAATCCTCAAATACTACTCCGCAGAGACATTTTACATTGTTACTTAGCAAGGATTGATGCTGACTGAAGATGTAAAAACAAGGAAATCAATATCTCTATCACAATAACAAACTTAGTATCTTTTTTGTTTGACTGTTATCAATACTAAATTATAGCCTTTCCTTCATGCACTTTAAAATACTCAATTCGTCAAAGAGTATTCTAGACAACTGAAACTATCACAGCAACAATCATATCACTTGTAAAGCATGAGAAGTGGTTGTACTAGAGTAGGCAATTGCATCACAACTGTACCAGATGGGGCTATAGGTGCACTTTGAATGCTAATAGATCTAGCTTCGCGCAATAGTTTAATTACCACCAGTAAAAACCAATATCGTAAATATGTTCTTGACATATCTTTGATGTTGATGAGGATCTCGTTATTTGATGAAGCTAGGCGTACATTGCACTTATGGTTTGTTCAAGAATTTGTTGAATGCTTTATTTTTATTGAGAGAGGTTATCAGCATGAGGGCTCCCATTTGTAAAATTTAGTAATAGAATTCACTAATTATTATTACTCTTTAATTATAACAATTAAATTATTCAGAGTTTGTTGTATTGAACACAGAATAAAAAACCTAAATATTAATATATTTGAAAACCAAATGATTAAATAAGTAAAGTATATAGTAAATTCAATAAATATTGTTTGTGTAATTAATTATTTTTGAATTCTTTTATAACAACTTCCTTATTCAAATTGAATTTACTCTTTTATAATGATAATAAATTTGAGTCATCATCTACAAAATATTGCAAGTAAAATAACTATTATACAATTATTGCATTGATTATTTAAGCATAATTATTAATATTATTGTTCATGATATATTTATAAAAGGGATCTAAATAAAAATTAATTTAATTCATGAAAGTTATTTACTTTATAATTTTTAAATTTAAAAATAAATTATACAAATAAATAGGAAAAAAATTGATTTTTTTCAATATTTTTTTTTTAAAAAAATTTATGCATAATCATTATTTTTCAAAAGTTATCACTAAAAAAGATTATATAGATTAAAAAAAATTATTTTTAAATATAGTCAATTCTTATAAAAATAGTTAATAAATGAAGTTAGTCATTTCAAAATTAAATCTTAAATCATTTTTTAATGTTTATAATTTAATCATTTTTTGCTGTAAACAATATTAGATTTATAGCTTAAATATAAATTTTATATAATAATTACTTTAAGAGATAAAGAAGAAACATAATTGAGAAATCTTGATCAAAAGAATGCGATGAATTATATCCTAGCTAGTTTTAACTAGTGTCACCACAGACATTTAGTTAATAATATGAATAAAGTTATCTCATTGATTTGTTATTCTAATTAATATATACAATTTTTATCAATTCAAAAATATCATAAATAGCAAACGTTACTTGTTACTATATTTAAGATTACTCTACTAATGAATTTGATTTAAAAAATTATACTTAATATTTTATTCTTTATTATTTATAACTTATTACTTACTTTTTAATAGACCCAAGTATTTGTGAATAAATTTCAATTAAATCTTGTATAATTATCATTTTTTACTAAATTTAAATTATCATAAATAAGTAAGAGAAAGATAATTTTTAAAATCAAACAAATTACATATATTGGTAAACTTCAGAATTTCTATTTAACTCATTTTATTTTATTTTTAGTTCTTACTTATATCAGGATTTATAGGTAATTCAAATAATAAAATTATGAAATACGGAGAATTGAAAAATTTTAGCAAATAAAATATTCTTTAGAATAAACAATATTAAATATACTGTTTAAGTTAATTAAGAGACAAATTTTAAGCAAGTGAGTTTTAAACTCTCAATTATATAATGAATATAAACCTGCTCTGTATGAGTTGCTAAATCCATTAACAAAAGCATACTTATCTTTCTATGACTTATAGTAAGTGCAGACTTTAGACTGAACTCTCAACGTGAAATTTACTATCTCAGTTATTTGCCATGGTCAGTCACCTCAATAAATACCTTTAACATTAATAAAAGAAAATTATTATATTTCAAGACTGTTTGAATTCTACTTGATTGATTTCGTATCTCCAGATTTAATTTCAATGCTAAAATTTTACTAACTAACTAACTATATTACAAGTCTGTAACATTTAAATCGCCTTTGAAGCGCTGTTATATTGAAAACTTATAAGAAATATTTATGATTAAATGCAGAGATTATTATGTTGTCATTAAGTTCAAGCACGCGGATAAACCATTTTTTATGTTCAACACATTTGTTTATAAATATTTTTTCGAAAATTAATTTAATAAAGAGGAAGTATGATAAAAATAAAAGTTGAAACCATTTCATTTGATTAAATTAAATGAATTTTCAAGATTTGTATGCAATTTAATTCATTCTCGCTATAAAAGTGAAATAAAAAAATTGATTACATGTAAGAAATAAGTGATATACACAGCTAGTAAGATGTCTTCCAGTTTATTTATGATTTTTTAATACAAAAGAATAATGAGTTAATAAAGCTTATTAAAAGTTAATAAAAACTCATCCATAGAAATAATTGTAATTAAAAACTTAAGAATTAGTATATTTCTTAACTCATCCATCTATTTTTAAATTATTTACACTTAATGTGAAATAAATTATTTTAGTTTATTTATACAATTTTATAATAGATAAAATAAAAATAATTTTTGTATTTGGGAAAAAAAAAACATAAATAATATATTGCAAAGTAATTATTTTAAATAATTGAAATTCTTATTTTTCAATAGAAATTGATAATTTAAGGGAAAAATATTAAGTGATAATTATATGAAGAAAAAAAAAATTATTAATAAATCAGATATGTTTCCAGAAGTTATCCCAAGTTGATAAGACTATGTTTCCTTTGAAAGTTTTATAATCAATATTTATGAGAGTGTTTCTTGATTTCATTTTATCTTCAGTTCTTACTCTTTTAGAATGGTAAGTATCTAATTCTATACAACACAATTCAGGATATAAAAAGATTTCGCCATTTAATCCACCAAAGATAAAAAATTGAGTTCCTACGATGCATGCACAATGTGAAAAACGTTCTCTTGGTATTGATCCTGTGCAAATTACTTGATACCAGGTCAAGTTCTTCAAGTAAAAACACCCAAAATTATCTAAGATTTATTAATAATTTGTTTTCTATGCCGCAAAATCGCATCTACCCCCATAAACAACTAATAGTTTTTGTTCTTCAAAGTAAAAATTAATATTGAATTATAAATTATTAAATTTTGACCTATCCATGTTTAGTCATAGAATGATTGTATCTAGGAGGAGGAATTTTGCCTAAAGTTCTTATTTCTTTCCATTCCAATTGTAGTTTACCACATTTTAATACACTAAGTTTATGGGAATCCACTCGTATTTTTGCCACCAAAGAAATATACCCCTTGAATTTTAATCTAAAAGTTGGATTTAAAAGATATATTTTTTACATTTTATTATGTCTGAGGTGCAGATATGTCTGATTATCTTAACATGTTAAAACCTGATGTAATTTTTCTATCTTTCTTATATACAGAGCAAACTAGTGGATAATTAGCGGACCTGGAGAAGGTCCTTTGAATTAAAGACTAAGCCACTCATTATTCTCTAATGAATTTAATATAAAAACCGATTCTTACAAAAATTGAATATAATCGGATTCTCAATCATAACTCCTAGACATTTTAATCCTCCATAATAATACAGCTGAATGATCTTTACTTGCTTCACAAGCCAACTCTCTAAATTTTATTTCTAAATTGAATTTGCTCTCCTCCAAATATTATCATGTTTCCTTTATAAAATAGAGTTGTGTGGCCAAATAGTTCTACTCTTGTTCCTTTGGTAAGCTAAAGTTTTTGAAAAATAAATGAAATTAAATGTTTAATGAAGAATTTGAATATAATGGACTAAAAAGTAATTAAGACAAGCAAGAATGAATAAGATCATTAATGAGTTTTAGTTATTCTAAGATAAGATATATGTATGCATTATTTATCAATAAGCCCAAGATATTTTGACTTTCTTCAAATGTCTTATACCTTTAAAATTGAGACTTAAATAGCTCAAAACATTATAAACATTGCCTCCTCGAACATCCAAAGTCTTATAAGCCCATTCTGAAATCAGGCTTATTAGCCTTCATTGATTTCCCATTATGTAATTTCTAAATTATGATAATTTATTATTATATATTATTTTTAACTATAATAGTAATAAAGTTATTGATTATTTGATTTCTCTTAAAAGAATTCATTTTATAGTAGTCCATATTTTATTTATAGTAATATTAATTAATTAAATCAAAATTTTTATTAAATTAATTAAGTTTATCAGGTAAATGGGGCTAAAGAAGAGAGCTAATAAGCTCTGATTAAGAATGGCTTATTTGCTATTTGAGGCTCGAACTGGACGAAATTGCATCGTCTTGAGCTGATTTATCATCAAAATTGAAGATATAGGTATAAAGATGGAAGTCAGAATATCTTAAAAAGATTCATTTACAGACCATCCGGATAATGTTAAAACAATTAGCATTGTAGATGCAAGTGCTCATATATTCTTAATTCTGTTTATTGCTCTATCAATCATAATATAAAAATTCTTAATTGCATTTAAAATTTCACTTACTTTTCAAAGATTTTAGCTTAACAGGTATATAAAACCATTAACCTTTACTATTATCAATATATTGCAAATCTTATAAGGCTACTTTATTAAAACCGCCAAACACTAAAGCTTTAATTTAGCAGTGAACTAAAGATACTTCTGATCTAACACAAGGTTTCCAGCTTCGTTTTCTTTAATAGTCCAGTGACATTTGAAATTTTCAAGAGCTTTAGTATCTATTTTGCCTGAAGCTGGGTTTCCTATTTCATTTGTAACTTTCCTTACCTTTTTTTTATTGTCCTTAATTTCTTTAATTTTTGAAACTGTAACACCCACTTCTCTTTCTTATGAAATAGTTCTGGATTTCTAGTAGTCATTACAGTCGACGGGATATTACCATCATTTAAAGCGTTTGCTAATTAACTTTTTAACTTTGAACTCAAATTTGATTTTGCTTATTCTCTGACTGAAGTTTTATTAATTTACAACTGATTTTAATCTTCGGTAGGTAAAATAAATATTTAAGAAAATAAAATATTTCTATTTATGAAGAATATCTTCCTGTAATAAAGCTAAGATGTTGCTTGACTTTTGGCATTTTTGATTCAACCATAAACCACCAGTTTACTCTTTAATGAATGAATCAAGTTTATGTTTGTAACTGACATTCATTTCAGTTTCCACATCTCTCTGAATTTTTTATTATTATCTTGAACCATGCAACTTTCCATCATAGATTTACATACTATATATTATGCTAAGAAATTTGATACTCTTGAGCTGTTCTTATATTTCTCCAGTTTCTTTTTATGTTTTTATTTATCAAAGCATCGGTAACGAAATTTCATGATAAGTAGACTCTAGTTCGAGTGTTTTCAAGCATGATATTGATTTTATTTTTTTCAATCTTTCATCAGCTTTCAAAGAAAGTTATACTAAAGATCTAGTGGGACTTATGTAAGCTGTAGAGTAAAATTATGATAAAGTTTGAGTTGGATCAAAAACTTAAAAGTTAAACTATTGCTGATGTTATTACTCTCCATTTAAAGTGGACTTAGTAGCTATGATGACATTTATAGAATAAGAGAACTTTGCGCATTTGATCATTTATTAGAATTCTAATAACTTTTATTTGTAAGGTCCATATTTATTTTACTTTTGTCAAGTGTCTGCAGAAATCTCCCTCCTTTATAGGTTTCAGACATAAGCCATTTTTATGATGGAGTTTATGACTGGTTTTGCGTCATGAATGAATTCTTAAGAAATGAATTTGTCTTTTGATTTATATTTATGCTCCTATCTTATATTTTAATTACATTTCGAAAAAATATATTAATCAATAAATATTTATTGATCGTTGAATAAAAAATAATAATTAAATAATATAATCGTTATGAGCATTAATAATTTTGCTGATGCAAAGCAGCTCTTTGAAAGTTGTATTATTTGAAGCAAAGTAATATTTATTATATTTTATTAAATTTAATAGGATGGTTTGGTGTATAACCAAAAACTCTACCTTTCAGAATTAAATCAAAATCAAGCTTATAGATATTATTTTTCAGAAATACTCTAATTCAACATAAACTTAAGATAGTCTCAAGAAAATGATTAAGATTTGATAAAAAGCATATAGTAAGCGATGAGGTTCATTGATGAGCTAGAACCACTTCTATTTAAAATAGTATGACTCCATGAATCTTAAAAAACAATTCAAGATTACTATTCCATAACCTAAATACAGGGAGATAGTCAGTTCTAAGCTAAACTCGTGATCACTTGATTCATGATAATTATATAAATCATATTGAACTTAATCATGATGATAGTATAATAAAACAATTATTTAACAGTAATTTAAAAAGCAAAGCTAAGTTTTAAATAAGCAAGCTTACATCAATTAAAAACTACCCCGAAATTTAAAAAATAATAAAAGAAATAGAATCATATTGGTCATTACCTTTTTGACTAATAGAACGTGAAGAGAGTGTATATTTATTTAAGGATACTACACCATAACAAAAATATAAAGTAAAGTCTCAAACACCTAGAATGTATCGGAATAACACATCGACGTATTTAACTCTTCGGACAAATTTGTTAATTCTGATTCAACAACAACTGCACATAATTCGATTGAAAGATCAAAATTGAAGCAACTAACTTTTCGTTATCAAGATAGAAGGAACTGATAAGAATCAATAACAAAATCAAGATTTTCAAAATCTAATTAACTTTAAGTTAAATAAAGATCAATATCTGCAGAATTTCTAGAAGATTACAGCTTAATGTATGAGAAATAAAGTCCCTTTGGTGATGTAAAAATAAAAGAGAAAATTATAAGTTATAATAATAAAAGATATGTCTTAAAGAGAATATTTTGATGGTTCAAGTTTAATTTGGTCTATAACAACCAAGTAAAACTAAAGCTAATCAGACTGATATCAAACATAGAGTAAATGAGATTTTGAATCTTAAAAGTAAGACAATTAATTCCATTAAATAATTAATATTAATATAGATGGAATGATATAATCAACTTAATACAAATAAAGAAAGTCAATAAAAAAAGCAAAATATCATTGAAAAGCTGAAAGTAAAATTCCTTGACTTAAAGAATTTAAAATCAAAAGTCTTGAAGTGTTAGAATTAGTAAATCAATATATTTTCAAATCAAAGTTTAATTATTGAAAAATATTCAAATACATATAAGACAAAATTTTGTTAAATAAAAATAAATTTTTCCTTAATTCAAATAATTATCATACGTTTATTATTTATTCATTAAGCAAAGATAATCTTCATCTATCTATGACTGAATTTGATCTCAATAAAATCAAGAGTTTAAATATTTTTACTATTTAGTTAATATTTTCATTTAAAATTAATATAAATTTTGAACTTACACCTATTCTTGTATTGATGGAAAAGATAATTTGTAAAGATAAGAATTATGAAGATGTTGAATTTTAATGAAGAGATTAAATTAATAAAAAGGCAAAATACACCAAGAAATCTCTTAATTAAAATAGAATCCCTGTGAACAAAATATTTTTGCTAAACTAATTGGCAATAAGTTTTAAGAAACATCGTAAAATTATAAAATTTATGAAAATCTAGTATAAAAAACATCATTCTTTAATTTAAGCTACAAATTAAATCTTTAAGACTGTAACGACAATTCAGATACTCAGCATAATTAAATAATTCTTCATATTATTAAAGAAGTTAAAGGATAACGGGATGTTTTATTAGAGCTTCAAATATTCAGTAGAGGTTAACAAACTAAAATAAATTGAAAAAGCATAGGTAAAGAGTAGTAAATTTATAAATAAATAACCAAATTCGCTCAAAGAATACCAATCAATATCAGCTAAATAATATTTAGTAAGTTCTCATAGCTCAGGCAGTCAAAAATTCTAACAGGCATATTCCTTTATGATAGATGAAAGTCTTAATAGTATCTCTCCATTTTCGATCGGTTAGAAGTGCTCTAATTCTAGTAAATATAAAAATGCCTAGGTTGAAAAGAACTTTAAACGCAAATAAAATATTGATATCAATCATACAATTTACCAAATCTAATCTTGTTCTTTACTCTGGTAAATCTTTTCTCTTAAG
Organism: Oxytricha trifallax; assembly: GCA_000711775.1. NCBI lineage: Eukaryota > Ciliophora > Spirotrichea > Sporadotrichida > Oxytrichidae > Oxytricha > Oxytricha trifallax. The sequence continues at coordinate 19,115 of ARYC01000126.1, forward strand.
TCCCCTATGACTATAGCTTCAACAAATGATTCATTCTCAAAGTTATAAATATCAATGGTTTTGAGAAAAAAAAAAGACTCTATAACGTTCCCCTATAAATGGCAAACCAAATCTATCAAAAGGGTATTTAGTTTAAATTAAATAATAAATTAAAGAGAGAGAAACATTCAGCTTAAAACAAATAATAAGAACCTAAGACTTACATAAAATTTCTAATTAGATTCTAACTCTTTTATTTTTTTAGTAAAGATGTTCACAATAATCATCAATTTTCATTTGATTTGATTAATGAGCATGACAAATAATTTTCCAAGCTAGCATAAGAAAGCAAATTATTATCTTAAATTTGTCTTGATTTGCAATTAATTATATCAATTCAACAAAAATCTATGTAATTATTTAAACAATTTTAGTTCCTATATATAAAAATTATCATTAAAATGTGATTTAGTGAGAGACAGACTAGTTTTATTTTAAAAAATCTATTTAAATAGGAACACATTTTCTCTTTCACTAAAATTTACACCAAATTATTATAAAATTGGTTCCTTTTAAAAATTATAAAGTAGTGTAACTGGAAAAAATTTGGAATTTAAAATTTAATTTAAATATTTAGAATAAGAAAGTTTGAATTAAGCTTGGTCTCCGTTTATAATATAATAATATACAAAGTAGAACTCTAAATCCACTTACTGAAATCCGTCCACTCCCTTTTTATGCTGCATCATTATTATTTTAATTATTTTATTATGAGTTGGTGAAGTCTGGGCTACTACCGCCCTTCATATTATTTTTATTATTCAAGATTAATAAAAATACTTTATAAGATTTGAGTTAAGACTTCTTAAATATTTGATTTGATCTCTGGAAACTATAGCCTGCATCTATTAGATCTAATAGTTTTCTTTAAATTAATTAATCAATCGTTTCCCCTCCTTTAGCTGCTCCTAAGGGATCATTATCGATGTTCTTTATTTGCAGGGGGAATTTTTAGAAGGAGGATTAATTTACCAAACATTTGCTGCAATAATAATTTAAATAATTAAATTACGAAGAGTGAAAATTCTTGTAAATCGATAGCCAATATTTAAATATTGCTGAAACTACACAATCTGGACATACGTAGTCCAAGTGATGAGACGGGGACGGGAGCATCTCCATCGATTTGAATGCAGACAAGAGTAGAAAATGCCAAAAAATCCTCTAAAGAGAGTAAATAAGTCTATTAAGACTCCCAGAAATTATTTAAGACTTAATTAAGACCTTTAAAGTCTTTTAAGTAATATTTAAAATTAAATTTAAAATCTAATTAGCTGCAAATGCAGATTCAAAACAGAAACCAACAAAGGAATTAAGTTCCAACGAATTACTATCTGAGAGAAACTTAATTATGTCAAATTACTTTGATTTATATGGGTTTAAACTCAAAGAAGAGCTTAATGACGAGGAGTAGAATAGAGAAATCAGGTTAGTGATGCACTGGGCATCTAAAGCTTCTCACCTCTGATTAGGAAGAAGAGCAAAATACGAATTTGCAGAGTACCTTCAGCTTGTCGATAGGTCAAAGTTACTCCTACCTGATAATAACTTTGACATTAATAAAATTTTGTAACTTGATGAGATCAAGCCTCTTATTGGATCGAAGGACAAAACGAAGTTTGGGAACAAGTTAATCTTAAACAGGACAACATAACTGCACTCTAAATCAGTAAGAAATGTTCATATCTCTGGCATACAGTAAGTTTAAAAGCTTGGCGACTTAGATTGTAGTATAAGATCCACTGAAGCGATCTAAGGCTAGTTCGATCCCATAAACTCCCAAGTGAATTATGGGGCTAAAAACAAAACATCAAGTTAGATTAGGGAGTACATTATTATATAGCCAAATCTGAGGCAAGAGTTTATTGAATGAATTTTCAAGATAAACAGCTAGAGCTTGTTCGAATTTTTGCACAACCTCAAAACAGCTTGCTCTAAAAATCATTATATAGATATGTTTAGAATAATCTATGAGATGAACAGCTCTTGTGGCGATAACATTCATGTAAAGACGAGGCTCTTTGTTTATTCGCTGCTTGACTACAACAACGAGGTCATTACTATTGATGAAGAGCTTTTGAAAAGTTCAATGATTCTTCTTGCTCAACGGCCAAATACTTAACAAGCGCTTGGCCTTTCAAACTACATTTTCTTGAATGAGGCTGAATGTATAGCTAAATTTCATGATGAATTGTCTAAGCTTTATAAAAAATAACATTGGAATAATAGCTCTAATGATAAGCACCTTTAAATAGTTTAATATTGACATTTAAGCTGTGAGATTGCTTCCTAACACCTTACTTTGTCTAAATAAACCATTGATTCAAATGCTCAAAGAGGATTCAGGGTTGCGTTTGATTCGACACGTGCCTTTTATTGTTGTTGGGACTTAATATAAATATGTGTCTTTGTGTCCTCTACATCATATTATAACCTAAACAACTTCATCCGTACAATCAATGAAATTTTCATTTAGAAGAGGGACTTTCTCGACTAAGAAGACTTCACGCTCTTCCTGAAACAGCTCTATCATGAGCTAAAGAAAAGTAATCAGTTAAAATAGTAGAAAAATTGTGAATATGCAAATTTTTAAATATTCGAAATTACGAAAGAGAGAGTAAATGATAATTTTTATAATTATTTTTTAGAAATATTGAGAATTATTTATTATTATAATTATTATTGGTACTAAGTAGAAAAAAATATATAATTTTACTACTTGGTCTCATTTATTTAACATATAATTTAATTATTAATAAAATCTATAATATTTTTAAAAATTCTTTTTTTTTATATAAAATCGTTTTGTTATTTAAATTATTACATTTATTCAAATAAATTGCAATGTGTAAATTAATAAAATATTTCTTCTATAAATAACAAATCTTAAAACTTTTAGTTTTATATTATAAACTTTCATAGTATATTCATAAGTATCAATAATTGCAAAAATTTAATTATCACTTATAACAAAATTTAATTTAAAGAGTAAAAAAACAAATACTTTTAAATAGTCTTATTCTATTAAATACTATGTTGAAACTACTAATAAGTTTAAGTTTAAATATCTTACATTATGATTAGAAATAATTTACTAATATTCTACTTGACTTTTATATAAATTTTCAAATACTTAACTTAAGTAATGCTTGAAAAGTTACTTAATTTAATTATATATCTTTGATGTATTTGCAGTTTTATATATTTCGAATTTTGCCACTATTTTAACTGGATCTTCTATGGGTAAGAAAGCTCGATGAGATATCGGAGTTGGCCAAGAATCTGTCATTCATTTAGCAAGAGAGAGGCGTTAGGAATAGGAGAGATATTTTTTACGATTGTATAAAGGCTTACTTACATCAATTAGCTTGCTTCTACAAATTCCAAATAAGACCAGTGACTTGAGCGATTAAGAGCAGAGGAAAATAATATCAATATTTTGATAAGTGAACAACCAGGATGAAAGAGTGGACAAATTTTGCCAACAGTTTAACATAAAGGCGTTGGGGGACACATCCATGCTAAAGTAGTTAGAAGCACAGTTGGGTTAACAAACTTAAAAATTCAAAAACTATGCATAAACTTTATATAAAACACCCAAGCTGATTATAATTTCAAAAATTTCGGAGTAGGAAACGGAAAAACGCTGCTCTGTAGTTCTCTAGCAATTATGCATGCTCTATATGATGAGGGACCAGTATTCATCATTGGTAAATTGAGCATGTTGTGCTAAGGGAAGAAAAATTTTATTAATCTCTAATCACCAAGTTCTATAAAAACGTTAATATAAATAAGTTTAAAATAAAGTAGGTTTGTATTACTTTACTCAATAGAGCTTAGAAGCATTGATTGGTTAAGAGGGGTGTGATTAGGCTTAGAGGCAATCTCTATTCATTATTGACGAGTATGATTGGATACTTTTTTATGGAAAAGTAAAGAGTATGGCAAAATCATAGAGCTTTTCACTAGAGTTAAGAGTTTTATTGGCTTTACAGGCTCATAAATCTCTTTGAATGAGGCGCAATGCCTTCAACTCGCCGTCTATGTCCGAGAGATTTAATTCCTCAGGTTAAACTCTATTCTTGGAGACAAAAGGATCAAGCTACACCAAGAACTCATCTCAACAAATCAAGCTGAGTATTGCAAAAAGCTTTCAGAGATATGCTAAGACTATTGTAAATTGACCCAAGTATTAATATTGATAAAATACGTAAAAATAGTAAATTCTAGATAAATTCAAATCAACTTTAACTTTTATTAAATATATAACAGCAAAGTATTTTGTAAGCTTATAATACTAATTTGATTTTGATTTGATTTTAATTTATAAAGCTTAAATCTAAGGTGCAGTGATCCTTTTTTAAAAAAATGAGAAGTATTTTGTGAACGAATAGTACTTTAGTTCACAATTCCATCAGAACGGTACACTGTAAATGTGAGAACTAAAATGTGAACCAATCTAAAATATTAAGCACATATTATGGCGAGCGAATAGATAAAAAAGTACCTATATACGAATCTTACACAAAAAAGTCTTTGTTTTTTAAAATCAGTACATGTGACAAAGAAAGTGAAACATTAAGTAATCAGATATTTAATTAATTAGATACACGTTGAGTAATTTCGTGGGCTAGAAATGCTCACCAGTATATGAAAGATGACTGTAAAGTATAAAAAGCGAGGTGGTTCATAGAATCGAGTGAAGCTCGGGACGCTATCACTATTTTGTAATTTTGACATTGCAATCATGTTCATTGACCCCATATTACCCTAGTTCAAGTGTCTAAATGAGGAAATCCGTAAAAAAGCCTTTGAGGTTTGAGCAATTCACACTTCCCAAGTGCGCTCTTCTATAATGGATTCTTAATCAAATGCATAACTTTTGACCACGTCTATCCACAACGAAATGTTCATCTCATGGTGTCACAACTAATATAATCTTGTAGATCACCCTTGAAAACCTATGAATCATTGTTTTATAGGCAGTTGAGAAATTTCATGGGCTAGAAATGCTAAACGGTATATGAAAGATGACTGTAAAGTATAAAAAGCGAGGTGGTTCATAAAATCGAGTGAAGCTCGGGACGCTATCACTATTTTGTAATTTTGACATTGCAATCATGTTCCTTGACCCCATATTACCCTAGTTCAAGTGTCTAAATGAGGAAATCCGTAAAAAAGCCTTTGAGGTTTGAGCAATTCACACTTCCCAAGTGCGCTCTTCTATAATGGATTCTTAATCAAATGCATAACTTTTGACCACGTCTATCCACAACGAAATGTTCATCTCATGGTGTCACAACTAATATAATCTTGTAGATCACCCTTGAAAACCTATGAATCATTGTTTTATAGGCAGTTGAGAAATTTCATGGGCTAGAAATGCTCACCAGTATGTGAAAGATGACTGTAAAGTATAAAAAGCGAGGTGGTTCATAGAATCGAGTGAAGCTCTGGACGCTATCACTATTTTGTAATTTTGACATTGCAATCATGTTCCTTGACCCCATATTACCCTAGTTCAAGTGTCTAAATGAGGAAATCCGAAAAAAAGCCTTTGAGGTTTGAGCAATTCACACTTCCCAAGTGCGCTCTTCTATAATGGATTCTTAATCAAATGCATAACTTTTGACCACGTCTATCCACAACGAAATGTTCATCTCATGGTGTCACAACTAATATAATCTTGTAGATCACCCTTGAAAACCTATGAATCATTGTTTTATAGGCAGTTGAGAAATTTCATGGGCTAGAAATGCTCACCAGTATATGAAAGATGACTGTAAAGTATAAAAAGCGAGGTGGTTCATAGAATCGAGTGAAGCTCTGGACGCTATCACTATTTTGTAATTTTGACATTGCAATCATGTTCCTTGACCCCATATTACCCTAGTTCAAGTGTCTAAATGAGGAAATCCGAAAAAAAGCCTTTGAGGTTTGAGCAATTCACACTTCCCAAGTGCGCACTTCTATAATGGATTCTTAATCAAATGCATAACTTTTGACCACGTCTACCCACAACCAAATGTTCATCTCATGGTGTCACAACTAATATAATCTTGTAGATCACCCTTGAAAACCTATGAATCATTGTTTTATAGGCAGTTGAGAAATTTCATGGGCTAGAAATGCTAAACGGTATATGAAAGATGACTGTAAAGTATAAAAAGCGAGGTGGTTCATAAAATCGAGTGAAGCTCGGGACGCTATCACTATTTTGTAATTTTGACATTGCAATCATGTTCCTTGACCCCATATTACCCTAGTTCAAGTGTCTAAATGAGGAAATCCGTAAAAAAGCCTTTGAGGTTTGAGCAATTCACACTTCCCAAGTGCGCTCTTCTATAATGGATTCTTAATCAAATGCATAACTTTTGACCACGTCTATCCACAACGAAATGTTCATCTCATTGTGTCACAACTAATATAATCTTGTAGATCACCTATGAAAACCTATGAATCATTGTTTTATAGGCAGTTGAGAAATTTCATGGGCTAGAAATGCTCAACAGTATATGAAAGATGACTATAAAGTATAAAAAGCGAGGTGGTTCATAGAATCGAGTGAAGCTCTGGACGCTATCACTATTTTGTAATTTTGACATTGCAATCATGTTCATTGACCCCATATTACCCTAGTTCAAGTGTCTAAATGAGGAAATCCGTAAAAAAGCCTTTGAGGTTTGAGCAATTCACACTTCCCAAGTGCGCTCTTCTATAATGGATTCTTAATCAAATGCATAACTTTTGACCACGTCTATCCACAACGAAATGTTCATCTCATTGTGTCACAACTAATATAATCTTGTAGATCACCTATGAAAACCTATGAATCATTGTTTTATAGGCAGTTGAGAAATTTCATGGGCTAGAAATGCTCAACAGTATATGAAAGATGACTATAAAGTATAAAAAGCGAGGTGGTTCATAGAATCGAGTGAAGCTCTGGACGCTATCACTATTTTGTAATTTTGACATTGCAATCATGTTCATTGACCCCATATTACCCTAGTTCAAGTGTCTAAATGAGGAAATCCGTAAAAAAGCCTTTGAGGTTTGAGCAATTCACACTTCCCAAGTGCGCTCTTCTATAATGGATTCTTAATCAAATGCATAACTTTTGACCACGTCTATCCACAACGAAATGTTCATCTCATTGTGTCACAACTAATATAATCTTGTAGATCACCTATGAAAACCTATGAATCATTGTTTTATAGGCAGTTGAGAAATTTCATGGGCTAGAAATGCTCAACAGTATATGAAAGATGACTATAAAGTATAAAAAGCGAGGTGGTTCATAGAATCGAGTGAAGCTCTGGACGCTATCACTATTTTGTAATTTTGACATTGCAATCATGTTCATTGACCCCATATTACCCTAGTTCAAGTGTCTAAATGAGGAAATCCGTAAAAAAGCCTTTGAGGTTTGAGCAATTCACACTTCCCAAGTGCGCTCTTCTATAATGGATTCTTAATCAAATGCATAACTTTTGACCACGTCTATCCACAACGAAATGTTCATCTCGTGGTGTCACAACTAATATAATCTTGTAGATCACCTTTGAAAACCTATGAATCATTGTTTTATAGGCAGTTGAGAAATTTCATGGGCTAGAAATGCTAAACAGTATATGAAAGATGACTGTAAAGTATAAAAAGCGAGGTGGTTCATAGAATCGAGTGAAGCTCGGGACGCTATCACTATTTTGTAATTTTGACATTGCAATCATGTTCCTTGACCCCATATTACCCTAGTTCAAGTGTCTAAATGAGGAAATCCGTAAAAAAGCCTTTGAGGTTTGAGCAATTCACACTTCCCAAGTGCGCTCTTCTATAATGGATTCTTAATCAAATGCATAACTTTTGACCACGTCTATCCACAACGAAATGTTCATCTCATGGTGTCACAACTAATATAATCTTGTAGATCACCTATGAAAACCTATGAATCATTGTTTTATAGGCAGTTGAGAAATTTCATGGGCTAGAAATGCTCACCAGTATATGAAAGATGACTGTAAAGTATAAAAAGCGAGGTGGTTCATAGAATCGAGTGAAGCTCTGGACGCTATCACTATTTTGTAATTTTGACATTGCAATCATGTTCCTTGACCCCATATTACCCTAGTTCAAGTGTTTAAATGAGGAAATCCGTAAAAAAGCCTTTGAGGTTTGAGCAATTCACACTTCCCAAGTGCGCTCTTCTATAATGGATTCTTAATCAAATGCATAACTTTTGACCACGTCTATCCACAACGAAATGTTCATCTCATTGTGTCACAACTAATATAATCTTGTAGATCACCTATGAAAACCTATGAATCATTGTTTTATAGGCAGTTGAGAAATTTCATGGGCTAGAAATGCTCACCAGTATATGAAAGATGACTGTAAAGTATAAAATGCGAGGTGGTTCATAGAATCGAGTGAAGCTATGGGACGCTATCACTATTTTGTAATTTTGACATTGCAATCATGTTCCTTGACCCCATATTACCCTAGTTCAAGTGTCTAAATGAGGAAATCCGTAAAAAAGCCTTTGAGGTTTGAGCAATTCACACTTCCCAAGTGCGCTCTTCTATAATGGATTCTTAATCAAATGCATAACTTTTGACCACGTCTATCCACAACGAAATGTTCATCTCATGGTGTCACAACTAATATAATCTTGTAGATCACCCTTGAAAACCTATGAATCATTGTTTTATAGGCAGTTGCAGAAATTTCATGGGCTAGAAATGCTCACCAGTATATGAAAGATGACTGTAAAGTATAAAAAGCGAGGTGGTTCATAGAATCGAGTGAAGCTCTGGACGCTATCACTATTTTGTAATTTTGACATTGCAATCATGTTCCTTGACCCCATATTACCCTAGTTCAAGTGTCTAAATGAGGAAATCCGTAAAAAAGCCTTTGAGGTTTGAGCAATTTACACTTCCCAAGTGCGCTCTTCTATAATGGATTCTTAATCAAATGCATAACTTTTGACCACGTCTATCCACAACGAAATGTTCATCTCATGGTGTCACAACTAATATAATCTTGTAGATCACCCTTGAAAACCTATGAATCATTGTTTTATAGGCAGTTGAGAAATTTCATGGGCTAGAAATGCTCAACAGTATATGAAAGATGACTGTAAAGTATAAAAAGCGAGGTGGTTCATAGAATCGAGTGAAGCTCTGGACGCTATCACTATTTTGTAATTTTGACATTGCAATCATGTTCCTTGACCCCATATTACCCTAGTTCAAGTGTCTAAATGAGGAAATCCGTAAAAAAGCCTTTGAGGTTTGAGCAATTCACACTTCCCAAGTGCGCTCTTCTATAATGGATTCTTAATCAAATGCATAACTTTTGACCACGTCTATCCACAACGAAATGTTCATCTCATTGTGTCACAACTAATATAATCTTGTAGATCACCTATGAAAACCTATGAATCATTGTTTTATAGGCAGTTGAGAAATTTCATGGGCTAGAAATGCTCAACAGTATATGAAAGATGACTATAAAGTATAAAAAGCGAGGTGGTTCATAGAATCGAGTGAAGCTCTGGACGCTATCACTATTTTGTAATTTTGACATTGCAATCATGTTCCTTGACCCCATATTACCCTAGTTCAAGTGTTTAAATGAGGAAATCTGTAAAAAAGCCTTTGAGGTTTGAGCAATTCACACTTCCCAAGTGCGCTCTTCTATAATGGATTCTTAATCAAATGCATAACTTTTGACCACGTCTATCCACAACGAAATGTTCATCTCATGGTGTCACAACTAATATAATCTTGTAGATCACCTATGAAAACCTATGAATCATTGTTTTATAGGCAGTTGAGAAATTTCATGGGCTAGAAATGCTCACCAGTATATGAAAGATGACTGTAAAGTATAAATAGCGAGGTGGTTCATGGAATCGAGTGAAGCTCTGGACGCTATCACTATTTTGTAATTTTGACATTGCAATCATGTTCCTTGACCCCATATTACCCTAGTTCAAGTGTTTAAATGAGGAAATCCGTAAAAAAGCCTTTGAGGTTTGAGCAATTCACACTTCCCAAGTGCGCTCTTCTATAATGGATTCTTAATCAAATGCATAACTCTTGACCACGTCTATCCACAACGAAATGTTCATCTCGTGGTGTCACAACTAATATAATCTTGTAGATCACCTATGAAAACCTATGAATCATTGTTTTATAGGCAGTTGAGAAATTTCATGGGCTAGAAATGCTCACCAGTATATGAAAGATGACTGTAAAGTATAAAAAGCGAGGTGGTTCATAGAATCGAGTGAAGCTCTGGACGCTATCACTATTTTGTAATTTTGACATTGCAATCATGTTCATTGACCCCATATTACCCTAGTTCAAGTGTCTAAATGAGGAAATCCGTAAAAAAGCCTTTGAGGTTTGAGCAATTCACACTTCCCAAGTGCGCTCTTCTATAATGGATTCTTAATCAAATGCATAACTTTTGACCACGTCTATCCACAACGAAATGTTCATCTCATGGTGTCACAACTAATATAATCTTGTAGATCACCCATGAAAACCTATGAATCATTGTTTTATAGGCAGTTGAGAAATTTCATGGGCTAGAAATGCTCAACAGTATATGAAAGATGACTATAAAGTATAAAAAGCGAGGTGGTTCATAGAATCGAGTGAAGCTCTGGACGCTATCACTATTTTGTATTTTGACATTGCAATCATGTTCCTTGACCCCATATTACCCTAGTTCAAGTGTCTAAATGAGGAAATCCGAAAAAAAGCTTTTGAGGTTTGAGCAATTCACACTTCCCAAGTGCGCACTTCTATAATGGATTCTTAATCAAATGCATAACTTTTGACCATGTCTATCCACAACGAAATGTTCATCTCATGGTGTCACAACTAATATAATCTTGAAGATCACCCTTGAAAACCTATGAATCATTGTTTTATAGGCAGTTGAGAAATTTCATGGGCTAGAAATGCTCACCAGTATATGAAAGATGACTATAAAGTATAAAAGCGAGGTGGTTCATAGAATCGAGTGAAGCTCTGGACGCTATCACTATTTTGTAATTTTGACATTGCAATCATGTTCATTGACCCCATATTACCCTAGTTCAAGTGTCTAAATGAGGAAATCCGAAAAAAAGCCTTTGAGGTTTGAGCAATTCACACTTCCCAAGTGCGCACTTCTATAATGGATTCTTAATCAAATGCATAACTTTTGACCACGTCTATCCACAACGAAATGTTCATCTCATGGTGTCACAACTAATATAATCTTGTAGATCACCCATGAAAACCTATGAATCATTGTTTTATAGGCAGTTGAGAAATTTCATGGGCTAGAAATGCTAAACAGTATATGAAAGATGACTATAAAGTATAAAAAGCGAGGTGGTTCATAAAATCGAGTGAAGCTCGGGACGCTATCACTATTTTGTAATTTTGACATTGCAATCATGTTCCTTGACCCCATATTACCCTAGTTCAAGTGTCTAAATGAGGAAATCCGTAAAAAAGCCTTTGAGGTTTGAGCAATTCACACTTCCCAAGTGCGCTCTTCTATAATGGATTCTATCAAATGCATAACTTTTGACCACGTCTATCCACAACGAAATGTTCATCTCATTGTGTCACAACTAATATAATCTTGTAGATCACCTATGAAAACCTATGAATCATTGTTTTATAGGCAGTTGAGAAATTTCATGGGCTAGAAATGCTCAACAGTATATGAAAGATGACTATAAAGTATAAAAAGCGAGGTGGTTCATAGAATCGAGTGAAGCTCTGGACGCTATCACTATTTTGTAATTTTGACATTGCAATCATGTTCCTTGACCCCATATTACCCTAGTTCAAGTGTCTAAATGAGGAAATCCGAAAAAAAGCCTTTGAGGTTTGAGCAATTCACACTTCCCAAGTGCGCTCTTCTATAATGGATTCTTAATCAAATGCATAACTTTTGACCACGTCTATCCACAACGAAATGTTCATCTCATGGTGTCACAACTAATATAATCTTGTAGATCACCTATGAAAACCTATGAATCATTGTTTTATAGGCAGTTGAGAAATTTCATGGGCTAGAAATGCTCACCAGTATATGAAAGATGACTGTAAAGTATAAAAAGCGAGGTGGTTCATAGAATCGAGTGAAGCTCTGGACGCTATCACTATTTTGTAATTTTGACATTGCAATCATGTTCCTTGACCCCATATTACCCTAGTTCAAGTGTCTAAATGAGGAAATCCGTAAAAAAGCCTTTGAGGTTTGAGCAATTCACACTTCCCAAGTGCGCTCTTCTATAATGGATTCTTAATCAAATGCATAACTTTTGACCACGTCTATCCACAACGAAATGTTCATCTCATGGTGTCACAACTAATATAATCTTGTAGATCACCTATGAAAACCTATGAATCATTGTTTTATAGGCAGTTGAGAAATTTCATGGGCTAGAAATGCTCACCAGTATATGAAAGATGACTATAAAGTATAAAAAGCGAGGTGGTTCATAGAATCGAGTGAAGCTCTGGACGCTATCACTATTTTGTAATTTTGACATTGCAATCATGTTCCTTGACCCCATATTACCCTAGTTCAAGTGTTTAAATGAGGAAATCTGTAAAAAAGCCTTTGAGGTTTGAGCAATTCACACTTCCCAAGTGCGCTCTTCTATAATGGATTCTTAATCAAATGCATAACTTTTGACCACGTCTATCCACAACGAAATGTTCATCTCATGGTGTCACAACTAATATAATCTTGTAGATCACCCTTGAAAACCTATGAATCATTGTTTTATAGGCAGTTGAGAAATTTCATGGGCTAGAAATGCTCACCAGTATATGAAAGATGACTGTAAAGTATAAAAAGCGAGGTGGTTCATAGAATCGAGTGAAGCTCTGGACGCTATCACTATTTTGTAATTTTGACATTGCAATCATGTTCCTTGACCCCATATTACCCTAGTTCAAGTGTCTAAATGAGGAAATCCGTAAAAAAGCCTTTGAGGTTTGAGCAATTCACACTTCCCAAGTGCGCTCTTCTATAATGGATTCTTAATCAAATGCATAACTTTTGACCACGTCTATCCACAACGAAATGTTCATCTCATGGTGTCACAACTAATATAATCTTGTAGATCACCCTTGAAAACCTATGAATCATTGTTTTATAGGCAGTTGAGAAATTTCATGGGCTAGAAATGCTCACCAGTATATGAAAGATGACTGTAAAGTATAAATAGCGAGGTGGTTCATGGAATCGAGTGAAGCTCTGGACGCTATCACTATTTTGTAATTTTGACATTGCAATCATGTTCCTTGACCCCATATTACCCTAGTTCAAGTGTTTAAATGAGGAAATCCGTAAAAAAGCCTTTGAGGTTTGAGCAATTCACACTTCCCAAGTGCGCTCTTCTATAATGGATTCTTAATCAAATGCATAACTTTTGACCACGTCTATCCACAACGAAATGTTCATCTCATGGTGTCACAACTAATATAATCTTGTAGATCACCTATGAAAACCTATGAATCATTGTTTTATAGGCAGTTGAGAAATTTCATGGGCTAGAAATGCTCACCAGTATATGAAAGATGACTGTAAAGTATAAATAGCGAGGTGGTTCATGGAATCGAGTGAAGCTCTGGACGCTATCACTATTTTGTAATTTTGACATTGCAATCATGTTCCTTGACCCCATATTACCCTAGTTCAAGTGTTTAAATGAGGAAATCCGTAAAAAAGCCTTTGAGGTTTGAGCAATTCACACTTCCCAAGTGCGCTCTTCTATAATGGATTCTTAATCAAATGCATAACTTTTGACCACGTCTATCCACAACGAAATGTTCATCTCATGGTGTCACAACTAATATAATCTTGTAGATCACCCTTGAAAACCTATGAATCATTGTTTTATAGGCAGTTGAGAAATTTCATGGGCTAGAAATGCTCACCAGTATATGAAAGATGACTGTAAAGTATAAAAAGCGAGGTGGTTCATAGAATCGAGTGAAGCTCTGGACGCTATCACTATTTTGTAATTTTGACATTGCAATCATGTTCCTTGACCCCATATTACCCTAGTTCAAGTGTTTAAATGAGGAAATCCGTAAAAAAGCCTTTGAGGTTTGAGCAATTCACACTTCCCAAGTGCGCTCTTCTATAATGGATTCTTAATCAAATGCATAACTTTTGACCACGTCTATCCACAACGAAATGTTCATCTCATTGTGTCACAACTAATATAATCTTGTAGATCACCTATGAAAACCTATGAATCATTGTTTTATAGGCAGTTGAGAAATTTCATGGGCTAGAAATGCTCAACAGTATATGAAAGATGACTATAAAGTATAAAAAGCGAGGTGGTTCATAGAATCGAGTGAAGCTCTGGACGCTATCACTATTTTGTAATTTTGACATTGCAATCATGTTCCTTGACCCCATATTACCCTAGTTCAAGTGTTTAAATGAGGAAATCCGTAAAAAAGCCTTTGAGGTTTGAGCAATTCACACTTCCCAAGTGCGCTCTTCTATAATGGATTCTTAATCAAATGCATAACTTTTGACCACGTCTATCCACAACGAAATGTTCATCTCATGGTGTCACAACTAATATAATCTTGTAGATCACCCTTGAAAACCTATGAATCATTGTTTTATAGGCAGTTGAGAAATTTCATGGGCTAGAAATGCTCACCAGTATATGAAAGATGACTGTAAAGTATAAAAAGCGAGGTGGTTCATAGAATCGAGTGAAGCTCTGGACGCTATCACTATTTTGTAATTTTGACATTGCAATCATGTTCCTTGACCCCATATTACCCTAGTTCAAGTGTTTAAATGAGGAAATCCGTAAAAAAGCCTTTGAGGTTTGAGCAATTCACACTTCCCAAGTGCGCTCTTCTATAATGGATTCTTAATCAAATGCATAACTTTTGACCACGTCTATCCACAACGAAATGTTCATCTCATGGTGTCACAACTAATATAATCTTGTAGATCACCCTTGAAAACCTATGAATCATTGTTTTATAGGCAGTTGAGAAATTTCATGGGCTAGAAATGCTCACCAGTATATGAAAGATGACTGTAAAGTATAAAAAGCGAGGTGGTTCATAGAATCGAGTGAAGCTCTGGACGCTATCACTATTTTGTAATTTTGACATTGCAATCATGTTCCTTGACCCCATATTACCCTAGTTCAAGTGTTTAAATGAGGAAATCCGTAAAAAAGCCTTTGAGGTTTGAGCAATTCACACTTCCCAAGTGCGCTCTTCTATAATGGATTCTTAATCAAATGCATAACTTTTGACCACGTCTATCCACAACGAAATGTTCATCTCATTGTGTCACAACTAATATAATCTTGTAGATCACCTATGAAAACCTATGAATCATTGTTTTATAGGCAGTTGAGAAATTTCATGGGCTAGAAATGCTCACCAGTATATGAAAGATGACTATAAAGTATAAAAAGCGAGGTGGTTCATAGAATCGAGTGAAGCTCTGGACGCTATCACTATTTTGTAATTTTGACATTGCAATCATGTTCCTTGACCCCATATTACCCTAGTTCAAGTGTCTAAATGAGGAAATCCGAAAAAAAGCTTTTGAGGTTTGAGCAATTCACACTTCCCAAGTGCGCACTTCTATAATGGATTCTTAATCAAATGCATAACTTTTGACCACGTCTATCCACAACGAAATGTTCATCTCATGGTGTCACAACTAATATAATCTTGTAGATCACCTATGAAAACCTATGAATCATTGTTTTATAGGCAGTTGAGAAATTTCATGGGCTAGAAATGCTCACCAGTATATGAAAGATGACTGTAAAGTATAAAAAGCGAGGTGGTTCATAGAATCGAGTGAAGCTCTGGACGCTATCACTATTTTGTAATTTTGACATTGCAATCATGTTCCTTGACCCCATATTACCCTAGTTCAAGTGTTTAAATGAGGAAATCCGTAAAAAAGCCTTTGAGGTTTGAGCAATTCACACTTCCCAAGTGCGCTCTTCTATAATGGATTCTTAATCAAATGCATAACTTTTGACCACGTCTATCCACAACGAAATGTTCATCTCATTGTGTCACAACTAATATAATCTTGTAGATCACCTATGAAAACCTATGAATCATTGTTTTATAGGCAGTTGAGAAATTTCATGGGCTAGAAATGCTCAACAGTATATGAAAGATGACTATAAAGTATAAAAAGCGAGGTGGTTCATAGAATCGAGTGAAGCTCTGGACGCTATCACTATTTTGTAATTTTGACATTGCAATCATGTTCCTTGACCCCATATTACCCTAGTTCAAGTGTCTAAATGAGGAAATCCGTAAAAAAGCCTTTGAGGTTTGAGCAATTCACACTTCCCAAGTGCGCTCTTCTATAATGGATTCTTAATCAAATGCATAACTTTTGACCACGTCTATCCACAACGAAATGTTCATCTCATTGTGTCACAACTAATATAATCTTGTAGATCACCTATGAAAACCTATGAATCATTGTTTTATAGGCAGTTGAGAAATTTCATGGGCTAGAAATGCTCAACAGTATATGAAAGATGACTATAAAGTATAAAAAGCGAGGTGGTTCATAGAATCGAGTGAAGCTCTGGACGCTATCACTATTTTGTAATTTTGACATTGCAATCATGTTCCTTGACCCCATATTACCCTAGTTCAAGTGTCTAAATGAGGAAATCCGAAAAAAAGCTTTTGAGGTTTGAGCAATTCACACTTCCCAAGTGCGCACTTCTATAATGGATTCTTAATCAAATGCATAACTTTTGACCACGTCTATCCACAACGAAATGTTCATCTCATGGTGTCACAACTAATATAATCTTGTAGATCACCTATGAAAACCTATGAATCATTGTTTTATAGGCAGTTGAGAAATTTCATGGGCTAGAAATGCTCACCAGTATATGAAAGATGACTATAAAGTATAAAAAGCGAGGTGGTTCATAGAATCGAGTGAAGCTCTGGACGCTATCACTATTTTGTAATTTTGACATTGCAATCATGTTCCTTGACCCCATATTACCCTAGTTCAAGTGTCTAAATGAGGAAATCCGTAAAAAAGCCTTTGAGGTTTGAGCAATTCACACTTCCCAAGTGCGCTCTTCTATAATGGATTCTTAATCAAATGCATAACTTTTGACCACGTCTATCCACAACGAAATGTTCATCTCATGGTGTCACAACTAATATAATCTTGTAGATCACCTATGAAAACCTATGAATCATTGTTTTATAGGCAGTTGAGAAATTTCATGGGCTAGAAATGCTCACCAGTATATGAAAGATGACTGTAAAGTATAAAAAGCGAGGTGGTTCATAGAATCGAGTGAAGCTCTGGACGCTATCACTATTTTGTAATTTTGACATTGCAATCATGTTCCTTGACCCCATATTACCCTAGTTCAAGTGTTTAAATGAGGAAATCCGTAAAAAAGCCTTTGAGGTTTGAGCAATTCACACTTCCCAAGTGCGCTCTTCTATAATGGATTCTTAATCAAATGCATAACTTTTGACCACGTCTATCCACAACGAAATGTTCATCTCGTGGTGTCACAACTAATATAATCTTGTAGATCACCTATGAAAACCTATGAATCATTGTTTTATAGGCAGTTGAGAAATTTCATGGGCTAGAAATGCTCACCAGTATATGAAAGATGACTGTAAAGTATAAATAGCGAGGTGGTTCATGGAATCGAGTGAAGCTCTGGACGCTATCACTATTTTGTAATTTTGACATTGCAATCATGTTCCTTGACCCCATATTACCCTAGTTCAAGTGTTTAAATGAGGAAATCCGAAAAAAAAGCCTTTGAGGTTTGAGCAATTCACACTTCCCAAGTGCGCTCTTCTATAATGGATTCTTAATCAAATGCATAACTTTTGACCACGTCTATCCACAACGAAATGTTCATCTCATGGTGTCACAACTAATATAATCTTGTAGATCACCTATGAAAACCTATGAATCATTGTTTTATAGGCAGTTGAGAAATTTCATGGGCTAGAAATGCTCACCAGTATATGAAAGATGACTGTAAAGTATAAATAGCGAGGTGGTTCATGGAATCGAGTGAAGCTCTGGACGCTATCACTATTTTGTAATTTTGACATTGCAATCATGTTCCTTGACCCCATATTACCCTAGTTCAAGTGTTTAAATGAGGAAATCCGTAAAAAAGCCTTTGAGGTTTGAGCAATTCACACTTCCCAAGTGCGCTCTTCTATAATGGATTCTTAATCAAATGCATAACTTTTGACCACGTCTATCCACAACGAAATGTTCATCTCATGGTGTCACAACTAATATAATCTTGTAGATCACCTATGAAAACCTATGAATCATTGTTTTATAGGCAGTTGAGAAATTTCATGGGCTAGAAATGCTCACCAGTATATGAAAGATGACTGTAAAGTATAAATAGCGAGGTGGTTCATGGAATCGAGTGAAGCTCTGGACGCTATCACTATTTTGTAATTTTGACATTGCAATCATGTTCCTTGACCCCATATTACCCTAGTTCAAGTGTTTAAATGAGGAAATCCGTAAAAAAGCCTTTGAGGTTTGAGCAATTCACACTTCCCAAGTGCGCTCTTCTATAATGGATTCTTAATCAAATGCATAACTTTTGACCACGTCTATCCACAACGAAATGTTCATCTCGTGGTGTCACAACTAATATAATCTTGTAGATCACCTATGAAAACCTATGAATCATTGTTTTATAGGCAGTTGAGAAATTTCATGGGCTAGAAATGCTCACCAGTATATGAAAGATGACTGTAAAGTATAAATAGCGAGGTGGTTCATGGAATCGAGTGAAGCTCTGGACGCTATCACTATTTTGTAATTTTGACATTGCAATCATGTTCCTTGACCCCATATTACCCTAGTTCAAGTGTTTAAATGAGGAAATCCGTAAAAAAGCCTTTGAGGTTTGAGCAATTCACACTTCCCAAGTGCGCTCTTCTATAATGGATTCTTAATCAAATGCATAACTTTTGACCACGTCTATCCACAACGAAATGTTCATCTCATGGTGTCACAACTAATATAATCTTGTAGATCACCCTTGAAAACCTATGAATCATTGTTTTATAGGCAGTTGAGAAATTTCATGGGCTAGAAATGCTCACCAGTATATGAAAGATGACTGTAAAGTATAAATAGCGAGGTGGTTCATGGAATCGAGTGAAGCTCTGGACGCTATCACTATTTTGTAATTTTGACATTGCAATCATGTTCCTTGACCCCATATTACCCTAGTTCAAGTGTTTAAATGAGGAAATCCGTAAAAAAGCCTTTGAGGTTTGAGCAATTCACACTTCCCAAGTGCGCTCTTCTATAATGGATTCTTAATCAAATGCATAACTTTTGACCACGTCTATCCACAACGAAATGTTCATCTCATTGTGTCACAACTAATATAATCTTGTAGATCACCTATGAAAACCTATGAATCATTGTTTTATAGGCAGTTGAGAAATTTCATGGGCTAGAAATGCTCAACAGTATATGAAAGATGACTATAAAGTATAAAAAGCGAGGTGGTTCATAGAATCGAGTGAAGCTCTGGACGCTATCACTATTTTGTAATTTTGACATTGCAATCATGTTCCTTGACCCCATATTACCCTAGTTCAAGTGTTTAAATGAGGAAATCTGTAAAAAAGCCTTTGAGGTTTGAGCAATTCACACTTCCCAAGTGCGCTCTTCTATAATGGATTCTTAATCAAATGCATAACTTTTGACCACGTCTATCCACAACGAAATGTTCATCTCATTGTGTCACAACTAATATAATCTTGTAGATCACCTATGAAAACCTATGAATCATTGTTTTATAGGCAGTTGAGAAATTTCATGGGCTAGAAATGCTCAACAGTATATGAAAGATGACTATAAAGTATAAAAAGCGAGGTGGTTCATAGAATCGAGTGAAGCTCTGGACGCTATCACTATTTTGTAATTTTGACATTGCAATCATGTTCCTTGACCCCATATTACCCTAGTTCAAGTGTTTAAATGAGGAAATCCGTAAAAAAGCCTTTGAGGTTTGAGCAATTCACACTTCCCAAGTGCGCTCTTCTATAATGGATTCTTAATCAAATGCATAACTTTTGACCACGTCTATCCACAACGAAATGTTCATCTCATTGTGTCACAACTAATATAATCTTGTAGATCACCTATGAAAACCTATGAATCATTGTTTTATAGGCAGTTGAGAAATTTCATGGGCTAGAAATGCTCAACAGTATATGAAAGATGACTATAAAGTATAAAAAGCGAGGTGGTTCATAGAATCGAGTGAAGCTCTGGACGCTATCACTATTTTGTAATTTTGACATTGCAATCATGTTCCTTGACCCCATATTACCCTAGTTCAAGTGTTTAAATGAGGAAATCTGTAAAAAAGCCTTTGAGGTTTGAGCAATTCACACTTCCCAAGTGCGCTCTTCTATAATGGATTCTTAATCAAATGCATAACTTTTGACCACGTCTATCCACAACGAAATGTTCATCTCATTGTGTCACAACTAATATAATCTTGTAGATCACCTATGAAAACCTATGAATCATTGTTTTATAGGCAGTTGAGAAATTTCATGGGCTAGAAATGCTCAACAGTATATGAAAGATGACTATAAAGTATAAAAAGCGAGGTGGTTCATAGAATCGAGTGAAGCTCTGGACGCTATCACTATTTTGTAATTTTGACATTGCAATCATGTTCCTTGACCCCATATTACCCTAGTTCAAGTGTTTAAATGAGGAAATCTGTAAAAAAGCCTTTGAGGTTTGAGCAATTCACACTTCCCAAGTGCGCTCTTCTATAATGGATTCTTAATCAAATGCATAACTTTTGACCACGTCTATCCACAACGAAATGTTCATCTCATGGTGTCACAACTAATATAATCTTGTAGATCACCTATGAAAACCTATGAATCATTGTTTTATAGGCAGTTGAGAAATTTCATGGGCTAGAAATGCTCACCAGTATATGAAAGATGACTGTAAAGTATAAAAAGCGAGGTGGTTCATAGAATCGAGTGAAGCTCTGGACGCTATCACTATTTTGTAATTTTGACATTGCAATCATGTTCCTTGACCCCATATTACCCTAGTTCAAGTGTTTAAATGAGGAAATCTGTAAAAAAGCCTTTGAGGTTTGAGCAATTCACACTTCCCAAGTGCGCTCTTCTATAATGGATTCTTAATCAAATGCATAACTTTTGACCACGTCTATCCACAACGAAATGTTCATCTCATGGTGTCACAACTAATATAATCTTGTAGATCACCCTTGAAAACCTATGAATCATTGTTTTATAGGCAGTTGAGAAATTTCATGGGCTAGAAATGCTCACCAGTATATGAAAGATGACTGTAAAGTATAAAAAGCGAGGTGGTTCATAGAATCGAGTGAAGCTCTGGACGCTATCACTATTTTGTAATTTTGACATTGCAATCATGTTCCTTGACCCCATATTACCCTAGTTCAAGTGTTTAAATGAGGAAATCCGTAAAAAAGCCTTTGAGGTTTGAGCAATTCACACTTCCCAAGTGCGCTCTTCTATAATGGATTCTTAATCAAATGCATAACTTTTGACCACGTCTATCCACAACGAAATGTTCATCTCATGGTGTCACAACTAATATAATCTTGTAGATCACCCTTGAAAACCTATGAATCATTGTTTTATAGGCAGTTGAGAAATTTCATGGGCTAGAAATGCTCACCAGTATATGAAAGATGACTGTAAAGTATAAAAAGCGAGGTGGTTCATAGAATCGAGTGAAGCTCTGGACGCTATCACTATTTTGTAATTTTGACATTGCAATCATGTTCCTTGACCCCATATTACCCTAGTTCAAGTGTTTAAATGAGGAAATCCGTAAAAAAGCCTTTGAGGTTTGAGCAATTCACACTTCCCAAGTGCGCTCTTCTATAATGGATTCTTAATCAAATGCATAACTTTTGACCACGTCTATCCACAACGAAATGTTCATCTCGTGGTGTCACAACTAATATAATCTTGTAGATCACCTATGAAAACCTATGAATCATTGTTTTATAGGCAGTTGAGAAATTTCATGGGCTAGAAATGCTCACCAGTATATGAAAGATGACTGTAAAGTATAAATAGCGAGGTGGTTCATGGAATCGAGTGAAGCTCTGGACGCTATCACTATTTTGTAATTTTGACATTGCAATCATGTTCCTTGACCCCATATTACCCTAGTTCAAGTGTTTAAATGAGGAAATCCGTAAAAAAGCCTTTGAGGTTTGAGCAATTCACACTTCCCAAGTGCGCTCTTCTATAATGGATTCTTAATCAAATGCATAACTTTTGACCACGTCTATCCACAACGAAATGTTCATCTCATTGTGTCACAACTAATATAATCTTGTAGATCACCTATGAAAACCTATGAATCATTGTTTTATAGGCAGTTGAGAAATTTCATGGGCTAGAAATGCTCAACAGTATATGAAAGATGACTATAAAGTATAAAAAGCGAGGTGGTTCATAGAATCGAGTGAAGCTCTGGACGCTATCACTATTTTGTAATTTTGACATTGCAATCATGTTCATTGACCCCATATTACCCTAGTTCAAGTGTCTAAATGAGGAAATCCGTAAAAAAGCCTTTGAGGTTTGAGCAATTCACACTTCCCAAGTGCGCTCTTCTATAATGGATTCTTAATCAAATGCATAACTTTTGACCACGTCTATCCACAACGAAATGTTCATCTCATTGTGTCACAACTAATATAATCTTGTAGATCACCTATGAAAACCTATGAATCATTGTTTTATAGGCAGTTGAGAAATTTCATGGGCTAGAAATGCTCAACAGTATATGAAAGATGACTATAAAGTATAAAAAGCGAGGTGGTTCATAGAATCGAGTGAAGCTCTGGACGCTATCACTATTTTGTAATTTTGACATTGCAATCATGTTCCTTGACCCCATATTACCCTAGTTCAAGTGTTTAAATGAGGAAATCTGTAAAAAAGCCTTTGAGGTTTGAGCAATTCACACTTCCCAAGTGCGCTCTTCTATTAATGGATTCTTAATCAAATGCATAACTTTTGACCACGTCTATCCACAACGAAATGTTCATCTCATTGTGTCACAACTAATATAATCTTGTAGATCACCTATGAAAACCTATGAATCATTGTTTTATAGGCAGTTGAGAAATTTCATGGGCTAGAAATGCTCAACAGTATATGAAAGATGACTATAAAGTATAAAAAGCGAGGTGGTTCATAGAATCGAGTGAAGCTCTGGACGCTATCACTATTTTGTAATTTTGACATTGCAATCATGTTCCTTGACCCCATATTACCCTAGTTCAAGTGTCTAAATGAGGAAATCCGAAAAAAAGCTTTTGAGGTTTGAGCAATTCACACTTCCCAAGTGCGCACTTCTATAATGGATTCTTAATCAAATGCATAACTTTTGACCACGTCTATCCACAACGAAATGTTCATCTCATTGTGTCACAACTAATATAATCTTGTAGATCACCTATGAAAACCTATGAATCATTGTTTTATAGGCAGTTGAGAAATTTCATGGGCTAGAAATGCTCAACAGTATATGAAAGATGACTATAAAGTATAAAAAGCGAGGTGGTTCATAGAATCGAGTGAAGCTCTGGACGCTATCACTATTTTGTAATTTTGACATGGCAATCATGTTCCTTGACCCCATATTACCCTAGTTCAAGTATCTAAATGAGGAAATCCGAAAAAAAGCCTTTGAGGTTTGAGCAATTCACACTTCCCAAGTGCGCACTTCTATAATGGATTCTTAATCAAATGCATAACTTTTGACCACGTCTATCCACAACGAAATGTTCATCTCATGGTGTCACAACTAATATAATCTTGAAGATCACCCATGAAAACCTATGAATCATTGTTTTATAGGCAGTTGAGAAATTTCATGGGCTAGAAATGCTCAACAGTATATGAAAGATGACTATAAAGTATAAAAAGCGAGGTGGTTCATAGAATCGAGTGAAGCTCTGGACGCTATCACTATTTTGTAATTTTGACATTGCAATCATGTTCCTTGACCCCATATTACCCTAGTTCAAGTGTCTAAATGAGGAAATCCGAAAAAAAGCCTTTGAGGTTTGAGCAATTCACACTTCCCAAGTGCGCACTTCTAAATGGATTCTTAATCAAATGCATAACTTTTGACCACGTCTATCCACAACGAAATGTTCATCTCATGGTGTCACAACTAATATAATCTTGTAGATCACCATGAAAACCTATGAATCATTGTTTTATAGGCAGTTGAGAAATTTCATGGGCTAGAAATGCTCAACAGTATATGAAAGATGACTATAAAGTATAAAAAGCGAGGTGGTTCATAGAATCGAGTGAAGCTCTGGACGCTATCACTATTTTGTAATTTTGACATTGCAATCAAG
This sequence comes from Oxytricha trifallax, assembly GCA_000711775.1. Taxonomy (NCBI): domain Eukaryota; phylum Ciliophora; class Spirotrichea; order Sporadotrichida; family Oxytrichidae; genus Oxytricha; species Oxytricha trifallax. Next base: position 43,671 of record ARYC01000126.1, read on the forward strand.
TTCCTTGACCCCATATTACCCGAGTTCAAGTGTCTAAATGAGGAAATCCGTAAAAAAGCCTTTGAGGTTTGAGCAATTCACACTCCCCAAGTGCGCTCTTCCATAATGGATTCTTAATCAAATGCATAACTTCTGACCACGTCTATCCACAACGAAATGTTCATCTCATGGGGTCACAACTAATATAATCTTGTAGATCACCCATGAAAACCTATGAATCATTGTTTTATAGGCAGTTGAGAAATTTCATGGGCTAGAAATGCTCAACAGTATATGAAAGATGACTATAAAGTATAAAAAGCGAGGTGGTTCATAGAATCGAGTGAAGCTCTGGACGCTATCACTATTTTGTAATTTTGACATTGCAATCATGTTCCTTGACCCCATATTACCCTAGTTCAAGTGTTTAAATGAGGAAATCCGTAAAAAAGCCTTTGAGGTTTGAGCAATTCACACTTCCCAAGTGCGCTCTTCTATAATGGATTCTTAATCAAATGCATAACTCTTGACCACGTCTATCCACAACGAAATGTTCATCTCATGGTGTCACAACTAATATAATCTTGTAGATCACCCATGAAACCTATGATCATTGTTTTATAGGCAGTTGAGAAATTTCATGGGCTAGAAATGCTCACCAGTATATGAAAGATGACTGTAAAGTATAAATAGCGAGGTGGTTCATGGAATCGAGTGAAGCTCTGGACGCTATCACTATTTTGTAATTTTGACATTGCAATCATGTTCCTTGACCCCATATTACCCTAGTTCAAGTGTTTAAATGAGGAAATCCGTAAAAAAGCCTTTGAGGTTTGAGCAATTCACACTTCCCAAGTGCGCTCTTCTATAATGGATTCTTAATCAAATGCATAACTTTTGACCACGTCTATCCACAACGAAATGTTCATCTCATTGTGTCACAACTAATATAATCTTGTAGATCACCTATGAAAACCTATGAATCATTGTTTTATAGGCAGTTGAGAAATTTCATGGGCTAGAAATGCTCAACAGTATATGAAAGATGACTATAAAGTATAAAAAGCGAGGTGGTTCATAGAATCGAGTGAAGCTCTGGACGCTATCACTATTTTGTAATTTTGACATTGCAATCATGTTCCTTGACCCCATATTACCCTAGTTCAAGTGTCTAAATGAGGAAATCCGAAAAAAAGCCTTTGAGGTTTGAGCAATTCACACTTCCCAAGTGCGCTCTTCTATAATGGATTCTTAATCAAATGCATAACTTTTGACCACGTCTATCCACAACGAAATGTTCATCTCATTGTGTCACAACTAATATAATCTTGTAGATCACCTATGAAAACCTATGAATCATTGTTTTATAGGCAGTTGAGAAATTTCATGGGCTAGAAATGCTCAACAGTATATGAAAGATGACTATAAAGTATAAAAAGCGAGGTGGTTCATAGAATCGAGTGAAGCTCTGGACGCTATCACTATTTTGTAATTTTGACATTGCAATCATGTTCCTTGACCCCATATTACCCTAGTTCAAGTGTTTAAATGAGGAAATCCGTAAAAAAGCCTTTGAGGTTTGAGCAATTCACACTTCCCAAGTGCGCTCTTCTATAATGGATTCTTAATCAAATGCATAACTTTTGACCACGTCTATCCACAACGAAATGTTCATCTCATTGTGTCACAACTAATATAATCTTGTAGATCACCTATGAAAACCTATGAATCATTGTTTTATAGGCAGTTGAGAAATTTCATGGGCTAGAAATGCTCAACAGTATATGAAAGATGACTATAAAGTATAAAAAGCGAGGTGGTTCATAGAATCGAGTGAAGCTCTGGACGCTATCACTATTTTGTAATTTTGACATTGCAATCATGTTCCTTGACCCCATATTACCCTAGTTCAAGTGTTTAAATGAGGAAATCTGTAAAAAAGCCTTTGAGGTTTGAGCAATTCACACTTCCCAAGTGCGCTCTTCTATAATGGATTCTTAATCAAATGCATAACTTTTGACCACGTCTATCCACAACGAAATGTTCATCTCATTGTGTCACAACTAATATAATCTTGTAGATCACCTATGAAAACCTATGAATCATTGTTTTATAGGCAGTTGAGAAATTTCATGGGCTAGAAATGCTCAACAGTATATGAAAGATGACTATAAAGTATAAAAAGCGAGGTGGTTCATAGAATCGAGTGAAGCTCTGGACGCTATCACTATTTTGTAATTTTGACATTGCAATCATGTTCCTTGACCCCATATTACCCTAGTTCAAGTGTTTAAATGAGGAAATCTGTAAAAAAGCCTTTGAGGTTTGAGCAATTCACACTTCCCAAGTGCGCTCTTCTATAATGGATTCTTAATCAAATGCATAACTTTTGACCACGTCTATCCACAACGAAATGTTCATCTCATTGTGTCACAACTAATATAATCTTGTAGATCACCTATGAAAACCTATGAATCATTGTTTTATAGGCAGTTGAGAAATTTCATGGGCTAGAAATGCTCAACAGTATATGAAAGATGACTATAAAGTATAAAAAGCGAGGTGGTTCATAGAATCGAGTGAAGCTCTGGACGCTATCACTATTTTGTAATTTTGACATTGCAATCATGTTCCTTGACCCCATATTACCCTAGTTCAAGTGTTTAAATGAGGAAATCCGTAAAAAAGCCTTTGAGGTTTGAGCAATTCACACTTCCCAAGTGCGCTCTTCTATAATGGATTCTTAATCAAATGCATAACTCTTGACCACGTCTATCCACAACGAAATGTTCATCTCGTGGTGTCACAACTAATATAATCTTGTAGATCACCTATGAAAACCTATGAATCATTGTTTTATAGGCAGTTGAGAAATTTCATGGGCTAGAAATGCTCACCAGTATATGAAAGATGACTGTAAAGTATAAATAGCGAGGTGGTTCATGGAATCGAGTGAAGCTCTGGACGCTATCACTATTTTGTAATTTTGACATTGCAATCATGTTCCTTGACCCCATATTACCCTAGTTCAAGTGTTTAAATGAGGAAATCCGTAAAAAAGCCTTTGAGGTTTGAGCAATTCACACTTCCCAAGTGCGCTCTTCTATAATGGATTCTTAATCAAATGCATAACTTTTGACCACGTCTATCCACAACGAAATGTTCATCTCATTGTGTCACAACTAATATAATCTTGTAGATCACCTATGAAAACCTATGAATCATTGTTTTATAGGCAGTTGAGAAATTTCATGGGCTAGAAATGCTCAACAGTATATGAAAGATGACTATAAAGTATAAAAAGCGAGGTGGTTCATAGAATCGAGTGAAGCTCTGGACGCTATCACTATTTTGTAATTTTGACATTGCAATCATGTTCCTTGACCCCATATTACCCTAGTTCAAGTGTCTAAATGAGGAAATCCGAAAAAAAGCCTTTGAGGTTTGAGCAATTGACACTTCCCAAGTGCGCTCTTCTATAATGGATTCTTAATCAAATGCATAACTTTTGACCACGTCTATCCACAACGAAATGTTCATCTCATTGTGTCACAACTAATATAATCTTGTAGATCACCTATGAAAACCTATGAATCATTGTTTTATAGGCAGTTGAGAAATTTCATGGGCTAGAAATGCTCAACAGTATATGAAAGATGACTATAAAGTATAAAAAGCGAGGTGGTTCATAGAATCGAGTGAAGCTCTGGACGCTATCACTATTTTGTAATTTTGACATTGCAATCATGTTCCTTGACCCCATATTACCCTAGTTCAAGTGTTTAAATGAGGAAATCTGTAAAAAAGCCTTTGAGGTTTGAGCAATTCACACTTCCCAAGTGCGCTCTTCTATAATGGATTCTTAATCAAATGCATAACTTTTGACCACGTCTATCCACAACGAAATGTTCATCTCATTGTGTCACAACTAATATAATCTTGTAGATCACCTATGAAAACCTATGAATCATTGTTTTATAGGCAGTTGAGAAATTTCATGGGCTAGAAATGCTCAACAGTATATGAAAGATGACTATAAAGTATAAAAAGCGAGGTGGTTCATAGAATCGAGTGAAGCTCTGGACGCTATCACTATTTTGTAATTTTGACATTGCAATCATGTTCCTTGACCCCATATTACCCTAGTTCAAGTGTCTAAATGAGGAAATCCGTAAAAAAGCCTTTGAGGTTTGAGCAATTCTCATTTCCCAAGTGCGCTCTTCTATTAATGGATTCTTAATCAAATGCATAACTTTTGACCACGTCTATCCACAACGAAATGTTCATCTCATTGTGTCACAACTAATATAATCTTGTAGATCACCTATGAAAACCTATGAATCATTGTTTTATAGGCAGTTGAGAAATTTCATGGGCTAGAAATGCTCAACAGTATATGAAAGATGACTATAAAGTATAAAAAGCGAGGTGGTTCATAGAATCGAGTGAAGCTCTGGACGCTATCACTATTTTGTAATTTTGACATTGCAATCATGTTCCTTGACCCCATATTACCCTAGTTCAAGTGTCTAAATGAGGAAATCCGTAAAAAAGCCTTTGAGGTTTGAGCAATTCACACTTCCCAAGTGCGCTCTTCTTATAATGGATTCTTAATCAAATGCATAACTTTTGACCACGTCTATCCACAACGAAATGTTCATCTCATTGTGTCACAACTAATATAATCTTGTAGATCACCTATGAAAACCTATGAATCATTGTTTTATAGGCAGTTGAGAAATTTCATGGGCTAGAAATGCTCAACAGTATATGAAAGATGACTATAAAGTATAAAAAGCGAGGTGGTTCATAGAATCGAGTGAAGCTCTGGACGCTATCACTATTTTGTAATTTTGACATTGCAATCATGTTCCTTGACCCCATATTACCCTAGTTCAAGTGTTTAAATGAGGAAATCCGTAAAAAAGCCTTTGAGGTTTGAGCAATTCACACTTCCCAAGTGCGCTCTTCTATAATGGATTCTTAATCAAATGCATAACTTTTGACCACGTCTATCCACAACGAAATGTTCATCTCATTGTGTCACAACTAATATAATCTTGTAGATCACCTATGAAAACCTATGAATCATTGTTTTATAGGCAGTTGAGAAATTTCATGGGCTAGAAATGCTCAACAGTATATGAAAGATGACTATAAAGTATAAAAAGCGAGGTGGTTCATAGAATCGAGTGAAGCTCTGGACGCTATCACTATTTTGTAATTTTGACATTGCAATCATGTTCCTTGACCCCATATTACCCGAGTTCAAGTGTCTAAATGAGGAAATCCGAAAAAAAGCCTTTGAGGTTTGAGCAATTGACACTCCCCAAGTGCGATCTTCCATAATGGATTCTTAATCAAATGCATAACTTCTGACCACGTCTATCCACAACGAAATGTTCATCTCATGGGGTCACAACTAATATAATCTTGTAAATCACCCTTGAAAACATAGGAATCATTGTTTTATAGGCAGTTGAGAAATTTCATGGGCTAGAAATGCTCACCAGTATATGAAAGATGACTGTAAAGTATAAAAAGCGAGGTGGTTCATAGAATCGAGTGAAGCTCTGGACGCTATCACTATTTTGTAATTTTGACATTGCAATCATGTTCCTTGACCCCATATTACCCTAGTTCAAGTGTTTAAATGAGGAAATCTGTAAAAAAGCCTTTGAGGTTTGAGCAATTCACACTTCCCAAGTGCGCTCTTCTATAATGGATTCTTAATCAAATGCATAACTTTTGACCACGTCTATCCACAACGAAATGTTCATCTCATTGTGTCACAACTAATATAATCTTGTAGATCACCTATGAAAACCTATGAATCATTGTTTTATAGGCAGTTGAGAAATTTCATGGGCTAGAAATGCTCAACAGTATATGAAAGATGACTATAAAGTATAAAAAGCGAGGTGGTTCATAGAATCGAGTGAAGCTCTGGACGCTATCACTATTTTGTAATTTTGACATTGCAATCATGTTCCTTGACCCCATATTACCCTAGTTCAAGTGTCTAAATGAGGAAATCCGAAAAAAAGCTTTTGAGGTTTGAGCAATTCACACTTCCCAAGTGCGCACTTCTATAATGGATTCTTAATCAAATGCATAACTTTTGACCATGTCTATCCACAACGAAATGTTCATCTCATGGTGTCACAACTAATATAATCTTGAAGATCACCCTTGAAAACCTATGAATCATTGTTTTATAGGCAGTTGAGAAATTTCATGGGCTAGAAATGCTCACCAGTAAATGAAAGATGACTGTAAAGTATAAAAAGCGAGGTGGTTCATAGAATCGAGTGAAGCTCTGGACGCTATCACTATTTTGTAATTTTGACATTGCAATCATGTTCCTTGACCCCATATTACCCTAGTTCAAGTGTCTAAATGAGGAAATCCGAAAAAAAGCTTTTGAGGTTTGAGCAATTCACACTTCCCAAGTGCGCACTTCTATAATGGATTCTTAATCAAATGCATAACTTTTGACCACGTCTATCCACAACGAAATGTTCATCTCATGGTGTCACAACTAATATAATCTTGAAGATCACCCATGAAAACCTATGAATCATTGTTTATAGGCAGTTGAGAAATTTCATGGGCTAGAAATGCTCAACAGTATATGAAAGATGACTATAAAGTATAAAAAGCGAGGTGGTTCATAGAATCGAGTGAAGCTCTGGACGCTATCACTATTTTGTAATTTTGACAAGGCAATCATGTTCCTTGACCCCATATTACCCTAGTTCAAGTATCTAAATGAGGAAATCCGAAAAAAAGCCTTTGAGGTTTGAGCAATTCACACTTCCCAAGTGCGCTCTTCTTAATGGATTCTTAATCAAATGCATAACTTTTGACCACGTCTATCCACAACGAAATGTTCATCTCATTGTGTCACAACTAATATAATCTTGTAGATCACCTATGAAAACCTATGAATCATTGTTTTATAGGCAGTTGAGAAATTTCATGGGCTAGAAATGCTCAACAGTATATGAAAGATGACTATAAAGTATAAAAAGCGAGGTGGTTCATAGAATCGAGTGAAGCTCTGGACGCTATCACTATTTTGTAATTTTGACATTGCAATCATGTTCCTTGACCCCATATTACCCTAGTTCAAGTGTTTAAATGAGGAAATCCGTAAAAAACCTTTGAGGTTTGAGCAATTCACACTTCCCAAGTGCGCTCTTCTATAATGCATTCTTAATCAAATGCATAACTTTTGACCACGTCTATCCACAACGAAATGTTCATCTCATGGTGTCACAACTAATATAATCTTGTAGATCACCCATGAAAACCTATGAATCATTGTTTTATAGGCAGTTGAGAAATTTCATGGGCTAGAAATGCTCAACAGTATATGAAAGATGACTATAAAGTATAAAAAGCGAGGTGGTTCATAGAATCGAGTGAAGCTCTGGACGCTATCACTATTTTGTAATTTTGACATTGCAATCATGTTCCTTGACCCCATATTACCCTAGTTCAAGTGTCTAAATGAGGAAATCCGAAAAAAAGCCTTTGAGGTTTGAGCAATTCACACTTCCCAAGTGCGCACTTCTATAATGGATTCTTAATCAAATGCATAACTTTTGACCACGTCTATCCACAACGAAATGTTCATCTCATGGTGTCACAACTAATATAATCTTGAAGATCACCCTTGAAAACCTATGAATCATTGTTTATAGGCAGTTGAGAAATTTCATGGGCTAGAAATGCTAAACAGTATATGAAAGATGACTGTAAAGTATAAAAAGCGAGGTGGTTCATAAAATCGAGTGAAGCTCGGGACGCTATCACATTTTGTAATTTTGACATTGCAATCATGTTCCTTGACCCCATATTACCCTAGTTCAAGTGTCTAAATGAGGAAATCCGAAAAAAAGCCTTTGAGGTTTGAGCAATTCACACTTCCCAAGTGCGCACTTCTATAATGGATTCTTAATCAAATGCATAACTTTTGACCACGTCTATCCACAACGAAATGTTCATCTCATGGTGTCACAACTAATATAATCTTGAAGATCACCCATGAAAACCTATGAATCATTGTTTTATAGGCAGTTGAGAAATTTCATGGGCTAGAAATGCTCAACAGTATATGAAAGATGACTATAAAGTATAAAAAGCGAGGTGGTTCATAGAATCGAGTGAAGCTCTGGACGCTATCACTATTTTGTAATTTTGACATTGCAATCATGTTCTTGACCCCATATTACCCTAGTTCAAGTGTCTAAATGAGGAAATCCGAAAAAAAGCCTTTGAGGTTTGAGCAATTCACACTTCCCAAGTGCGCACTTCTATAATGGATTCTTAATCAAATGCATAACTTTTGACCACGTCTATCCACAACGAAATGTTCATCTCATGGTGTCACAACTAATATAATCTTGAAGATCACCCATGAAAACCTATGAATCATTGTTTTATAGGCAGTTGAGAAATTTCATGGGCTAGAAATGCTCAACAGTATATGAAGATGACTATAAAGTATAAAAAGCGAGGTGGTTCATAGAATCGAGTGAAGCTCTGGACGCTATCACTATTTGTAATTTTGACATTGCAATCATGTTCATTGACCCCATATTACCCTAGTTCAAGTGTCTAAATGAGGAAATCCGTAAAAAAGCCTTTGAGGTTTGAGCAATTCACACTTCCCAAGTGCGCTCTTCTATAATGGATTCTTAATCAAATGCATAACTTTTGACCACGTCTATCCACAACGAAATGTTCATCTCATTGTGTCACAACTAATATAATCTTGTAGATCACCTATGAAAACCTATGAATCATTGTTTTATAGGCAGTTGAGAAATTTCATGGGCTAGAAATGCTCAACAGTATATGAAAGATGACTATAAAGTATAAAAAGCGAGGTGGTTCATAGAATCGAGTGAAGCTCTGGACGCTATCACTATTTTGTAATTTTGACATTGCAATCATGTTCCTTGACCCCATATTACCCTAGTTCAAGTGTTTAAATGAGGAAATCCGTAAAAAAGCCTTGAGGTTTGAGCAATTCACACTTCCCAAGTGCGCTCTTCTATAATGGATTCTTAATCAAATGCATAACTCTTGACCACGTCTATCCACAACGAAATGTTCATCTCATGGTGTCACAACTAATATAATCTTGTAGATCACCCATGAAAACCTATGAATCATTGTTTTATAGGCAGTTGAGAAATTTCATGGGCTAGAAATGCTCACCAGTATATGAAAGATGACTGTAAAGTATAAATAGCGAGGTGGTTCATGGAATCGAGTGAAGCTCTGGACGCTATCACTATTTTGTAATTTTGACATTGCAATCATGTTCCTTGACCCCATATTACCCTAGTTCAAGTGTTTAAATGAGGAAATCCGTAAAAACCTTGAGGTTTGAGCAATTCACACTTCCCAAGTGCGCTCTTCTATAATGGATTCTTAATCAAATGCATAACTCTTGACCACGTCTATCCACAACGAAATGTTCATCTCGTGGTGTCACAACTAATATAATCTTGTAGATCACCTATGAAAACCTATGAATCATTGTTTTATAGGCAGTTGAGAAATTTCATGGGCTAGAAATGCTCACCAGTATATGAAAGATGACTGTAAAGTATAAATAGCGAGGTGGTTCATGGAATCGAGTGAAGCTCTGGACGCTATCACTATTTTGTAATTTTGACATTGCAATCATGTTCCTTGACCCCATATTACCCTAGTTCAAGTGTTTAAATGAGGAAATCCGTAAAAACCTTTGAGGTTTGAGCAATTCACACTTCCCAAGTGCGCTCTTCTATAATGGATTCTTAATCAAATGCATAACTTTTGAACACGTCTATCCACAACGAAATGTTCATCTCATGGTGTCACAACTAATATAATCTTGAAGACCACCCTTGAAAACCTATGAATCATTGTTTTATAGGCAGTTGAGTAATTTCATGGGCTAGAAATGCTCACCAGTATATGAAAGATGACTGTAAAGTATAAAAAGCGAGGTGGTTCATAGAATCGAGTGAAGCTCTGGACGCTATCACTATTTTGTAATTTTGACATTGCAATCATGTTCATTGACCCCATATTACCCTAGTTCAAGTGTCTAAATGAGGAAATCCGTAAAAAAGCCTTTGAGGTTTGAGCAATTCACACTTCCCAAGTGCGCTCTTCTATAATGGATTCTTAATCAAATGCATAACTTTTGAACACGTCTATCCACAACGAAATGTTCATCTCATGGTGTCACAACTAATATAATCTTGAAGACCACCCATGAAAACCTATGAATCATTGTTTTATAGGCAGTTGAGAAATTTCATGGGCTAGAAATGCTCAACAGTATATGAAAGATGACTATAAAGTATAAAAAGCGAGGTGGTTCATAGAATCGAGTGAAGCTCTGGACGCTATCACTATTTTGTAATTTTGACATTGCAATCATGTTCCTTGACCCCATATTACCCTAGTTCAAGTGTCTAAATGAGGAAATCCGTAAAAAAGCCTTTGAGGTTTGAGCAATTCACACTTCCCAAGTGCGCTCTTCTATAATGGATTCTTAATCAAATGCATAACTTTTGAACACGTCTATCCACAACGAAATGTTCATCTCATGGTGTCACAACTAATATAATCTTGAAGATCACCCTTGAAAACCTATGAATCATTGTTTTATAGGCAGTTGAGAAATTTCATGGGCTAGAAATGCTCACCAGTATATGAAAGATGACTGTAAAGTATAAAAAGCGAGGTGGTTCATAGAATCGAGTGAAGCTCTGGACGCTATCACTATTTTGTAATTTTGACATTGCAATCATGTTCATTGACCCCATATTACCCTAGTTCAAGTGTCTAAATGAGGAAATCCGTAAAAAAGCCTTTGAGGTTTGAGCAATTCACACTTCCCAAGTGCGCTCTTCTATAATGGATTCTTAATCAAATGCATAACTTTTGAACACGTCTATCCACAACGAAATGTTCATCTCATGGTGTCACAACTAATATAATCTTGAAGACCACCCTTGAAAACCTATGAATCATTGTTTTATAGGCAGTTGAGTAATTTCATGGGCTAGAAATGCTCACCAGTATATGAAAGATGACTGTAAAGTATAAAAAGCGAGGTGGTTCATAGAATCGAGTGAAGCTCTGGACGCTATCACTATTTTGTAATTTTGACAATTGCAATCATGTTCATTGACCCCATATTACCCTAGTTCAAGTGTCTAAATGAGGAAATCCGTAAAAAAGCCTTTGAGGTTTGAGCAATTCACACTTCCCAAGTGCGCTCTTCTATAATGGATTCTTAATCAAATGCATAACTTTTGACCACGTCTATCCACAACGAAATGTTCATCTCATTGTGTCACAACTAATATAATCTTGTAGATCACCTATGAAAACCTATGAATCATTGTTTTATAGGCAGTTGAGAAATTTCATGGGCTAGAAATGCTCAACAGTATATGAAAGATGACTATAAAGTATAAAAAGCGAGGTGGTTCATAGAATCGAGTGAAGCTCTGGACGCTATCACTATTTTGTAATTTTGACATTGCAATCATGTTCCTTGACCCCATATTACCCTAGTTCAAGTGTCTAAATGAGGAAATCCGAAAAAAAGCCTTTGAGGTTTGAGCAATTCACACTTCCCAAGTGCGCTCTTCTATAATGGATTCTTAATCAAATGCATAACTTTTGACCACGTCTATCCACAACGAAATGTTCATCTCATGGTGTCACAACTAATATAATCTTGAAGATCACCCTTGAAAACCTATGAATCATTGTTTTATAGGCAGTTGAGAAATTTCATGGGCTAGAAATGCTCACCAGTATATGAAAGATGACTGTAAAGTATAAAAAGCGAGGTGGTTCATAGAATCGAGTGAAGCTCTGGACGCTATCACTATTTTGTAATTTTGACATTGCAATCATGTTCCTTGACCCCATATTACCCTAGTTCAAGTGTCTAAATGAGGAAATCCGAAAAAAAGCTTTTGAGGTTTGAGCAATTCACACTTCCCAAGTGCGCACTTCTATAATGGATTCTTAATCAAATGCATAACTTTTGACCATGTCTATCCACAACGAAATGTTCATCTCATGGTGTCACAACTAATATAATCTTGAAGATCACCCTTGAAAACCTATGAATCATTGTTTTATAGGCAGTTGAGAAATTTCATGGGCTAGAAATGCTCACCAGTATATGAAAGATGAACGCGAATAAATTTTTTAGTACAAAAATTAAGACTAGATTGCTAATAATTTTATCTAAATGGGAAGTTTCTCAAAGTTAGGTAATGATTCCTCTAAGTAGATAGGAGGTTATCAAGTTCTCGACTTAATTGTAATTATTATCTTTGATCTTAAAATCATTTATTAGGGCAAAGGTGCTTTTGGTTCAGTGTTTCAAGTTACTAAGGGGGAAAATTAATATGCTATGAAAGAAATTCCTTTAGCTCATTTTGATGTTACTCCTGAATAATTCTAAAATTTCTATGATGAGCAAAATAAAAATCAAGCAACTATTGATGATTTAGTAGTGGAAGAAATTTGTAGAGAGGTTGCTATTTTGAAAGATCTTGATCATCCAAATATTACAAAATACTATACTTCATTTGCTGAAGGGCAATACATCTATATTGTTATGGAATTACTTGATGGTATATCACTCGCTGACTTCATTCTATCTCAAAGTGAGAAGGTAAAATAATCATTTATAAACATATTGCTTTTAGAAACAAAGAGTGAAAGAAGAGATCGTGTGGAATATACTCTCACAATTATGTGCAGCACTTCGATATTTGCATGTAGAGAAAAGAGTAGTTCATAGAGACTTAGCTCCATCCAACATTTTAATTGATGGTGATTTCAATCTAAAACTAGCAGACTTTGGACTAGCAAAGAAATGGGGAACTTAATCTCAAAGTGTAATGAAATCTTTCGTGGGGACTATTCTTTACTCATGCCCAGAAATAGTGCAATCTTAACCATATACTGAAAAAGCAGATATCTGGTCTCTCGGATGTATAATATATGAGTTGATGACTTCTATCTAACCGTTTAGTGCGGGCAATCCTCTCACTGTAGCTAAGAAGATTGTTGATGGAGATTATGAGCCACTTAACGATGATTACTATTCACCAATGATTATTGGAGTAATCAGGAAAACAATGACTGCTGATCCTAAGAAAAGACCCAATATATTAGAACTTTGTAGCATGATGGTACCTGTGCTCATGCAACAGATGGATGACTTAAGAATTAGGGACAATAGAAATACGAGGGAGCTCAAATTCATGAAAGATAGATTGAAAGTGTTTGAAGGCACTTCTGCAAGTGGGTTCAAAGGATTTGGATCAGGATAAGTAAATAACATGGGGGCTACTCAGGGTATTTTCAAGAATTAATATAGTTAAAACTGCTCAATAAATTTGAATTTTCATTATCATAATAATAGACTATAAGCCACATCAAATGAACCCAAAGTGTTAAATGTTAACTAAGAAAATGTAAAGAAGCTTTCGGCTGATCCTTTAGCAAACTTCCTTTAAACAGTTAATAAACTTCAGTTTATAACTTGGCTACCACCCACTCTTAAGAAAGAAGCCAAGCAAATCCACATTGAAAACTTTTACCGTTAGATTTTTGGGAAAAATCACAATGGATAGACCATAAAGAATGAGTTGCTTAAGTTGAACAACTGTTCAAGAGAAACTATTAACATTGGTGGATAAGTTTAGTAGTCATTAAAGGATGTTACATACGAGGTACTAAGTTAAATGATTGAAGATTTACTAAGAGATCATGGATTTTATCAGAGTGCTTTATCAAATATGCATGAGTGAAGTTTTTATTGTAGTTACAATAAATTTTGCTTGTAAAGATTTAATCGAAATTCCTAAATATTTATAATATTTGCTTAAGTTCATAATTTCATAAAAAGACTCAATTTATGTAGATAATATTTTTCAGTTCCCAAGTAGCTGAATATTTTGAGTGCCATAAAATTTGTCTTCATTTATATTGTAGCTGTTATTAAATAATTCTATAATAAATTTTATCACATGATTTATTAAGCACCTCTCTCATTGGCTCATTAAAGCGCCTTACTCAAACTTTATTTACTAATTTATTCTTTAAGTTAAATTCATTCGTTCTAATATAAATAAAATATAAAGACTTTGAATTAATAAAATGGATCGATCTACTAATGGAGGCATGGGCACAACCAATAGCAACCCATTCTTTAAAACTGTTAATAACGGCTATGGAGAGTCATGGCAAGCCAGCAATGGAATTGATCCACGTTAGCTTCAAGAAACCCCTGAGTACAGAGATTTAGTAAGTATAACAGAGCACGCTTTATAAAATGGGAATTTGGAAATAATTATTGCAATTATAACGATCTCTAGGATTATTGCTAAATTAAAACAATGGGCAAGTGTTTTATAACTTCTATAGGGTGATAGAGAACTTGCTTTGAAAAATTCACTCAGAACTTACAAGCATGAAGTTTTGAAGGAAATGAGAGACAATGGAGAACTTGATACCCAAATTTATGACAGAATCAAAAACGATATGCAAGCAGTTAAGAAACAGTCAGTTATTCCCAAGGATTTCCCAGCAGCAAATCAAGAAATGAAATACCCAGAACCTGGTCTCAATATGGGTAACTTGCTTTACAGAACATCAAACATGAATTATGGTACTACAAAGCCATCATAACAAGATCTCCCAAGTAAGTGTCATTTATAATAAAAGAGTAGTTTTTAATTGTAATTTCAATAGCTAAATACTACCCTCGTGGTGTTGAATTTACAAAGACATTCTTGGGAGGAAACTTTCATGATACAGGCCTAAACACTACTAAGACCCCAAGTAGAGTGCACAACTAATATGATTAGTGAAAGATTAAGACTGAGATTTTGTAATTCCCAACAATATTAAAGAAAAATTAAAATCTTGGTGTAGAATAAAAGCTTTCTAGAAAACTGTTATCCTATTTGTTTAAAATATTCGCTTTAAATTATTTGTAATTCTTTGTCAATCGCTTCACTAATATAATATTCAGCTACTTGGGAAGCTAGCAACCTAATCAGCTGATACTCTTGGCTATACTCTCAACAACATTTTCCTATTTAGCCTTCAACTTGTGCTAAACCCAGGAGTAACTTTAAACCATAACTCATTGCATTGAACTTCTCTCTTTCCTAGCTTGCTCTATAATTCTGAGCAACTCACTCTTCATCAGTTTTATCGTGGTTTACTCCTTCTCTCAGTATATCACTCAAACTCTGATTTCAATGCTGCCAAATCACTACTAAGCTGGCTACCTGAGTTTCGTGCTATTAGCATTTTCTTACTATCTAGTAGATTGGACCAAGAAGAATTATCCAAGTGAAGTCGAGTATTACGAGAGGAAATATCTGACGGGACTGGGCAGCAGTAGAAATGAAAATAGAAACAAAATTAATGGTTTCTATCAACCAATAAGTGCAGACAATTAATAATCGGATGAGAGTCACTCTACTTTGAATCTTATGCTTTACACCTTGGCTGCATCAGTTCTTACCATTGCATATTAATGCTTCATGATACATTTTATCGGATATTACGTATTTGGCTATAAGCAAGAGGGCCTGGAGAGTGGAAATTCTATCAACATGCTACTTTTGAGTAAATATTCTTGCCTTGCCTTTGGGTCTTACTTCGGCTATGTTTTAAATCAGAAAATGATGAATCCTTAATCAAAACAAACCTCAACCACTACTTATGCCAATTACAACTACGGTAATTTTACCTTTTCATAGCGCCAAGACAACATAATCTTTGAAGCTTTCGCTTACTTTGGCATGATTGCCTTAGTACTCTTGGCTTTGTACAGTGTTGTGATGTTGCCAAACAATTTAGTGGCAATTAATAGCTGTTATTACTTGGTTGGCTTTGGAATCAATAAGTTCAAGCCAAATCAGTGCCTTCAAGACGAGCAGGAAGAAATTGACTCAATGTACTACTACAAACTTATTTGAGGTAAAGACTTTTTATAAGCTCTTTAAGAAAGGTAGGTCTGAAATTAAAGATATGAAAACGATGGAATCTAGGGCTGAATGATTAAATAAAGTTTAAATGAAGAGAAAAAGATGCGATTCTATCAATTTAGTTGTTTATTAACTTTTTGCTTAACTTTTATTTACTGAGATATAATTCATTCAGATGACTTATTCATTAACTATCAAAGAGATTAGCAAATACGATGACAACTTTAAATCTTGTAAGATAACTTAATGAATTATTTTGCTTTCTGTTACTATAATTGACCCTCAAACTTACCCTTTATTTCTATAGTTTTGAAATCTGAGATAGACAGATCAGAGATGAACATAACTTTAGAAAATGAAATCGTGTATCAGGATCTACCAAATACTTAAACTATGATTATGGATGACTCAATCAACAATATCATTGACAATAGCTTCAACCATCAACCACAGGAAGATATCAGAGGTGCACACTCCAAAACATAGATTATGAAGTGATAACAATCCTAATCTTATCTAATTTTATAGTTAATTTCCTTAATAAGCTTTATAATGAAATTAATAAAAATAATCAAACTAGTTACTCATCTCCTTCTGTAGTCTTCATCATATTCATCTTCGTCATCCTCCTCGAAATCTTCTTCCAATTCTTCCTCAAAGTCTTCATTGAGGTCATCAAGATTAAGTGAATCGCCTACTCCACCAGTTGTAGCGTTTCTTTTAGTACTTTTACCACCACTCTTCATAGTACTCTTACCTGGTGCTCCTGGGTTATTTTTATTTAAGAAATTATTTGGATTCTTTGGAATAGCTAGTTATTGTTGCTATTATTTTTGTTAAAAAGGGTTGAGGTTTTAAATTTTCATGGCAAAACATTTTATTTAAAAAAAACTTAAATAAAACTGGTATAATTTACTCAGTGAACTAATAATCGAATAAATTAGTTCATTTTTAGAAAGGGAAAGATATATAATATAGCCAATTTAGTTTAAATGTTATCAGATGTTAGGATATTATATTTATTATGTCCCCAATATATTTGTTAAGGTTTGGCTAAACTTATGGGTTATGGCAGCTGCTTTGAAGGTTCTCTCATGGGTGGCTAGTTAGGGAGCATATTCTCATTCCTCATTATTGGATTTAATCTAATAGGTGTCGCATTCCTAATATAATATTTATTCATACCCATTATATTATTAATTATTTATAGGTTCCTTCTTCTTCTTGAGAGTATCTATTAAACTATTGTTCATGTCCTTGATGCCTCTATTGATCTAATTAGTCAGATCCTTTACCTTTATTCTCTACTCCTATTCTTCATCAAGCCCAGACCTCTACCTAGGTGGTGGTGCTTAACTTTTGTTCTTATTGGGATTTCTTGTACTTTCCCGCATACTTCTAGGTTTCTACTTTGCATTATTGTATGGGTTAATATTGGCATAAGGGTTGATGGCTTTCTTGTCAATTTTATCCCTCAAATCACGCATTACAGTGTTGCTTATCACTGAATTCATATGACTGTTGTTTAAGTGCTGTTACAGTCGATCTCTAGCTCTACTCTGCTGACTTCGCAGACCTGTCTTGTTATCCTCATCGTCTTCGTCATCATACTCGCCATCTTCTTCGCCATCCTCCTCTTCATCGTATTCTTCCTCCTCCTAGTCATCTTACTACTTCTTAGTCTATGGTTTCTGCTGTGTTTGCCTCTTTATGTCTGGCAATTTCTGTACAGACTTGACTTTCTATGGCTGCTTATTAGTCTAGACAGGGTTGTATTGCACTTGAGATCGAGGTCGCTGTTATTGCGATTAGGGCTTATGTTTTTTACTAATTCGAGGGTAGAGATTATCGTGGTCATACTCTTCTAAGTCTTCATCGTCTTCATATCCTTCCTCACCATCTTCATCTTCATAGTCTTCTTCTCCATACTCTTCATCATCTCCATCTTTATATTTCTTCCTGCCTCCTCTGCTGAAGTCGTCATCATTGTCAGGATCTTCCAATTACAATATGCAATTACATAAATTGCTTTAAATGTCTAAGCAAAACATTGCGTAATAAAATATAGATCTTCGTAGTTGTATTCCTTCTTTAAAATTCCGTTCTTGAGATTTTGAGCAATAGCACCTGCGTCTAATTTTATGGGTGGAAATTTTATGTCATATTTATCTCCAAATCGTTTTCTTCTCGCCAAAGCCTCTGTAGCTAAAAATTAAGTTTCAAGATTCTTTTGGATGTTCAGCGAGTTCTTTTTCTAATTACAAACAAATTTACAATAGGAAATTCGTAGTTTAAAGTATAGTGTAGGTAATTATAAAACTTACATGTGTTAATTTCCAATCAAATTAATAGTCAATGAAATTAGCTCTATAAAAAACAGCATCAAACATCTTTTTTAAGTAAGAATAATCAGGTCTATCAGTAAACTTTAGAGCTCTACAGTATCTAAGCAAGTCCTCAAATTCAATAGGGAGTTCTTGTGAGATTTACCTAAATTGTAAATCTCGTTTCATTTGCATGATAGCTTAGTATTTATCTGTTTTTGTGTTTCCTCCAATACCCATCCATGGTAGTTGCCCCCTAACTAGATAAATCAAAACATAGGCAAATCCTTCTAAATCATCTCTGCGACTTTACTCATAACCCAAGTGATTGTTTAAACTTGTGTAACGAGCAGTCCCTGTTAAGGCTTTCCCTTCTTTGAAAGGAATGTGCTAACCTGTTTTTGGATCAATATAACGCTTAGCCAGACCGTAGTCTATCAAATATACTGTATCTGATTTGTTTCCCATTCCCATCAAGAAATTGTCAGGCTTAATGTCTCGATGAACAAATTGTCTTGAATGGAAGTACTCGATCCTGCTCAGCTAAAAACTTATGAATTGTTCAATATATGTTTATGAATGACTTACCATTTATTTAGCAAGCATCAAAGTAGACTTAAGAGTAAGTTTCTATCCACAATGAGAAAATAAATCTTCGAGGGATGGTCCTAATAATTCCATAACCATAACGTTGAATTCACCCTCCTGACCAGCCCAGAATAAAATTGGGATTCCTTCATTTCCTTATAATAGTCGCATAATTTTGGCTTCATACAAAAGCTAAGGGAATTTTACAGTCATATGTTCCTATAATTATTGTTCATTAGGAATTTAATATTGTTTTTTACTAATTTGACAGAAACTTTATCCTAAGTTATGAGATCGAGACCCTCGTATATTTGACCAAAAGCACCTCCCCCTATTTTCTTAATCAATTTGAAACGACTTGCAATTAGTATTTCCATGTTATAATCAATTCAATTATAATAATTTAAGTTGATTTTAATTTCAAATAGAATTAAGATTTATAATTGAAAATTCTTAATAAAATGTCTGGAACTCACTCAGTAAACAGTTCTTACTCCCAAAGACTAAATCATAAAGACATAGCAAACGGTTTGAATGATTCTTCTTAAATTTAAAACAAAATCTTAGAACTAGGTAATTTCAGATTTATCATAAATATATGCCTTATTTTACAGATGATTCTAAGAAAACAAACTAAGATAATTCACAGTTATCTATTACTTAAAACGAACACTATCAGCAAAACAGAAACGATCTTCACTCATAGTTGAAATCTCCGCATTTCTTCTCAATGAGTGGGATCCCTAGATTTGGTAAGAACTGGCTGGACAACTTCATTCCAGATGATGACATGCAAAATATTTTTCTGACTAGTGAAGTGGTTAGAAATGTCCTCATGCTCTAGTGTGTGTACTATGCTAGTGTCTATGGAGAACTACTAAGATATAAACAGAGTTTTAATGTAGGAAATGCAGCAAGCACTGGATTTTAAACTAAAAAAACTATTGATTGTTGCTAAATTTACAGTATACTATATTAAAATGAATTCCATTTTATAGATAAGAAGACTCTAATAATCAAACAACAATATAATATTTAGGGGTATAAATTGAATAACTTAAATTCTATGGCAAAAAGTTTAGAAAATTCTTAAGCCTTAAATAGTGAGAGAAAGGTACTTCAATAAGATATGCTTGTCTCAAGTCAAGCTAGCGAAATACAACCTTTAAAGATTGGAATCATAGGCTGTGGCCAATTAGGAACTATGATCCTCACCAAGCTTTTAGAGACTCAAAGTAAATTATAGTAATGCTTAAATTCTTTCTTAGATCAATTCGATGGATTGAAGTTGTTTGTGTCAACAAGACAACCTCATCTACTTAGAGCTTTCTAATAAGAGTTTGGAGTTTACGTTGATTTCAACAATGAAAGAGTGGCAGCAGAGTGCGATATAATCTTCCTTTGTGTCTTGCCATTCTAAGCACAATAGGTTCTCAAGGATGTCAGACCCATAGTAGTGCAAAGACATTTAGATGCCCAAAAGTATAAGAACACCACAAAGCCATTATTCATTTCTTGTTTAGCTGCTACAGGGACACCCAAACTCAAAATCATGCTAACTGATGAAGCTGTTTTCCTCAAGACATAAATTAATGTCACTATGGTTAAGGAAGACTTATTTCGATCAAGAACCGATTAAAATCAGCTAAAGAATAATACTTAGTATGTTTAGAATTTTAGTTGAATTCTTTTAGGCAATAAACATAGAGCGCAATGGGATAGACAAAAACTTAAATGGATTAATCAGCTGAAGATATCCCCACCTATAGAAAGAGTACATTATGATTATTAAATATTTTATAGACGAGATGTTCAACGACATGAATCCATAAATCATGAAAGATCTTGAGCATCAAAGAAAGAATAGAGAATCCTAAGATTAGACTTTTAAACGAATCCTATCACAAAAAGCTTTTCAATTTGGTGCAGAGTCTGGAGTAACAGCTGAATTTATTGTGAAATAAACTTCTTTCCAACTTGCACAGCGACTGGATGATCTATTCTCTATATTCGACACATTCCAAGAAGTGTTGTACTCAAATGACCCTAACGTCAATCAAAACGGTGGTGGAAGCTAAATAGATCAAGAAAAGGTGGT
Organism: Oxytricha trifallax; assembly: GCA_000711775.1. Lineage (NCBI taxonomy): Eukaryota > Ciliophora > Spirotrichea > Sporadotrichida > Oxytrichidae > Oxytricha > Oxytricha trifallax. The sequence continues at coordinate 64,712 of ARYC01000126.1, forward strand.
GTATGAGGAAAGTATTTTGCTTAGTGTATTGGGTCAAGAGTACTTCAAGTTCATATCAGCAAGCACAGGAGAATGGGAGAATGAAAAACTAGTGCTAGCTAATTTCTATTAGATGTTTGAGGATAGAATTAGATATTTATTCTTAGCAGGCCCTGCTGAAGGTCTTCCTTAAAATAATGTTGATGAATGAATGATTTAAAATTTTCTATCTTAATTTCATAACTTAAATTGAATTATATGAAACTAAGTGTGATAGAAATCATTTCTTAATTTATTAACACCATATAGCATATTATAGGTAAAATATAAATAGTACTATTATTGCACATATCATAAGCCCTACCGACAAAGGGAAGAAACTTTCTTCTATTTTATCTTAAATTGCTTTTGCACATGTTTATAATGGTGGTCCAAAAGCAATATCTTTAAAGAAAAAGAACTTGGGTGTTTCACATAATCCTTGACAGTTTAATTAAATTTCCAAGGATTAAACTAAATCTAAGAAATCATCGTCTAATCTCTCAATAAGGTTTTATTTTAGTAAAGTTTAATAACAATCTTTGAATTCACTATAAACTCCCTTGAAGTTATAGCCGCTCAATCAATAAATTCATTTAAGTTTAGTATGTAAAAAACTAATAGAATTTACTAATTTATGAATGATATGTTGTTATCTCTCCATAGATCTGTATCTACCTGGATACAAGGACAATGCTATGTACTGCACATAAATTTATCTATATAATTTTCATTCATTTATTGGAAATCTTATTTGAATTCATTAAACTTTGATTGCTCTGCAGATAGTAGAAAGTCTGAGTCGTTGTAACATAACGCCTGATTTATTCCATCAAATTCTATAAAATAATTACAAATGTTTCTCAAAAATCTTACTAGAATATTACAAAAGTAAAACCGCTATCAAAATTTCCATCAAAAATACTATCAAAGAAAAGCATGATAACTATATTATGTAAGTTAACTCTATTCATTTACACATAAATTTTAGATATAATCTAACTACTTTGTTTGCTTATAGTGAAATTATATTGATCTTACCAAACATGTAGTAAATCTACCAGGCTTAACAGTAGCTAATATTCCAATGAATCCGCAAATAACACTTAAAAAGCACACACTCATCATGCTAATCATAGTGTATTCTCTCAATGTATCTTTTGACATAAGATAATCAAATTTGGCTTGCCATAACTCAGAATTGTAAATAATTGCTGCAAGCCATACTACTGATCCACCTCCTATCTTACTCAAAATAATTATGAATTAATGATAAATATTGGACATTATTATTTACAATTGATAGACCAGAAAAAAGTAGCATTAGGTTTTTGGCTGTGCTTTACTTGAGACATCTCACGCACACACAATACATTTTGATTACTTTTATAAATTTAATTTAATTTTAGTCAAAATTTAGTAAAATACATATCTCAATAGTATAAGAATAAGGTTATCTTTATTATTCAAGATAGTACTGATATGATTGAAGTCTATCATCGCCTGGTATATCATGCAACTTAAATGGCTACTATTAATATTAATCTGCAGTGATTAATCCATATGAATTTTCTTGTTACTTCCATTAGTTATACATGCTCTCTGAGTAAACTCATAATCTTTTCGCAATTAGATAAATTCAAATATCAATTTAACAATAAAACAATATTTAATGTTTATTCTTGATTAGCAATTTATGGTTCAATATAGTGTCCGTTATCATTATTTATTCGCTGTTTCATTTAGGATGAGTAAGTAATCTTGCTTGGTCCAGCATTTAAAATAATGAAAGTTATTAGAAATTTTTTAGATACATTATTAAATGCTCAATTAAATAATAATTAAATTCACTCTTGCATATGGCTAAGGAGGTCTGAATAATTTCTTACCAGATTAGGCTGTATTTTGCAAATATTCATTATAGATCTCTGTAGAAAGTGTAAACTATATGATCTTATTACCTACCTTAAGGAATATTTGAATAAGCAAGTGGATTGTCAATTGAAGATGCTCTTTAGTTTTTTATTATTTATTCGTAACTCAACATTTTATTTTTATTACTAAATTACAACAAAGTCCTTTAATTGCATATAAACACTTTAATTATATGCGTTTAGATGCGTTTAGATATTGATAAATGCTAAAAAACTTATAATATATCTTTATTAATAAGTAAAGATAACCGAATAAAGATCAATAAAGGTACATTTCTACAGAGGATATAGATGGGGCAAAGCCAAAGCGTCTCACCCAAGTCAGAGGTAAAAAGAAAGCGAATTTCTTCGAGGATTAATAACTTAATGATTATCATCACAAGTAAAAGTATTAGCTGCTTGATAATAACCTGAAAATCGAGGAATAAAATGGTGGAATCGATAGCATTTCCTAATAATCAAAGTAGCCTTACTATGGCAATACTAGATCTGGAGCCTAAGCTTATCAAAGTTAAAGTGTGGGTTAGTCTTAATATGGACTACTAAATAACAAAAGTAAAACTTCCTTAACGAGAGAGCATCAAGTGCCAAAATACGAGGAGATAGGAAACTTTGATAGACTGTACAACAAACGTATAGATTGGAAACCAATACTGATTAAAGAACGAATCGATGAAAGATAGAAACTAGACAGTAGACTTCAATAAGAAGATCAATTTTAATATAACAACAGCAACAGCTTGATGCAGTCTTAAATGCAGAGATAAAATTCAAGTTAAGGTACAGCTTCGTTAAGAAGCACACTTGGCAAAACAGGTGCTTAGATGATGAATAATGATAATAGCATCAATTTGGGTGGTCTAAGAGTTGGCAATAACAGAAAAAATGATAGTCAAGTCAATAATTGTATTAGTTTGGGTCAAAGCGCACCCATGAAAAGTGAATTATCATCGAATTCATATGGAAAATATATGCATATAAAACCAAAAGTTCCTTTTTGAAGTTTATTTATAAAAATGAATTTAGTTTTGGATTATACTCGTTATAAATAGAGTAGAAATATCAAATTTGACTATATTTTTATGACATATTGCATCAAAATATAAAATAATTAATTATAATAATTGAACATGTTTACGGGAAGGAACTCGACCAAGCAAAAAACTTTTAAGTTTAGAAAAAACACTTTGAATCAGCTTCCTGTAGAAAAAGGACCAATTAATCGATAAATAAGAATAGTTATAAAGTCTAACGATAAAGAGCAAGAATTTTATTTCGGTTAAGATGTAAGAATTCAATTATTCTTATTAATATTATAATTCATTGATAAGTGAAACATGAAAACATTGTAACTTTATGAATATATAGGAAGTTGATCATTTAGCTTGAGAAATAGGTTTTGATCTCTCCCTCGATAAACCCAAGTATTGGTGGTTTTTCAAGCAAATTCTTTTAACAAATCTCCCTTCAGGTTGGGAGAGAGAATACGACATTGATGGATACACTTAATTCAACAGTATAGAAGAAAATATCTAGACTAGGGAGCATCCACTTCGATACTATTTTAGAAAGCTGTTTCTTAGAATTTTATCACTAGAAAAGGAATTCAATAGATAAATCACGATGGACGATTTAGCCATTGATGAATAGTATCTCAAAATACTCAATAAAACCAAAATTAAGAGAGAAGCTAGCTTAATCAAGAGAACCATAGCTTAGCAAAAAGCAGTTGTAGGAACTTTATCAATGGATTTCTATCAAAGAAATCTATCTAAAACTAAGAAAGAAATTTCTAAGGGAGACCCATAATTTGAAAACATATTTGAGGTTGATAACGCTAAATCGAAAAGACGAATGAAAATATTGATTAAGAAAATCAAAGATTAGAGAGTAGAAGCTCCAGAAGGCTATATAAAATTTGAAGAGCAGGATACTGAGACAAGAATTAAAATACTTCAAGATATTGAAAAAGAATCCATGGCTTATTATGAAAGCAACTTTGGAGATTTTCTAAAGACTAAAGAAATCATTGAATCATTTTTGTTTAAGTAAATGAACATGACTCAGATATTGTCATTAGGTTCTATATATGGCATAGATATCCTTAATGAATCCTATCTTCTGTGGCTTCCTTAATATCTAATGTGCTTGCCTCTCCCTCATGATTGGAAAAGAAAAACTGACTAAAAAAATAATTAGAATACTTATTTTCATTGTTCAAGATTTCTGGAAACTAAATTTCACCCCATTGAGCCATTTGCAATGTCTATGATTGAAAGAGGTAGAATTTATTACAAAGAAAATCCCTAAATGCTATCAGAAATAAAAAATAAGCTAAGAACCTTTGACAATGTCCTAAGAAACTTTACTTTAAACATGAATCAAGTAAGGATGTTCTTTGAACAACAAGAGAAAAAAATGAAAAAACTAGAAAACAAAAATGCGAATCCTATTGATTAACTTTAATCAGACTAGAATTTTCAAGAAAAAAAATCAGATTAAGATTAATATCTCAATATAAATCAAGCTCCTGAAGCTAAATACGTCGAAGAAAAATCACAATTCTCGATTAAAGAGACGTTTAAAAGACGAAAGTTCTTAAAGTGTACATAAAAAGACATTGAAATTTTTGTAGTAGCCAACTAATGCAATGTTGATTTAAACGTTGATGTGCACATCCTTTACTTAATAAGCGATTTGATGGATGCAATCAATAAATAGTCTGATGAAGCATGGCAATTTAGATACATAAATGATTAAAAATTTTACTGGCAAAATAAAGAAAAAACATTAAAGACATAAACTTATCCCTTTCTCTCTAATATAATGGAGAAAATATAAATTTTAAAGACTTAAACTGAAAATCTCAGAGGTCAGGAGATTGATAATTACTTAAAACAGCATTATGTAAGTATAAAAGAAGTTTAAGGATTAAGAGGATAGTAGACTCTTGAAAAAATAAAAGATGAAAGATAAGAATTTACTAGGAATATTTTACTCTAATTTTTGAAGAATAAAGAAAACAAGCTTTTCATCGAAGATATAAAAGACTAGCTAGAAGGAAATGGTGAAAATTTGGATTAGATTAGTTATGACATGAAAATTCTATCTTAGTTTCTATCCAACAGGCTTTCTAAAGATGAGCTTCTAGATGTCATTTTATTTTGTCCATTTAATCTTGAGAGGGAAAAAATGAATGTTATTCAAGATGATCTTTCTTCAATTCAGATTCCACTAATAAATGACATATCCTCAGATTCTGAATTTTCTACACCTGGATCATTCAGTGGATTAATGAAAAAGAAAGTTGATCCGAGAGATCTATTATTAAGAAACAGATAATAAAGCTCGTTCAATAGGAAAAGTAGTAACTAAGAGAAAAAGTTATCTTCAGTAAAATCTTCTAATACACTAAAAGTAGAATAGTCTCTGGAGAACAAAAAGAAATTTTTATATTTTTTTATCTGATGACATAACTTAGGCTATGAGCATATTGAATCAGCGGAAAAGAACAGTATTAGGAGAATATTCTGATGAAGAAGAATCAAATTCATAAAATAAGTTCAAATTATCAGACTTAAAGTTATCTCTCCATGGATCAGATCATAACCTAAACGGAAACGATGATGCCCGGTTATGTAGCATTGATTTAGCAAAACCTTAACAAGAACGTAAAAGTACAACGAGATTAAGTCAAGGCTCTGACAAAAATTTGAGCCCTGAATAATACAGGAGAGGATCAAAGCTTTATGAGAAAGTCGAAAATTTCTACCAGAAAAAGTCAGGAGGAATTCTGGCCTAGAATGATATCAAAGAAGAGCCTTAAACTCCATCTTAAAAATCATCAACATCAATGCAATTTTCTCCTAAAGAACACCCATAGCCTAATGATACACTTGGTGTGCTTTAAGTAACATCCTTCTAAGATAAAACTGGTACGAAAAAGTCTACTTTTTTCAAAAAAGAATCAAGTAAAGATGAGTATAAGGAACTAAATTTTAAATCTGTGGGTGTTAAAAGGAGACGGCAAGCTCCGCCATCTTAACTTGATCCTTAATACCTTATTCCAAATAAAGTTGAAATGAAAAAACATTCTTCCTAAAATCTTCAGACTCCAAGGACATTACTTTATATGAACGACTTAAAAAAGAAGCTTTTTGGAGATAACCAGAGAGCCAAGCCAATTCATAGACTAAAAAAGCTCTTGAAAAAGAACTATGTTAAACCTGAGAAATTTCAAAGAATGCTGAAGGTCTCTTAAGATCATGGTGTTGCAATCAGATTCAAGAAATTATTGATAAAGTACTAGCTAATTAAATTGCTTAAAGAAAACCCAAACAATCCAGATGTTGCAAGAAATTTAAAAAATATGGAAGAACAAAGAAAATCTCTTAAAATTCGCAAGAGCATTGAGCAAGCTAAGATTTAAATTTAAGAAGAGCCTTAAAAAGGGATAATGTCACTCTTGGGAATTATTGATAAAAATAAGTTTCATATTGAGAAACCGGTTGAAGTTCAAGAAGATATCGAGGAGAGCTTTAGTATTTTTGATGAAAATAACTTCCTTAAACCTTTCGACTATGAGCTGATTGCAGAGGAAAACTTTGACGATTTGAACATTACCAAAGAATTCTACAACATTTTGGATAACTATAATTATTATAAACTATTATTTTAAGTGACTTTATCTATATAAGCAGATGGCTTAAGGAAAAAGAAAAAAATCAACAAATGATAATGCATAATAACCTTTAACTCGAAGAAACACCATTCTTGATATTGCAGGAATGATGTTTTTGAAAAATCTTGAAAGTAAAAAGACTAAGAAGCATAATTCTTAAGATACTAATGTTGAAGAGACTCAACTCTAATTGTTATAGAACCAAGAAAGTATCAGCTACATAAACTAAGTCAAAAATAAACTCAAATTAGTCACACAAAATATTCAAAATCAAATGGTAAATAGCCCATAAGACAACAATGACCATCCAAAAGCAAATATTGAAGGAGACAATTCAATTAACTAATCTGCTATAAAATTAATATTATTTTTAAGTAGCTTCTAAGCAAAAGAACACTGAGAAGAATCATTTCAGCTATTTCTCATTCAAAAACGGAAATACCCTTGGAGCACAAAAAGAATAATTAGATCTGAAATAATAATCTTAAAATAAGTTTACAAGTGCCAATAAGAAAAATTCTAGTCATTCAAGTATTATTCCTTCTACCTTTTCTAGCCACTCCTCTGATTATAGTTCATTTAAGACAAGCAGCAATGATGAAAATTCATAATCTTCAAAAAGATCAAAAGCAAGTCATAACTCAAAGAATTTTTAGAGAAGAAGAGCAATGAGAAAAGAAGCTAAATTCACAAATTTCAAACATGTAGGAGGGGAAAAGTTGCAAAATCTTGATGAGTTTTTTAAACACGGAAACCAAAAGATTTCAGGTTTAGGAGACAAAGATGATATGTTTTAGAGAATCAAGGATGGGAATTTCAAACTAAAAAGATAGAGTGACTTTAAAAATGATGATGATTATAATGAAAGCGAAGGATTTTCACCTTAGAAAATCGAAAATAAAATCCTACTAAGTGATGGTTAAAAATATCCAAGTAACGGAAGTTTGGGAAGTTCAAATGTTTAGAATACTTCTCAAAACTAAACCGTTGGCCAAGAAAATTAATCATCAGCACCTGTTAAAAAGGAGAATGAAATGTATTCTAAAAGAATCAGCGAGTTTTTTAGAGAGACAATATAAATGAACCCAGATATAGCTATATGTTTATTTATTAGAATTTGGTTGCTAATTATTTATATACTGAAAGATTTAAGTCCAAGCTAAACTTTGAAATCAAAATTGTCAGTTAAAGAAAAAGATAATGAAAGTAAAAATCATAATGTAATTTAAGAGGTACATGAAAGCGATTCAAGTCTGGATTTAGAGGAATTTAAGATATTGCATCATTACCAAAACTATAATAGAGAGTCTTTGGGTTCTTAGTAAAGTGTTCCATTCTCACAACGAACAAACGATGAACCATACTTGAAAAGTATCTTAAGATTTAAATTTTCTCGAGGATCTATGAATCAATCTTAATAGTCATTAAGCAACTTTAAACCAGCAAATCCTATTTTGAAAGGGTCTAAACATTAAAAGTCATAAAGTATCACTAATTTCCAAAGCTTAATTAAAACATAGCGAAATTAGTTTGATAAATTTACTTAATAACAGCACATTTAAAATTCTTAAAGCCCAAAGAGAGTATCAATTTTAGAAAGATTTGATTCCTTCAATTAAAATTAATATTATACTAAAGCTATTGCTGTTGATCTAATTTAGTAAAAAAGAGATAATTTTCTAAACTATTGCAAAATATTTGGTAATCCTTAGAATCACCCTTCTAAATTGAATTTATTTGATGATATCTAAGCTTTAAAACCAATTCATGTCATTAGAATGGGATAAACTTTGAATTTGTTAAAGAAAGATACAAGAAATGAAACCTATTTACTATGGATCTCAAAGCAGATTCTATTAATGCCATTGTCAAAAGACATTCTTTAACCTAATTAAACTTTAGAGCATTAATTTGATGATATTATACAGCTTGTTAGAAACAAAACCCATCCAGCTCTTGACTATATAAAATGTTTGATGCACTTTCAACGAAGAATATTTCATGAATTTAGCATAAAGTAAATGCATCTTGATCAATTCAAAAGAGATTGCTCTTGGCTAGCATTTCTAGAAGACGCTCTTGATTATTAAGGTAATAAAATAGGAGAAAGAATATACTACTATAACTTTATGACATATTAGAAATCTTTAATTAAGCCGGAAGAGTTGAACTTAAAGTAGAGTATCAATTATGTTTATGATGATGATTAATGAGTTATACTCAAAATTAAATATTTATCAATTCACTGTTTAATACTAAAATCAAACCATCAATTTTAGTCGTGACGTAGACGTATCTGAAGTGAGTTGACGTGGCAAGTCGTGAACTAGAAAACTCCGAAAAACCACCTCGCCCCCCATTCCACATCTCCCCGAACCGAGATGCATACGAAATAAGAGCCTAGCGAACTAGGAGTATTCCCCGCAGAGCTCGCAGAGATCTGCTTCCTGTAAACAATTAAAGAGGAGTCAATTATGTTTATGAATCAGAGATTACCAAGTAAAAATACTAAAACAAGAAAACAAGTGGATTTATGACAGAAAGGAGAGCAAATTAAGAACATTAGATGGCAGACATAGATTTAATAGAGAAGAAATATGATTCAGCTTTGTTAAAATCAATAAAATTAATATTAAAGAAAAGAAAACAACAGCACTTATGCATTGAAAGATAGCCCTCAATAAAGAAAAAATCCATGACTATAGCCTAAGAGTCCCCTATGAAATCTTAAGAACGAAGATTATCTAAATCAAAAGTTAGCATGAAATTTACTAAGTCGAAACTCTACTCCAGTACTGATCAAAGAATATCTATAACTAGAGAAAATAAGACTCCTTTTAATGAAAACAACACACACATTTTGCCATCACTTTTAATCAGAAGCACAGTAGATCGAACAATGGCTTAAACAGCGGTTACTTCAATATTGGGCACTAAATTAAACTCTAGGGATGTAAGCAGAGAACATAAAAGAACTAAATCCTTTACTTCAACATTTACAGCAAACATTTATAATAAAAATAAGCCAGATTTAGCTTCAAATAGTTTGAATGTTTTCAATCCAGGAGTAAGTTAGGACAGTCGAATATTTGAGTAAAAGTAAATGCATAAGTAGGTTCAAGGGAGGTTAATGATGCATAATTTAAAGGCAATCCAGTTTAACAAATGATTTTAATTATTAAAACAACTATATACAACTTCTACATAATGCTCTTATTTTACTATGATATACAGAAAATGAAATTAATATCTGAAAAAATAAATCTAATACAATCTAATTAATTTAAATATGAATTTTCAAAATAAAAGCCTGCAGGATGCACTCTTCAATCGAAAAATAGAAGAACACAATATAAACATGAAGTAACTTTAACCAATGCTTGATGCCTTAAAATAAGTAAGGCCAGTTACTCACAGAGGTTAGCTTTCAAATGTAAACTTGAAAAAGTCTATGAAAATTTAGCTTGCTAACAGGAATTTACCAGTTTCGAGGATCTAATAAAAAGTTGTAACTTAAGACATCATTCATAATGATACAAAATAGAATAGTAATCTCTCCACAATAGGTGGAGGAATGACGAGTCGAGAAAATTTTACAGGCTTGTAGTCTATGTCTTCTGTGAGTAGATCTTCTACCCCAAATACCTTTCATAGAAGACACAAAAGTTCCACACACATTTCTGCGATAAATCAAAACATACTAAGTGGGAAGCTTGGCACTATGCAAGACCCAAGTGAGTAAATAAAGTACTATCAAGATTACCTTAGAGAGCATTAATAGAGTCAAAAACAATTAAAATAAGATTTGAGTAGCACACTTAAACTCTACGAAGTAGATGACATCAAAATTCTGGAAGATTAATACAATTAAAATACTAATAAGTAGAAAACTGAACTCTCTGATTCTCATTATACAAGCGATCATCAAGAGACGCTTGATAAGGGTATTATGACTACTAGATAACCAATAGAGAAACAGCTTAATCAATCTATGAATTCTAGATTAAAGTCTTAAAGTAGAGTAAATAATACTCATAATTAGAATTTTCTGAACTAGACTCTAGAAACATAGACAAAATCTAAGAATTTTATACTAGACTAATCCTTATAGTAAAAGCAAGTTCAGAGCTAAAAATAGCCTGAAAGCTCTCAAATCAATTCTAAGAAGCGGATTGATAGATATGATTTTGAATTAAAATTATAAAACATAGAAAAAACTTATCACTAGTTTGAAGAGTTTTTCAATGAATATCGCGAGGAGAAATAGAAAGAGCAAATAAAAGAGATCTTCAATCCAAATGAAATAGGGGAAAACTTTAGAGAAAATTAATCTATAAGTTATAATTATGCTTAAAGTATGACTAATGCTCTAGTAAACAGCTAAAAGATTCATGACATGATTGAGAGCAAGTTCTATAAATTTTAGATACTAAAGAGAGAAATTAATAATCTTCATTAGAGCTTAAATCATATTAGCTATAATAGGATTGTGGGAGATTAGAAAATAATCTTTTAAGATTTAAAAAGTACCAAATGCATGTGCAAGAATAATAACTTTATGAAAAGAGCCCAGTTTAGGCCAGAGAATATTGGAAAAAATACAAACTAGGAAGAGTAAAAATAAACTTTTAGTTAAGCTTCTTCGTTTCATCACAGAAAAAGAAGTTTAGGAAGAATTTAACAGTAGCCATCATAGAACTAAAACAAATTCAACTCTCATCACTATAATCAAGGTCCTATTAAACTTCAGCTTTAAGCGACGAATTAAAACAGGGATTTAAGAATATTGATTGAAGGTCATGCTCCCATTACAATTAATCTGAATAATCTCTTGCTTGAATAAACTTAAAATTGTGTAGCCTAGCCGATTGATGAGTATTTAAACTAAAAACCAGCTGTAGACTTAAATAATATGTTTATGGAAGAAATCCAAAAGTAAAATAGAGACATTAAGATCTTTGAGTAGCTTCAAAGTTCTTTTATTAAAGAGCCCGAGGCAAAGTTGCTTTAACCAAATAAAAATAGTGAGATTTAAAATTTGGAGAATTAAGAATATTTGAAGCACTTGATTGATACTGACAATAAAGAAAGCAATAATCATAATACATGGAAGATGCACCAAAATCATTTAGATAGAACGAAATCAAAGATTAAATAATAAGATTTGAATAGTAACTAAGATGCATAATAAGAGCAAAGTTAAAATATTTTAGAGAACGAAGTTATGAGGAGCCTTTTTGATATAGAAATGTGTGTAGCCTGCAAATACTAAAAGATACTATACCTAAACTTTATATAATAAATACAAAAATTGGATATGGATTCATAAAGATCGAGTAGTAAATTAGATTTGTTCATTAAGGAAACTATTGAAAGTTATCTCAATAAAACTGCTTCTTTTAGCGACCAAAAAGAAACTTAGAAATTAATTTCAAAACTGATTATGTAAATAATTTTAAACTTATTTAACGCTATATTAGATTACAAACTGATTAACTAAAATAGATTGGAAAAATCTTACCTCTTCACACCTTGCTTAATGAAAAAGTTTTTAAATTCTTTGCATTTATAATGCAAATGACTTTCTAATTGTACAATGAATCATTTTAAGACTTTCAAAAGAAATGCCAAAAGTAAGTGTAATTGCCTTAATTTTACAATTAAATAGTTTACAGTCAGAATTAGCAGATTTAAATTATACGAGAAGTGATAATGATCTTTTACAAATGGAACTTGTAACTTTAAAGCAATAGCTTTCAGAAGCTAATGATCTTTTAAGTATATATAACCAAGACAGGCAGGTAGTGATTAAGGATATAGAAAAAGATATATTAGAGTTGAACTAAAACTTTAACAGCCATTCAAGGCATTAATTGAAACTTAAAGAAAATATTGAAAAAGATGTTAAGCTTGCTATAAATGACATATCTGACTAAAACAAATCGCAGAATGAGAATTTACTGGATATGATGAATATTATTCTTAAGAAGTTTGAAATTGTAAAATATTCTCTTAATCAGAATTCCAGTATTGGTACTCAAACTATAATTGTAGGGTAACAGAGAATTCATACTGATTAAAGTCAAAATAAAGATTCTGTTTAACATGGGAAAAGCTTTTATTGGAAATCTCTAGAAGTATTTAGGCCTTTGCTCTCTTATGAATTATAGAGAAGAAGATATTGTATAGTTATGTTAGAATTTTATGAATGAATTGATTAAGTATTCAATAATGTTTACTCAATATTTCGAAGTTTTCGAGGTATAGCAAATCTGTGAAGAATTTATATCATTCATAACCAAGATAAAACTTAAGAACTTAGAAAATTTACATATACCACTTTAAAAATTGCCTTACACCATAACATAAGAGACAAAGTAAGAACGATTAAAAAATGGTAATAAAAGACTTAACAGACCCTAATCAAATATTTAATTGACCTATACACTTGACAAGAAAGTAAGTCCTTTAATGAAAGACATTATACGCTATGGTTCAAAAGATGAAATGCTTAATTTAATGGTAGAATTTCTTCTCTTCAAGAACTAGAATAATAAGAAAGGAGATATGATAAGTATAGACGTCAATCATTTATTTCAAAGCCTTGAAAAGGTGTGTGTCAATAAGAAACACATCAGCTCTAAAATGATATTACTTATTTTTAACTACTAGAGTGATTTTTAAGATGTTGAAGATATTCACTACTAGAATGATATAGGAAGGACAACTAGAAAAGTTAAGAATTAAGTAAGCTAAATAGGAAATTTAACAGGAGAGCTAATAAACATTAATTCTGCTGTAAATGAAAAGATAACCTAAATGACATACTAAACCTATTATCTTATAGAGAAAATCCTTAAGAAAGAAAAGTACATTAATACTGTCTTTAGTTAATTTTTAAACGATCAAACTTTAGCTCTTCATTCCACTGATTTACTCAATAAAAAGCTTTCTTTAAGGATAATTTTCATTTTGTTCGAAATAATGTTAGGAAAATTGTAGCTTTAACTTAAAACAGAGCTTATTGACTCTATTTATCATCATTATGCCTAAGGAGATGATTACAGAGAAGCTTCCTAAATTTCCAAATACTTTTCACTTATAGCTGTGTAAGTAATGATGAAAAATAAGTCTTCCACTATGCACTATGATTGGTTAATAGAATAGCTCTATGGCTTAATAACTACTCAAACTTAAGTATCAATTCAAGATTTGATTAATGATGATTTCACTAATGAAAATGTTTTCAACATGGTCCAGAAACAGTTTGAAAGGACTAAAGATGACAGTTTACACTCAACTAACGTTTTTAATTTTCAAATGCATTAAATTGAAGAGCAAAAGAGTCCAAGTGAGAATAAATCATAGTCACCTTCATTTATACAGTCAAAGAGCACTTTTCAGAGACAGCCTTCCTATAGAAGAACTGCTTAAGCAAAAACTGCATTAATTTAGCTTGCATCATCGAACAGCAAAAAAACTTATAGTGTGTAAAAATGCTTCACTTTGGTAAATTTTGAATTTTCCCCAATTAAAAGAAAGATTCATTCTTTGAATAATCAATAAATGCCTTTTTATAGTAATGTTGAAATTTATTTCTTTCTCATTTATTTTAATAGAAACTGATTTGATTAAGAAAAGAAATACCTCCCCAAATCTTCTCCTATAATGCCAAGAGGAAAGGAATCTAATTATACACTTCTTGATAATTCTGTAAGCCTTTCACCATCGCCAAACGTTTTAAAATCAAGATTTGATAAGGACTAACTTGACGAAGAAAATTATGACTTCACAGAATTAAATCACATTACCGACTAATCAATAAAGAACAAGTTGGATGCAAGAAAGGAGTTCATTATAAAAGACCTCAACATGGAAAAGTTTATCAGGCTTTTGAACTATTAAAAAATTCAATTACCTTGTATAAAGGATGCTTTGAGGGATTACAAGTCATTTTTCATTTAGGATGATGAGTTTAAATAAGAGTAGATTAGAATTGAAAAGCCTGCAAACTAGATAAAAACTGAATAGCAATACTTATCCTTCTTATATATAATGAAGCAAGGTAATTAAATTACATTTTAACAATTATAGAAAACTTAAACCCAACTCTCGACAACTTCTTTACTGTTTTAAGGCGTTATCTCATAAATGAAAGATCTGTTATGTAATTTACCTGAAATTAATTAGCATGTATGTTATAGGGTTGGATTATTGGATTTTGTAAGTCTCTTCATATTGCTAGTTATGAAGAATTTAGATTCTAGAAAGCACATTGTACTTGAGGTATATTATCAGTTGATTTTTCAATAACTTTATAGAAATATAAGCAACTCGATGTGAATGGCAAAGGTCTTAAAGAAGTAGAGCTAAACTAATTATTAATGCAATTAGATTTCCATCGCTAACTGAAGCAGAAATAATTCCAGCATATTATTGATGAAATAAAGTTCGCTAAAATACATCAGCTTATGTAACTAAATTAAAAGGCTCAATCAAATTCTAACACTCTTTCGCAAAACACCTAAGCTGTGAACTCTGTTTAATAGTAGAATGTGATTGGTCTTAATTAAACCATCCTTATAACAAATTAATAACCTCATACTCCTTCAAATCTTGACTAGCACAATAATCATGATAAGGTTGAAGAGTTTTAGAGATAGCTTGAAGATAAAAAATCTGACAGTTTTATGATGTTCAAGTACAAAGAAATCTAAGATGTAATTGAAAACAAATGGTGGATTATAAAAGAACTTAATTCTGTGAGAGATGATTTCTTGAGCATAGCACAAGATATTGAGAAGAAAAAGCTTTTGAATAAGATCAGACAGAAAACTCTCTCAAATTTAAAGGAAAAATAGAAGTAGACAGAATTAAGCAGCTTAAATAATACAGCTGGCAAGTAGCATGTCAAAAATGGAAGATCATTTGACTAATCAATATCTGATAAATAAAGCCACAGCATAACTGATTGATTGATTAAATATTTATATTTTGGAATTCAATAATATCTAACTAAAAGCTTGCTTGCACTATAAACAAAATGAATGTTGAACATATTTTTGTTTAAATAAATCTGCATAAAATCAAGCTCATGCTATTTGATAATTTTTCTTCCTAAGCTTGATTTTGCTATGCACGAAAAGTTTATTTTGTCTCTTTATTTTTGGTTTCAAAATAAGAGAATCATGCTCAGTGATGACCGTGAGATCTTTCTTTCTTTTCAAGGAATTTAGTGAAATTTGGGTCCCCGGAGCTGAGTCTCTCAACAGCATATCTGTGCTTGTTGTGAGTTGCTCTAGTTTCCATTTCACTGTTATACACTTTTCTAGTGACTCTTCCCTTAACTTCTTTCACATCATTGAAGAATGACCAACTCACTAGAGATTAAGCGTAAGTTATTTATTAATTGTAGAAATTTGTAAGAAAGTATGTGAAAATTAATAGCAATCTAAATATACTTACAAAGAGCAAAACCACCAAGTAATACTACAAAATAACCTTCTTTTTCGTAGTTCCAGGTGTATGGCTTGTACCAATCTGGGAATTTTCTAGTGTTTTAATGTGCAAGTGGTGCATTCAATTATATAAATTTAACAATTATTTAGTTCTTATATCAAAGCGTATTTATAGATCAACTATTTTAATAAAATTGGCTCCTACAGGTAAATCTCTCTGAATGCTAAAATAACATTGTTTTATTAATCATTTATCAATATGAAATTAGAGAGATATATTTTAGATAAGTCTTAATAAAGTCAATCGCAATTATGATAAATCGTAGTTATTTTTGTATGAACTTACTGAGGATATTCGTTATTGTGAGGTCTATTATTGTAAGCATTGTTGGTACCTCTGAATGAGTGTGGGTAGTTGAACTGATGCATGTTTCTAGCCACTCCCTCTGAGCTTTGCTTGAAAGAGCGTCTCATGTGTACAGACAATAATGAATTCATTTTGATTTATTTTATTATAATTATTATTACTTTAAATTATATAAAAGCGTTTGACAAGTAATAGTAAAGGACAGGGATTGAATTTAATTGGATAAAATGGAAAATAAAAATTAATGCGAGATTTGCAAAGCTTAATAGACTATAATTAAACGGTAATATTACAAATATAATCTAAATAAATAATTAAAAGACTAAATTTTATTTAAATTTTGCATATTAAAAATGTATTTTTCTCGCCATTATGAGATATAAATACAGATTTAAAAAAATTTAAAAAGCTTTATTGAGATTTTTATTATATAAAACATTTCTAATTTATGCTTAGCGAAAATTTTATATGCTTGAATTAATAATATTAGATCATTGTATATTTTAGTATTTTGAGTGAATAACGAATATAATAAATTGAGTCAAGATGATGTTAAATCAGTAAACTTAATAGCTAATTGGAGTGAGTCCCTTACAAAATGCGTGCTTGCCACAACCCCTAATGCAAGCTCAAATAAATCTAAATCCTGAAGATAATCAAAGGGCACTCCTAGCACATCCCAATCAAGACTAAAATACTGACCCCACTAATTAACACTCAAATGTTCCTCAAGTAAAATTAACACAAAATTGTCATTAGAGAGTTTAATTAACTTTATCCATTTTTTTAGATCATTCATAAAATACAATTAATTATAATTAAGGAGTAGGCATGACTGTATTTATTTGCTTGTTTTTATAATTATTCCAAAATAATTTATAAAATTGAGGAAAAGATAATTAATGCAAATGGAGAGGAGACTATCATAAGGTATTTGAAAGGTAGATTTCTCGGAAAAGTAATTTACTAGTTTATTATTAATACCAATATAAAATAGGGAGGCTTTGCGAAGTGTTATGAGTTGAGATATGCTGAACCTCAAAATACTTAGTAAAAAAACAGAATATTTGCGGTAAAGGTTGTACCCAAAGCTAGTTTAACCAGAACTAAAGCAAGACAAAAGGTAAATATTTTTACTTATTAATGCACCATATTAAATTCTTTGTAGTTGACTAGTGAAATCAAGATTCATAAATCATTGTGCAATGAGTTTGTAGTGCAGTTTGATAGATATTTTGAAGACAAAGAAAATGTATATAATATCCTTTAAGTAAATTAACTCAAATTAAAGTTGAGAATTCATAATAAAAAGATTGAAAATATAATATATTCAAAACTTTTATTTAAGATATCAGGAAATGCAAAACTAATTGAGTAAATTTATTTGAATATCATTTTTTTATTAAGAAAATAACTGTTATTTTAAGTCTTATTTCTTATTAAATTCCTGTATTCATCTAATCCATCCATTTGGTTTATCTTATTAGATATTTGTCAAAATCAGTCACTTAATGAATTAGTACGTCGCAGAAAAAGATTGACTGAGCTCGAAGCTTAATGCTATCTAATGCAACTTATCAAGGCAACTGACTATCTGCACAAATTCAAAGTGATCCACAGAGAGTAAGTCTAATTAAGACTTTGTTAATAATTCTTTTAGTCTCAAGTTGGGCAATTTATTTTTGTCAGAAAGGATGCAATTAAAAGTTGGAGATTTCGGGCTTGCAGCGAAGGTAGTCTTTGATGGTGAAAAGAAAAGAACGATATGTGGGACTCCCAATTATATTGCACCTGAAATTTTAGACTCAAAACTTGGTCATTCATATGAAGTAGATTACTGGTCTATTGGAGTTATTCTTTACACTCTGCTTGTCGGTAGACCACCTTTTGAGTCACCAGAAGTTAAGTATAATTAATTCATGTCTTGATGTTATTGTTGTTAATTATAAACCTACAAGAAAATTAAAGCCAATTAATATCAATTTCCTGAAGGGGTACCAATGTCTGATTAAGCCAAGGATTTCATTCGATAACTTCTTAAAACTGAGCCCTCTTAAAGAATGACTTTGAAAGAGATGTATGCTCATGATTTCTTAAACATGAATAAGATTCCTGAGTTTTTGCCAATATCTACTTTAGTTTGCCCTCCTTCAAATACTTTCATTAAATAATACCTTGGAGTTGCATTACCAGCAGAAAAATCTCCTTCTGACTATAATTAAAATACAGTACTTCAAAATTTTCAATAAATTTAAACAGCAAGAACTCCTACTAATATTGGTTTAGCTTCTGGAAGTCAAAGCCAACGACGCTTGAATGATGGAAAAGAAACTTAGAGATACATTGGTCATGACTTGAATGATGGACTCTTAGCAACTACAAGAGATGTAGTTGGAATTTCAGCATACTAAACTTTGTAAGAAGATTGCAAAACATAAAGAGAACTGATTAGAAATCCTACCTATAACATCATCCAAACTTAGTAGCAAAACTATATGCAAGGATCAGTAAGCCAAAGCCCTAGAGGAGGAATATCAGATTTTTAATTTGGAAAGACATCAAGAATTGATTAGTCTAACAATAATGGATTAGTATCGGGTCGACCAAGCACATCACCCTATTAAAAGGATTCTAATATTTATCAAACTGGAATTACTTCAGGAATGAGTCAAACTCCAAGAAACCTCAATACTGATAAAAGAATGTCAAATATCATCTAAAATAACAACTATAAAACTGAATAACAACCAAACTATTCGCCTGTTCCTAACTTCAATCAAACCGTGACAAATCCTATGAAGAGAAATATGGAGAAAGAAAACAATTACATGACGCAGACTATCGATGAAAATCTAAATTTGCATACTTAGCTTAGGACAACTAGAGACTATATTAACAATCAGAAGTAAGAACCATAAAATGAACCTGTAGCTAAGATAGAATTGACTAATGCAGCACATTTCCCCATAGAAAGCTTAGTATACAGTGATAAGCTATAGCAAAGAACAGAACTTATAGTTTAATATGTAGATTTTTCAACTAAGTATGGGATGGGATATAAACTCTCAAACGGTCAATATGAGTTTTATTTAATGACTCTACAAAAATACTCTTAGATGCTAATTTATTCCATTTTGACTATGTCTAAAGAAATCCAAATGGTCAAGACGATGATGTTCAAAAGCCTGAACTTCTTCAATTATCCAAAAGCAATTAACAAGAAAGTAATTCTTTTACAGCACTTTAAAAGCTACCTTGATGGAAATCAAAAGTTCAAGCCTCTAGAATTTAAGTTTGATCCTCAAAACCCACCAGCAAAACTAAACTTAAGTCAACCAAGTTATCTTAAAAAATGGAAGAGAGCTAAGAAGGCAATATTGTTTAGACTTAGCAACAAGATCATTTAAGTTATTTTCTAAGATTAATCAGAGTTGATACTTTGTAGTGGAAATGGTATTGTGACATTTATCAGTTCTAAAAAGTAGATTAAGAAGTTGCCCTTGAGTAGCGATTTAGAAAGCAAGGATCCCAGTATGTATAAGAGATTGTAGTATGCTAAGGAAATTTTGATTCAAATGATTAATAAGAATGAGACTAAAAGCAGTTCAAAGATTGATAAGAACCTTTATAGTGCCACAACCACTCTAACTACTGATCGATAAACTAAAACAATGCTTGAAAGTACTTAGTAGCCAAGTGCATTAATAAATTCTCTTTCTTAAAATCTAAGAGCAAACGATTTCCAGAATTTGCAGTCACATAGAACAACTCATCTAGCTCCTATAAATCCAACTGCTGAATTAATAAGCTTGAAACATTTCGTAAATCCAAGTAGAGATTTGCAGACTGAGAGAAACTACAATCAAGAAGATCTATCTTCAACTTTATCAAAACAGCGAACTGTAGAATATAAACCTTCGACGAAGGATAACTAGCCCACTTACATACCAAAGAACTCACACCAAAACTACTAAACTTAAAATTAGCCTTATCAAAGAGCTGTATTCAATGGAGGGAACACTATAAACTTCAATGTTAGTACAAACTCAGTAAATCAGTAGCAATTGCATCAAGCTTAAACATATAGAAAGCAAACTTTCCAAAACTAAAATCATGGAGGTATTTCAGGGGGATTCACTAATTTAAACTACAATACAGTTACTAGTCATAAAAACTAGCTTTCAGCTGGGTCAGGTAACAATCAAAACATGCAATTTAAATATTAAGTTAAGCAGACATAACATTGAAAAGTACATTTATAACATACACCAAATTAATTTGAATTTTCTGATAAGTTAGCTATTTTTACTTGTGAAGTATTTATTTATTTATTTTGCTTTTATTGCACTTTTTAATAAATTTAAGACATTAAATTAACATAACTTATTTTTATAATTCTTTTTATAATTAAATTTATAAATTCTAGCAATGGATCAAAACTTAAGTCTTACTAACTAACCAAATTAACTTTAAGATTTTTCAGTCACAGATAGCGTGTATCGTTAATTAGAATTCAAAAAAATATCGCAGAAAGTTAAAAAGAATAGACCAGAATTGAATAAGCTACTTTGTGATGTTCTTTACCAACCACCAGCTCACTTCTAATAAAATCAGAATTTAAATGTGGAATTAACTGAGCATATAATAAAATATTGGTTTTTAGTTTCATAGTCAAAATTTTTGAATTTTAAATCGAATAAAATTATAGATTAAACCTATACTTTTAGTTATTTAAAGCTCAAAATTTTAATTTTAAAAATCCAACCTCATTTATAAAGTTTAATATTACATTTATACCTATAGATTCTTGTTTATTTAGAAAATTAGGAGAATGCATTATAATAAAAAATTACTCTAGGATTATTTCCTAAATATATTAAAAAATATAAACTGAGCAATAGATCAAGAATGCACTTCAATTTGATGAGAAAATAATATCATGGGAGAAATAGAGATGAATTTATAATTAAATAAGTTTATAAATGAAATCTTTAAATTTAAATCAATTTCTAAATCATTCAATAATTTCTTCATCAATATCATCGTTTATGTCTATATTTTCTTATAAACTCTAAAATTTAATCTTTTCTTTATCATTTTATTATTAGTGAGTTATTATTCCACTTTTTTATGTTTAAATTTTAACCTCTTCTACTTTATTCTTTTCCTAAGTTGTCTAAACATTTTTAATATTTTAAGAGTTTTTAGATTAATCGCTTTCAAGTGTTTTGGTTTATTATCTTTTTATAATTGGCTGCTAAGAGGCTTCAAGCTTTTATTCTTCAGGTATAATGTTTTAAGCAAGTTTTGGTTGACTAGTATTTTATTTTTCAGTAACTTTTGTATCCAAAGACTTTTTCTTGGTAATCAAAATTGGTTGCTCGCTAATTTTAAGAGGTTCAACTTAGTCTTGAACTACAGAAGAAGATTATTGTTAATTTTTAGTTGTAGGTATTGATTAGATTTCAACTGTTTTTGTAGAATTTAAAGTTTTAGGTGCAGATTTAATTTCAATTGGTTATGTTGTGATTTTAGTTTTAGAGGCTGATTGAATTTCAACCGGTTATATTGTATTTTGGATTTTTGGTGCAGATTGAATTTCAACTGGCTATATGGTCGAGGACTGAATCTTAGATTTGTCTGGCTTTGGCTGTACTGATTATTTCTCTTCTTCTTCATCATATTCTTCGTCATAGTATTCTGCTTTTAGAATAAATTTTAGTTTAATATAACATATATAATGTTCAAAACTTAAATGCTTCCTCATCCTCGACAATATTCTTGCTGCCTTTAACTTGCAAAGTACTTCCAATTGTATTTTTATCTTTAATCTATGGAATTTCATTAATTTTAGCTTCATTATTTGGCTTCTAGACCATCTCTACTAATTCAGTCTTTTAGGATTTGGTCATAGATAATTAAAGGTTTTTCTGGCTAGACTCAATGTTAACTTTATTTGCACTTTCTTGCAATCCAATTGCTGGTTTCTTTATTACTTCATAATTAATTTCTACTATGTCAAGCTTGAAGGGATTATCAACTAGATAATATAGTTTGACATATAACTCACTTTCAAGTTGTTCTTAATACCTAATAAAGTAATTAAAACTTAAGAAATTTAATACATTTCTTCAATCTCAATTATGAACTGTTCGTCAATCTTAACCATAAACTACTTGCAGTAAGTCAATCCAAATTTCTCTTTACTTATCTCAAAAGTCCTATAAATATATTAAACACCAACTCTATCTTTACTTATTATCGTTTTTAAAAGAGACTTTAAGATGATCTTTTTGAAGAGGGAATAAATTTATCTCTATAAATGCAAAAGCTAGTGTAGTATTCTTTTTCTCTTATAATATTCTAATTTAGTTCTTCTAGATATTGGAGTTAAAATTAAGTGATATATCCTGGCATTTTACTTCTTTAAGCGACTAGAAGTTATAGTACAAGACTAAATCTAATTCTGGACCTTCTCCATGCTCACTATAAAAAAAATATTATAAAAAAGTGACTTACAAAACATCTCTAAAATCATAAGTAAACGCTTGATTATTGCTATCGCTAATAAACTCGTAAACTGATGGATCATACTCTTATTTCAATAAATCAATCATTTTTTAATTCTTCTTTGTGTTTTACAAATATGACTTACTCCAAAGCTCTCCATTCTTTCTTGAGTCTTCTTTTGTGTAGGGATTATATATGACTATTAAATTGTGGCTTATTTTTGCATCAATTTTTAAATGAATAAATGCAATTATTGAATAAACTCTCCCTCCTTCAAGCCCTTGGATCAAAGGGTTTTAAACCCTTTTCTTTGAAATCGGCATCTTAAAATAAATGTGTCTCATAATAGTTGGCTAGAAATAATTGTCATACAAATTTTGATAAGATTGCTTGAAATAGTCTAGCTTATCAGGTAAAGTATAAATTTCAGTATTAAGATAGTTAAGGAGCTGAAAGATCTAATAGGGGCTTTGTAGAGTTGTTATTTAATCATAGGTTCCCAGAAAAATTGCAATTGCTTTTTCAATTAAAGGAATTAAAGGTTCGTCCTTGCATGTTGTATATAACTATTTGGCTCCTAAACTTTCAGTAACTTGATAAGGCAGTGTTTTATCGCAAATGACATAATCATCTTTTATCATAATAATTACAAATTCTTATTCTCCCTGATGAGCTTAATTACTACTCATTCCATCATCATGTTTAATCAAATTTTTAATGTGATCTACTTTATCAACCTAGTCAGCTCTCATTTATTGAATGCAGTCTCTCAGCATCGAATTTTTATGTAACAAACTTATAGAGTCAGTCTAGTCACTTTGTTGCTAACTGTTTTGCAAAAGCCATTCAACATTTTAAAACTCTTAATTTTTAATAAGAGTCTTGTGCAGATCTACATATGGATGATTCACTATATAGTTTTTCAAAGTTTGCAGTCCAATTTGAGCTTATTCAAATGTGTCAAACACAAAGTTCAAAGTTTCCTTAAGTTTTATTTTTATTCCACATTAAGCCATGAAAACTTTCAGAATGTTAAATGCTACAGCATGTGCATCTTTTGTTATCTTCAATTCTCTTGATAAGATACTATATTTAAATTATGTAAATTAATGTATACTTACACTATTTCCTTGGGTTTAAATGTGAGATTGAACATTTATAGGAATGTGTTCAGCAATTCTTATATAGTTGTCTTTTCAGCAAATTAGATCTCATTAGGCATATTTATATGAAAATTGGTAGAAGAGATTATTTTGAATAAATATTGATTTTTAAAATAACGAATTTTTACAATTCTTTATTTAAACTTATAATTTAACATAAAATTATTTATGATTGTTTACAATGATGAAAATATATCAGCTTTACTTTAAACGAATTACACGTAAAATTAGTATATAATAAGTATTTTTATCTTATTATAAACAAAGAATAAAAATTAAAATACAAATTGAATCTATTTTTTATAGGGAATATTATTGATATCTTCAAGAAAATTAATAAACAAAATATTGAACTTTTCAGCTGCTGTCTTGATTTTTTCGATTATTGTTTAGATATTTATAAAATCTAAATGGAAAATGTGAATTTAATTTAATTTTACCATCAAAGAGTAGTTCTGAGATTTGTTTGAACCTCTGTTCCAAAATTTTACTGAGCATTTAAAAATCAAGCGCGCTTCTCTCATTAAGTCTTTTAATCATTTTTTGAAACCTGTAAATATTGCATTCATAAGTCTTGCTAACTACTTCAATTGCAAGAACTGTAAGTACAAGTTTTTCCTGTTCTCTTAGTATAACTTTCTATATTCTTTCATTTTTAATAATTTCGTCTTCCTCACTCCAGAGGTCTGTACGTCCCATTTCATTGTATAAGAATTCAACCAAACAAACTCTCTTAGTTAAAAGCCTTGCTCTAATTACAGAAGATTGCTTAAATAAAAGGTTAAGATTTAAGCACGCCTTTTGTATCAAATTTAGGTTGTTGAGTTCACTGTAGTTGTCTAGGAAAAGCTTCAAAACTTCTAAATTTGAGAGTTTTGTACTTTTTCTTTCTGATTTAAGTTCTAAGTCTTAATCGTTTAGATCTTTCTTTGGTTAATCTCCGTCTATTCCCTTTAACTTCAACATTTAAGAATAAATAACACTAAAATTTTTTAAAATAATTTTCATATTTAAGATTTGTGTAAGCTTATTCTTTAGAGCATCAGCAATTTTATCTTTCTACTTTTATATTTTAGTTTCTAGCTTTTCAGATTAGTCACTCTCATCCTAGTTCTAAGCCTCTAATCTCATGAGTTAACCTTTTAAGCAATCTACGAACACTTTGAAATCTATTTGATTAATTTCTTTGATCTTAATCTCCTCAAAGATTATATAACCTTCATATTTACTTATTTTGAAAATCTAAGCAAGAGCCTGGATAAATTAAAAGAAAGTTAGATTTTACTACAGTTTAGCAAGATTGATCTGATGAATTAACTAAAATAATGTTTTATTCGAAAAAATTTTATTTTAATTTTAAAATGAATAGAAAAGAATGATTCGACAGTTTCCTTAGTTGAATATATGACAACAGCTAGCTTGTTTAGCACATATTCATAAGTCATTTCTTCTCCGTAAATCTCGTTGAGAAATTTAAAGAGCTCTGTAACTTCTATCTTTCGATCATTATTAACATCTACTAGCGCAACGAATAAATCAAGTTTCTAGTCTTCAATATATGAATACAGTTTTCTGAGATGATTTTTCAAGCCTAAGTTAGGAATGATACCTCCTTCTTATTAATTAAATTGCAAATCATCCATTATTCTGTAAATGGGGAAGTTAGGTCTTTACTTTAGCAGTTCCTTAATCAATTCATTTCTAATTTGCACATTTGATCTAATCATAAACTTTAAGCCCTGTGGAATACTTGGCCGATGGATGTCTATTTAAGCGAATAAGTAGGAAATTACACTTTCCAAGCTGCTGTCTTAAATCTTTATAGCCATGAATTCAAACAAATTACTTAAGTGATTAATTAATTAAAAACAAATCCAAAAGCAATTCTGGTTTCTTTGCATGATCAAAGTAACGAGTAATGAAAGCCAAGAATTGTTTGGAAGCGTCGGGCGACATTTTCTTAAGTTCTTAAATGTTTAGTTATAAAACATCTTTCGTAGCAATTTTCTTATGAGTTTATTCTAATTTATAGCCAAAGTATTTGAAATAGATTTGCATGTTGATTTATTTCTGGCTTGTGTAGAGTTTCAAGTAATTTTGAATTTCATCTATCTCGAGGTTTTAGTTGTTATCTAGATCTATTTAATTTAGCAAGAAGTATATTTCATAGTCATTTATAACAGGTACATTAATTAACTTCATAATAAATTGTAATTAGTATAAAATTATTTATGACTACTCATTAATTTAAAAAAAATAAGATAAATTCTGATAGTAAAAGAGAATTAATTATTCTTTAAAGTAAAGATGAGATAAATCTTAGGTTGTAAATTTTAAAGCTTAATTTCATAGTTATTAGTTAATTTCTTAAAATTAACGGTAAAATAAATAACTAAACAAATAGAAATTGTGGGTTTAATTCTTTTAAGCACCATCTTAACTCTTAATATACTTCTAACCCATTATTTTTGCAACTCTGCTCTTCAAAATCAACCCTATAAAATATAAACATATATAGAGCATATTAATACCATCTTAAACGAACTAGATACTGTGTAGAATTACTTCATGAAAACTAACTTCCTTAAATCCTTCTATTTTGCTTGTTATCATCTTAAGCTCTTTCTAAATAATTTGCTGCTCTAGCTTGTTGATAAAATCGCAGAAGTCTAAAGAATTTATCTTTTTCTCTATTTGCTTATTTCTTGCTATGTCTAATTTCTTCACACCCATTATATCATGAAGATGAGCAAATAATAATTCTGCTTCTTGTTGAGTTATCAATAGATTGTCTTTTGTAAACATTTAGATGAAATTCAAGAGAGATATCAATAAGTTATAAAAAGCCATTAAAATAATATTGTATAGATATCTCCTGCTTATCCACTGGAAATCCATACCTAGCAAGTAAAGCCCTCATAAATATGGGAGCTTAAACTTGACCTTAAGCTGTTACAATCAATTTTCTCAATATCTTTTACTTAACATCTTCATCATTTAAAGACGATAATTCACTTGTCTCTATGATTTATGAGCTGTTACTAAATTCTTATTAAACTATTGATGTTTTGTCTCCTAAAGCTTTGAAGTATTTTTAGACTTCTTAGGGGTAGTGCAATTGGTAGACTTGCTGTAGGTATAAGAACAAATGCTTATTGTATAATTTATCAAGGCCGAACTTGAACTTTTAGCTTACTAATTCAAAAATATGGTTGTTTACGTGAGTCTTGAACTTAAAAAGCTTCTAAAACTCTCTGTCCATAGTATCTATGTTACATTTTAGAAAAAAATTAAATCAGTGATTCTAATATAAAATAAAATGTTGAGAACAATATCTGGAGCTCCAAGACTTTTTTCATCTGAATTTTTGGAAAAATATTCCTATACACTTCCTAGAGATTATGGAAATAGGTAAATTGTTTTACTTAAAAGTTTAAACTCTACATTACAGACATATGGCTTGTTAGTTTTTAAAGTGTATTCGTTTATTAATTGCAAAAGAATGTGAGCATTTACATGAGCTCTGTGCTCAGTATCAATCAATTAGTAAAGTTTTACTAATTTTTAAACATCCACTCCTTCTTTCTTTAATATAGTAGATAGATCTCTTAGTCGAATGAAAAATTTGGCTGATATGTCACAATTATAAAGCGCATTTTTTAAACTGGTTTTTTTCTCAATTTCGTCTAAGCACTAAATCAATTCCTCATTCAATGATGTTGATTTGAAATTACTTGCAGAATTTTCTTCAAAAAGAACTTCCTTAGTGTTTAATAATTTCAAAAGATTAGGTCTAGTAGGAAGTAGATCAGCTCTCTTAATTTATGAGTCTTTTTCTAGCTCTGCTTTATTTAAATCTATGAGTGGATCTGATCTAACTGCATTTTAAAAATTAGCACTTAATCTTGCCTGTTTAAATAAGCTGTAGAATTCTTCCTCTTATAATTAACCATCCCCATTCACATCAAGATCCAGAATAATTTGTTTCAAAATATTATCATCAAATATCAATGAGTCATAATTATTCATTTAAGACTTGAGTTGTTAGAGTGACTCTTTTAACTCCATAATATCAATCTTCTTGTTATTATTAATGTCTGTCTGTTTAAAAAGCAATGCTGGACTCATTTTCAGTTTTAAAAGTGCATCATCCAAGATTTTTATATAGTTTTACTTTTATTGTGAAGTTTCTTATTTCTAAGGCTTTTCTTTTAGATTTTCATGTTTTAAAATCTCATAAAACTACTCTTTTGTATATTTTTCATTGAAAGCAAAGTCAATCAAATCTTTTGAAAATATAGGCAAAAGTTTTGTAAAAGCATTTTAAATTTACTCGAGAGTAATTATGTCTGATTAAGGTGAAGCCATTTTGAAAATGTTTATAGGTTATAGCTTTTTTTCAATCATTTTTTCGATGATAAGTTGTAAAGCTAATGCCTTTTTTCTACCTAGATTAAGATTTTCAAAGTTCTCAATGTACATTTGAATGTTGCTAATTGAGATTTTATCAGTTTGATAGTAAAAGAATCTAAAACTAACATCAAATCAGACATTCTAATATCACTCTATTACTGCTCAATAATCATGCTATTGTAAACTTCTATAATAGTTTCTTATGGGAGATTCAAGACATTGCTAAGAAATCTGTTAAACATTTCATAGCTTAATAAAGTAGTGTTCTATCCAAAATATTACTTAATGCATTCATTTGGTACCAGCTTTTTTATCTTTAGATTTGAATCTATCACTAAGAAAGCCTGAAATAGGGAGTTTTATTTGTAATCATTAGGAGAGAGTCTTGCAAGAAAAACTTCTAGCTCAATTATGTTATATTTCCCTGCACTCATTGGTACCCATTGCAATACTTTTCTGAATTCTTCTAGACTATTATTTGGGAATGATAGCTGTAATTATTTTAACAATAGTCCAAGTTTAATTGTACCATCTTTATCTTCTGAAATTACTTTCAAGTGATGAATAAAATGTTCAAAGTACAATCCTTCTCTAGCCATTTTATTTACTATTTCTTTGACTTCTTCAATTTTAGCATTTTAGTTTAATTATTTATTCTAAGGTATATCTTTTGAAGAGTCTTAAACCAATCTTAACTTCTCTTTTTAATATAGGTTTATATTTTTAGCAGCTATTTTATCAAGTTTCCCAAATTGAAACAAAAATTCAGCCTTGCTAATACTGCCATTATTATCTATGTCCATGTAATTCATAAATATTTGAACTTCCTTATCCAATATTTACTTATCAACTTCTATGCTATCTGAAGAAGTTTAATTTATGATTTTACTTATAAAATTTTAGATTTCTAAAAGTGAAATTTATTGGTTACTATCCAAATCGATGGCGTTAAATAACTCCTATGGGGAAATATCTCTCTCTTTCAAAGCTAGTACAACTTTTATTATTGAAAACTAATCTAGATTAAGTAATACTCCTTCTGAAGGCTCCACTTCATAATTGTAAGATCTGATTGTTTTCTTTAGTTCCTCTAAGGTAATCTCACCAGAGAAATCTTCATCAATTAGTGCAACTAATCTAGATAAAATAAATTATTTTTGCGATAATCTGGTTGTCTGAGATTTGTTGACAAAGATTTACTTATCAGTTAGCGCTTATTTGAAAGTCTCATTGCTAATTTTTCCTCTATTCAATTTATCTAAACCTCTAAAAAATTCCTCAGGTGTAATTTTTCGCTTTGTCAGGCACTGCATAAATTCTTAAACAATTGTCTTATTTATTTAATTCTTATCAAAATCAGGTTGACTATTTTAAGTGCTTTAAGTAAATCTTCCTGATTCCTTCATTTAAAGACTTTAAGTGGTCTATCCAAATCTTTGAGATTTTTTGGTGTTATTTTGTAACTCTTAATACTACAATCTTAATTTTTTCCTAGCAAGTCCCATTCTGAATAGAGCTTAAATCTTTATCACAGCTGAGTTTAAACTTATTAAAAGCTCATAATCTTATTTTATAGCTTTTATTTAATGTCTTTATTTTTAATTAGTAAAATTAGAAGAGCTGGTTTTGTTTTGAGTTGATGGTCGAGTTTGTTAATTATAGGAGTTTGTACTAAGCGACGCATTTTTTGAAAAGTTATTTGTAGTCCTCATTTTTATTTTAAATTCAAAAATTTTATTAGGAATTACTTTATATTCTTTTCATTCTAAATTTGAACTATATTTATATTTAAATTCAAATTATGTTGTGAGTATGATGCCAATTTAAAACTTTTGAAGAGGTTTGTATGAATGTTAATAAACGTGTACATGATAAATTAAAATTTAGAGAAGTTAATTTAGACAAAAGACTAAATACAAATTTAAATAAATATTATTAATTCATATAAACTCCTATCAAGTTAGATAAAATTAATTATTATACTGTGCTATGCGTCAACTTAATTAAATGAGCTTTTATTTTATAAATTAATGTTAAGAATAGTAAATCTTATTTTTAAAATAGATTAAATAACTTCAAAATCACAATTCAGCTGGATTGCCAAAATTGCAACAACAAAGCTGCCTTAAATCCGGAAACCAATTTTCATCAAACTAAAATGAGGTACGAGACATACACGGGATGCTTCTCAGAAGATAGAATTCAACCATGTCAGAAAGAAAGAGAGAAGTATAATAAATTAAAATTTAAAAATAGAAATCGAAATTACTTTATTATGAAGCATCATAGAAAAGCTTCTTATTTCACAAAAGTTCAAAAAAAACAGGAAGGCCTTTTATCGGAAGACGATAATATGCTTAGATTAATTCTTTATGAAAAATTTAGAAAATTAGAAACTTTAATTTTGACTTGCTTATAAGTTTTCTAAGTTTATCAGCAGCTTTAATGTTTACGGGGACGAACAAGCCATTATTTCATTCGATCCGTTACTAGATCCTCAACCAAACGAGTATATGCACTCTAGTATCATGACTGAAGAGAGACTCATCCTCGATGATGATTACATGCTTGATATAACTCAAGACCTTCCCATTAGAAAACCTCAATCGGCCTATGTGATATTTGGAAAAATGGTAACCCAAGAAAGATTAAATTTAAAAGCTCTACTTTTAATTTCAAAGGTTTAAGTTTTTACTTTTGTTGAACATCAATTTTTAAAAACTTAATTTTATAGAAAAGAGACTTAATAATGCGGTAGAACCCTGGCATAAAAGTTACTGAAGTCGTCAAACAGATCGCCAAGCTATGGCAGGCCCTTTCAAAAGAGGAAAAATTGAGATATAAGGACAGAGCAAAGCAAGGTAAATTTGAATTTTATGATGTCTCATCTTAAAATATTATAGATAAGGAAAGGTATATTTAGGAATTGAGAGAGCTCACAAAGAGCAATAAAAATCTCGAAAAACCAAAGAAACCCCTCACTCCCTACATGCTTTTTGTTAGAGAGGTAACTATACAAAATTCAAATTTTATGAACATCACATCTTAACAATTCAAATTTAGAAAATAAAAGCAAATGGCATATTTTAAATTTTGTATTTCTTTAATTTAGACGAGACCTAAAGTTGTTCGAGAAAACCCAAATATTGCATCCCTTGATATTATGAAGGAAGTTGGAAGAATATGGTAGAACATTACCAAAGATGAGCTCCAATATTTCAAAATTAAATCTGACTCAGATATGGAGAGGTACAAGAAGGAGCACTAAAAGTTTATTTAGGATATAAATGATCTTCGGGCTCTATCTACAAAGGAGAAGAACGATTTGAAATTACAAACTGGAGACAACCGATTGTTGTCAGACAGGGTGCCTTAAATCAAACCCTAACAATGCGACGAAAATTAGTTATCAGGAATCAAACAGTTTAATGTTCAAGAGAAAAGAAGAAAGATAGATTAAGTGAACAATATGCAAACTCCAGAACCGCTAATTAAAGGAACGCCGTTGAAATAAGATAAAAATTACGCTCATTATGCACAGGATACTCTCATTAAAATTCGGTTATAATTGAAGATTGGGTTTATTTTAATACTTATAATTAAAGAACTTACTCCATCAACCAACAATGATGAACCTGTAAGCCCTTACATGCGAGCGAAACGTGAGGTATCCCGCCCAAAGAAGCCTCTCTCTGCTTATATTTACTTTAGTTAGGAGTTTAGAGAAAAATTGAAGGAGCAACACCCAGAGTGGTCCTCTAACGAAATCAAAACCCCAAAACCCTTTCAGTAGTTTGATTGAGTTTTTGATTGATAAAAGTAGACTATTAGTGCATACTTTATTAGGGTTTTAATAGGGTTTTAATAGGGTTTATGTAGGGTTTAATGTTTAAATATTAGTAATTTAAGTGAGTATAACAAGCGAGTTTTTAAGATATCTCACACAAACATAAGCTTAGTGTCATGTGGCAGTTCTCTGAATTTTATCTTTCTAAGATGATTTTTAATTGTTTCTATTGTTTGTTAATTCTCTTAGCTTGGCTTGATAATAGTTGAGTATGCAAGTTCTCTGAGACCTCCATTTATTTTATTTTTATCGAGATATTGTTTGATTCTCTGCTTAGAATCTCTCTCACCCCTGCAGCTAAAGTAATCGTTTCTTGGCATGTCGCTCTCTTTTATTATTACTGCTAGAGCCCAGATATCCCATTAAGTGTCTCCATCTCTCCAATTTTCTCTCTCTGGGATGTATCCAGGGGTGCCGTATACATTTCCTTATGCAGTGGCCTGCACTCTTTGAGCTCTGTTGAAGTCAATAATATAAACTCTAAGAGGCTGAAAGTTCTTCATGATGTTCTCTGGCTTTAAGTCTCTATGAACATAACCGAGCTTGTGAAGCTCTCCAATCCCTTCAACTATCTGCTATATTATTAGCTAATTAATCTCTGACATCTATTGTCAGATAAGAATTCCCTATAAGTCATTTCAAGTAAAGGAAGCCTGAAGGCTACATGATCTTTACCAAGTAAAATAGCATCAAGCTAGATGATATGCCTGCACTCATTTAAATTTGCCTTTCAAAAAGCATAATACTCATTAGCAAATTCCATTTGGAACTTGTCATCAGCAAGGAAGTAATTGAAAGGATATATCTTGCAAGCATATCAGTCATCAGTAATGACTCTCTTCTCTATTTTATCTTCAAGAGTGAGGTAGCTTTCTAGGCAAGAATCTAAGTCAATGATTTTTAATATAGGAATCTTTTTTGCCTCTATTTTAACCATGATTTTATTGATCTCAGAGACTGGAAAGTTCTTGACTGCTTTCTTTATCTTTACTTACTTCTAGACTTCAACTTTTAGAGACTCCACTGGATTTCTTAATCTTCTCTTTTAGAGGAATCTATTCCCTGTAGGTTCATGTATAAAGACAAAACTTTAATTGTGCTTTTTCTTTAAGTGCACTTTGAGATCTCTAGTATGAGAATATGGCTTCTCACAGAACTCACAGACATACTTCCCATCTTTCTTTTAATGCTGGAGATATAACCTTGGCATATCGTTGTGTATATCTCTCAAGTGTCTTTTATAAGTCGACTTATAAGGGAAAACTTTATTGCATTCTTTGCATTAATAGTCAACTTTAGCTGGAATTTATTAATGCTCTATGGCGGGTTGTTAAACCTCCTCCTCAATTCGCACAGCTTCTTTGATGACCTCCTACTTAAATTATATTTAAATCTCAATGCTATACTGGTCAAAGTTGTCATAAGTAGGCTCCCACTGAGTACAAGCGTCTCTGGTCTCTACTTTCTTGGTTGCTGGAATGATAACTTTTATTGACTTGATACAAGTAATGCCGCTCTTCTCAAAAGGTTAGCGCTCATTTTAGTTTGCTGATATATTTTATTATAATAATGATAAAATATACCTAGGTATAGTATAATAATAGAATATAAGACACTCTGGTAGATTCTCGGCTGAGAGGTAATAAAAATAAGTAACCATAAAAGATTGTAAGTTGGCATATTTTATGTGAATTTTATACGTTTTAGTAAATTAAAATACTCCTAATGAAGTTTTGTTTCTGTAGGAGGTCCTCCAAATCAAGTTTGAACTTAATTTGGAGGTAAAGTTATTAAACATTTTTGAATTTAATATGCTCCTAATTAAGTTTTAACCTTAAAATTTAACTCCTAATAAGATGAACTTAATTTGGAAGACCTCCTAAAATAATTAAACATTATTAGGAGCAATTTAATGGAGATAGATTGATAAAAATAGAAATCAATCTGTGAAACTTGGAGCAAGCTTTTCAATGCTTCTCAGTATATCTTTTTAAGGTTGACCTCCAGTAGGTCCTCCCTATTTAATATTAAGATTTTAATAAAATTAGAATGGATATCCATAATTTTAAATTTCATTAACATTTCTAGAAAGAGGAAGCAAGATGGAGTCTATGAATGATGAAATGAAGAGAAATTAATCTCAAGATTTAATAGGAAAATTTCGAAGTAAAGAGGACCTTTATAGATATTTGGTATAGCAAGGTAAGTGCTTAAGAAAGATTAATAAATCAATAATAGTTGGATTGTTCTTGCCGACTTAGGAGGGAACTAAAATCTCATTCTAAAAAGCCCTACTAAGTGAGAGAAAAAAGCTTTTAAGTCTAATGAAATTAGGATGATAGAGATACCTAACTACCCTGAAATCTCTGTAACAAATCTTTATGATGATGCTATGAGTCAGATGTTGCTCTCTATCTTCCATCAAAGCTTCATTTCTCAAATAAGTTGCCAGAGAGAAACTTCTTCTTTGGTGTTCTCTCAACTCTGAAACCTGAGTACTTAAATGAAGTTATTTAAGAAGCTCACAAGAAACGATACAGCATCTCTCCTGAAGAGAAAGAGAAGCAAGGGATTAAAATAAGTGATACCTGGCTGTAGGAACTTCAAAAGCATCCTTTCATCTCAAGTAAGCTTAGTCTTTTAACTTTATAGAAAAACAAGGTACTGCTATATACTTGATGAAAGAGCGCAGCAAATTAAACAGAGAGAGAAAGTCTCAAGTAAAGCATGAATTGAGTAAGAGACTCTACAAAGATTTCTAAAAGCAAGACGAGATGAACATAGATGCAGGGGATGGCACTTAGAGAAGAAACATGGGCCCAAGCAAGCCTTAAGAGGAAGAAAAAAAGAGAAGCCAAATCCCTTTACGGGCAAATTTAATATGTGAACTTATTCATTCGTTTAAATCTAATACTTATTTATAAACACAAAATCTCCCTTCTCTTGCGCACACTTTAGCTTTCTCATCACTGACTCTTTTAGCAGCACTCTTAATAAAATCTACTGTATCTATCTTTAAATCATGCATCAGATGGTAGAGCAGCAATTTCTTATAATGACCTTTCAATAATCCCCAATATAATTCAATTCCATTGAACTAAGGGCTGTAAGGAACATTAAATACAGGTGTTATATTTAGCCTTTCATATTCCTTCCTTGAGTCTTTAGTTTTATGAACTGACAAGTTATCAACGAACAGAATAATCTCTTAGTCAGCGTACTTATCTCTGAGTTATTGCAAGAACTTAATATATTATTCAGTCTTTATAGAACGAGGGTGAATAACATAAGTCTCGAGGCCACTATCTTCACTTATTCCACCAAGAATAGCATGAGTTTACACCTTAACATTTTAGTCATAAACTTCTATATTACTATACCTCTTGTACCAAGACCTTGATATAAAGGTATTGAATGTAAATACTGCCTCATCAGCGTGTATGAACTTTATATTATGCTCTTAAGACCTCTGCATTTAATCGAATATATAATTTAAATTAGTCTTATAAAATGGAACATTAAAGTCAATCACAATTATTAAATTAGAAAGTTAATTGCTAGGTGGTACTAACCACTTGGGACTTTCTGATAGAGCTTTCTACTACACTAAGGCCTATCGAGGGCAGATAGGGAGTTGCTGGGCGCAACGCATTAGGGACCAGTCGGCGGGGTTCAATCCGTCAGCGTACACTCCTCGAGTGAGCTGGACCCTAGGATTTCCCTGCAAATGATGAGTTACCTGGCTTGAGTTCAGTTTCCTAGGTAATAGGGAGCAGGATGAAGGTACGCTCTGCCTTCAAAAATGAGAAGACGAGAACCATAGAAGCCAACGATAAGGATTTTTCTCCCACACCGGGTTAAGTTAATGAAGCTACCACAGCTAAAGGATAGGGATTACGTTTTCCCAGCAACAGTGGAACCGGTAAGCGTTTTTCTCCATCTTCTGTTACTCTGGTAGGATCCTACGAGCTCTGTCCCCATGGTGAAAACCTGGTTGACATCTTGATTTTAGGTGAAGACTAGGTGATAGAAAGAATGGTTTTTTCGGAGTTTTCTACTTCATGACTGCCACGTCACGGAATTTGCCACGTCAACTCATTCAGATACGTCACCGTCACGACTAAGATTGATGGTTTGATTTTAGTATTAAACAGTGATATGTTAAATTTATTTGATTTTAATCATTAAACACACAAAGTCAATCACTCTCTTAATGCGATTGACTGTCTTGTAAGATATTCCGTTCTTTTTATATATGTTCGCTATAGATTAAGCAGAGATATGAAGCTCAGGAAATTGGCGATGAAACATCACAGCCCTCTAGGGCAGAGAGAGTATTTAAGAGTCTTATCATTAAAAAGATATTCAATATGATGCTGCTAAAACTTTAAGGGTCTCTTAGGCTTAGAATTAAGATGCTATCTCTTTAAGTTTAATGCTAATAGACAGTGAGACCTCACAGTTGCTGGAGATTTATGGAGGAGCCTTGCTATAGACGTATAATTCAGAACAGGCTTGAGTTGATCACTCTAATCATCACATCCGTATCGCAACTTAAACAATAAATCTATATACTTACTGTCATAAACTGACCCCAAACCTCGCATATACTCACTTAAAATACTAATATTTAAACATTAAACCCCTACATAAACCCTATTAAAACCCTAATAAAGTATGCACTAATAGTCTACTTTTATCAATCAAAAACTCAATCAAATTACTGAAAGGGTTTTGGGGTTTTTAATCATGAGGCATGTAAGCAATAAATGGTAGCATATGGACAGACAATAAAAAGATCCCTACAATCAAATGGCTGCTCTCGATAAGTCAAGATACGATAAACAGCTTTTAGAGTTCACATAAATGGCAGAAGCTCCTGGAGAGCACATTTTTGACTTCAGAAAGCCAAGGAGATCATTTGATAATAGCGAGAGTCAGAGTCACTCACATCACAATTTAAACATTTCTGATATGAAATGCTAAGAATATAAACCTAGAAACTCTGCCACCAAAGATACAAATCCATCACAACACGGTGAGTATTTGAATGCTTACTAACACGATGAAATATAATATAATTTTAGTAATGAATTTTGGATAAAATGAATCCTCTAAATTTATCTTGCTAATAATATTTAAATTGTTCCAATGAAAAGTTCCCTATACCTCAGAGAAGTCCAATGAGAGGTCAAGATGACTCGAACATCCCTTTTACTCCCTTCAATAACTTTTAATATAAATCAATTAGCTTTAGATCTTTCTCTTAATTTATTTTTAAACGCTGCTACTGTTGGATCCTCAAATTATTACAACATGGAACCACCTTCCTCAATTTAAAATTAAGCTTACTAAACACAAAATGCGGGATCAGGTATGAATCAGGGTGCTCTAAATTATCAGCAACCTGGTTATATGAATTAGTCTCCGATGGTAAGACCTCTCTACCCTGACTTTAACATGTCGCAGAGCAACACGAAGTTCCTTTGTGAGGATGGGCAGATGGATTTCCAAAATACGAACTACGACAGCTTCAACTAGCAGCTGCTTTTACCTAGCTTCTATAACTTTGACGAACAAAGTTTCTTCAAAAATCTTGATTCTTTCACTCAGAGAGCTTCTAAACTAAAATTGTATTTGAGTAAGAATAAAGGTATTATTTTATTCTTGAAGTTTAGCAACTAGGTACATTATTTTTAATCATATAAAATAAAAAGTGTAGTGATATTACTTTTTAGATAATAAATATTAATTAGTTTAAGAGTTATTTTTATGATAATCTTATATATAATTATAGCTTAAAATTTATAGGTTTATTATTATTATTCGCCTTAATTGATAATAATAAATTATCCCATTTTTTAATATTATTCTTTATTAATAAAGTTATAATACCTTATTGTCAAAGAATCCTTTTTTGTTACCTTATTTTTATAATTTATGATACAAAGTGAAAACTATTTGAATGAAAAGAAAGATATTTTTGACTCCTACGGGATGCGAGATTAGCAAGGCTTTAACTGATTGTAATGTAAAATATAAGTGTAGTAATATTAAATATATCCGTTCTAAAAGATGGAAGATAGACATTTAAGAATTCAACAAATATTATCAAAAGAAATTAGATCTTGAATTTTAATAGAAAAAAAATTTATATTCATATGAAAATTTATGAATGTTCTTAACAATCTTCATTTATATCTTTACCTAATGATTACTTTGATATTTGAATTTTTCAAATTTTTCATTCTTAACATTTCATTTGTTTAAATTTTATAAGATTTGAATGATATTACAGTTGTTTCAATTAAATCCAAATGCTCTATTAAGATTCTCAAACTTTTTATTAAGCTTATTGATTTTGACATTGAAATCATCTGGCTTTAAATACCACTTTCCATAATTTTGCTCTTTGAGCCTGTTTACTTCTTTATTAGTTAAAATTGTTTTTTTCTCTTCAAATCTTTCATGATACATTAACTCATGAGGCAACTTGCTATTCCTTTTTCTTATTTTCTCTACTTCACTAGGATCATATCTTTTTGCCAGTCCTCCTGAAGTAAAGTTTTCCATTACTTATGTCTACCCCTTAATTTTAAGCTCTTTAAAGAGTTCATTGTTAACCTTTCTATAAGCGTTGTTTTGAATCAAGAAGTTCATAAGTCCTTGCTTAACATTTGAGCTAATCTTTGCGTTAGTTGAATCATGAAGTCTTTCAATTGCTCTTTCGATACTATGCTCGTGTTTTGTCATAAATTTTTGAAAGAAGCTATTGCTTCTCATGTTTTAAGAATTTTACTCAAAATCGTCTTCAACCATTAACTCATCAATAATTTTAGTTTTTTGAGTTCTTAACCCACCTTAGTTACTAATCGAAGTAAAAGCTCCAGCAATATCAAAATTTGTGACTTTGAGTTCCATTTTATCTATAGGACCTCCTGCTGATAGAGCTTGGCTTTGCTCATTCAGAAAATTGTCTTCCTTCATTAATTGCTATATTTCTCTCTCAATTTGCTCCATATAGCTGTTTTTACCAAGAATTTTGTACATGTTAGTTGCATCATCTTCATCAACTGACCCATCCAGACTATCTTCTATATTAATCTCTCTAGATTTTTCCATTTCTGATTATTTCCTATTTTAGAACTCACTTCCAGTATATTCCTTTAATTTTAAGGATTTGTCTTAATTCTTTAAATTTGGAGTCCGACTACTCCTATCCTCTGTATCATTTATACTCGAAAACTATTCATTTGTCATTTTCCTACTACTAATAATTTTTTGCTTTTTAAACACACTTTGAAGTTCCTTAAAATTCTTGTTGAAATTTTCTTCCAGTCTTTCTTTAGTAATTATATTATCTTGGCTTTCGAACTATGATTGAATATTGTACTATGACATATTTCTACCTTGTCTATTTCCTCTCATTGTCGATTTACTCATCCCAATTCTCTTCAAATTTTAGTCATTTCTTCCTTGTGGTAAATTTGATATACTTTCATCTAATTTGTTTTATTTTAAGTCAATTGACGGTAGGTTTAAGTCTTGAACGATGCTTTATAAGTTGAACTTATGGGTTTTGTGGGTTGAGCCCCAATCAAAACCCCAAAACTCCTTAGTGAGGTTTATAAGTGCTTTGATTTGTAGGGTATAGTTGGGGTCTTATTGGGGTTAGTAGAGAAATTAGGCCAATTTGCAAAATGAGAAATAGAAATTAGCGAAATTTAGGGTCTATTTATGATGAGAAATATTTAGATTTATTGCTCAAGCTAAGGTATGGTTCGAGTATTAATATAGACTAAGTCAAACCAGTGCTGAATTATGTAGCTATAGCAAAGCTCCTATTCAAGATGCCTCAACTATTAGATATCATTGCATGTTAGCTGTTTAGCATTATAACTCAGGCACTTTAAAACATCCAGCAAGATTATAAAAGTTCTCACAGCACAATATTGACTACCTCTGTGACTCGAAGATTTTGAAGTATTGGGCACACTTTCCACTTGACTAGCGAGCTGTGATGTTTCATCGCAAGTTTCCTGATATGCGTATCTCTCCATAAACTATAGCCAATATTTATAGAAGAAATGGTATTACTTTCAAGACTGTCAACAGAGTGAAGAGAGTGATTGATTTCACAGTGCCATTTTATAGTAATAATTTAAACTATATATATGATTAAATGCAAAGAACTATTACTAATAACATCAAGTTCATACACGCTGATGAAGCTGTGTTTACCTTCAACACCTTTATTAATAAGTCATGGTACAAGAAGAATGATAGCATAGAGGTTTATGACTAAAAAGTAAAGGTTGTCACTCATGCAATCTTAGCTGGTATTAGCGAGGATATAGGTCTAGAAAGTTATGTGATTCATCCTCGCTCTATAAAGCAATAAAGCTTATGAAGAGTTAAACATAACTCCTTTATATAACGTTCCCTATAGCCCACGGTTTAATGGAATCGAATTCTATTGGAGTTAAATCAAGACCCACTACAAGAAACTGCTACTATATCACCTTATGCATGACTTGCCTATAAATACAGTAGACTTGATTCAGAGTAGCTGCAAGAGAGTGAGCATAGATAAGACGACAGTTTGTGCGAGAGAAGGAAGAATGAATGTTTATAAATAAGTTTTAGATTTAAACGAATGAATATATTCACATATTAAATTAGCTCATAAAGGGGTTTGGCTTCTCTTATTTTTCTTCCTCTTATGGCTTGCTTGGGCCCATATTTCTTCTCTTAGTACCAGTTCCTGAATCTATGTTCATTTCATCTGGCTTTTAAACATCTTTATAAAGTCTCTTGCTCACCTTCATGAATAGTCTATGACTTTCTCTCTCTGTGAACCTTCGCATGCTCTTTCATTAGGTTATACCAGTTCCAGGTTTCCCTACAAAGTTATGAATCAAAGCTTACTAGAGAGGTAAGGATGATTCTTTAGCTCTTAAAGCCAAGCTTCGCTTATAAGTATGCCTTGCTTCTTTTAATCTTCTGGAGAAATAGTGTACCGTTTCTTGTGAGCTTCTTCAATTATCTCTCTGAGATAACTCTCTCTTAAAGTACCAAGAACACCAAAGAAGAAGCTCCTTTCTGGAAGTTTGTTAGAGAGTTGTTTCTTGGGAGGAAGATAGACTACTAACTCTTCATCTTTCATCGCATCTTCGTAGAGATTAGTGACTGAAATCTCTGGGTTGTTTGGTATTTCTATCAACTTTATTTCATCGTTTTTGAAGGCTTTCTTCTCATCACACAGTATAGCTTTTAAGAAAGAAATTTTGGTACCTTCCATCGTTGGAAGGAATAATACCACTATAGTATATTATTAAGTAGTTGTTTCATGCTTACCATGTTGAGTCAGGTATCGATAGAGATCTTCCTTGCTTCTAAATCTTGAGATCATTTCTTAAGCTTCAACCCTTTTCATTGCAGTACTTATAGATTCCATCCTTGTTCCTTCTCTTCTTATTGAATTTCAAATTATAATATTTATAAATCTGGATCCTACTTCTTTAAATCTTAGTTTTAAATATGGGCATCTTATAGGAGGTCAACCTGGTAAGGATACGTGGAGAAATTTGGCAGAAGGTGTAACAAACTGCAGAGATTGATCTCCATTTTTATCAATTTAGTTCCATTGAATTAGTACTAAAATTGTTTAAATTTAATTAGTTCTGGTACTAATTCATTTAATTTTAATTAGTACCAATTTAATAGTACCAAAACTTAATTAGTACCTAGTTTTAAACTAATGAGGTTTTAATCGAAAAGTTCTAAAATGGTTTAAAACCTAATTGGTACCAGTACCAATCTGAAATTTTTCAAAGTTGGTACCAAAATTAAAAATATTAAGCATAAAATTAGAGAAGTTATATTTATAACTAAGTATAAATATGAAATCTAACACCTCTAAATCAACCATTAGTGCTGCAGTACCAACTCCTATACATAGTTGCTATAAATTGAGAGGTTATTAGAGCTTAATAATAGAAATTTAAATTTGAATTTAAACATGGCGGCTAACTTAAATCGAAAAGCAGTTTCTCTTGGATCAAAATAATTATAGCTGAACTTTGGCTAAATTAAGAAGCTGAAATTATTTATGTTGAGAAGGAGGTAAAGCTAAGAGCTCTTGAGTTTGAAGCAGAGGTCTTTAAAATAGAAGTATAGATCTTAAAGGAGAGATCAGAGATAGGACTTTAAACATAAAGTAAATATGTTGAGGAGCTAAAAGAACAGCTCCATATAGAAAAGATAAAAACATTTTTATGTGAAGACTGCTAGAATCTTTTCTCAACCGAACAAAGCTTGAAGAGACACCTTAAAGAGGTACACTCTGGCAAAGCCAAGATATATTTCAAGCATGAAAAAGTGGATGGAAGGTACTAATGCACAACTTGTATGAAGTCTTATACTCACTCTGCAAAAGTTAAGAAGCACATGCAAAAGCATCACCTCAGTGAGTTCTTGATTTAAGATAAAGAGACATAAAAACTTGTGCCAGCCAAAAGAA
The DNA here is from genome assembly GCA_000711775.1 of Oxytricha trifallax. NCBI lineage: Eukaryota > Ciliophora > Spirotrichea > Sporadotrichida > Oxytrichidae > Oxytricha > Oxytricha trifallax. The sequence continues at coordinate 107,625 of ARYC01000126.1, forward strand.
AATCAAATACTCTCGAGTCTTAAAGAGAGTTACAGGACAAGCTCAAGAGACAGAAAAGATAAGAATCGATGAACTAACCTGCAGGCAATACAATTCTAGCCTGCTTCCAAGCAAATGCTATGAGCATTCCTGCATTGAATGCAATTAATAAGTAGTTGTATTGAGAATTACTTGCATATAAGTGTTCCTAATAAGGCAAAGCTAATAGTGGTTGATGAATATGCATACAAGGTATGCCCTTTCAGCTATCTCCATAAGAACGAGCAATACTAAAATGAGTTTGCTAACGAATATATGATTCTTAGAGAGGCATAGAGAAAAGATTGCAAGAACTTGCTTAAGCTAGATGGTGTTATTTTAAGCTATGGTTTTATCGCACTAAGACTTAAGAAATATGAAATTACTCTGAGAGATTATTTATATCATAACAGATACCCAGATGATTTGAATGATATACTATCACATATGATAAAGGGTGTCAAGGAGTTGCACGAACTTGGATATGTTCATAGAGATTTGAAACCTGAAAATGTAATGCTAAACCTCTGCCCTTTAGAAGTGGTAGTTATCGATTTCAATAGAGCCTTAAGATAAGAGATAGTAACTTTAGCAAAGGTTCTTGGCACTCCTGGCTACTTCCCAATAAGAGAGAAGTGGACGAATGGATCAATTTAGTGGGATGTATGGGCAGTTGCAGCTATAATTTTAGAGAGTGACATGGAATGCATGTCTTACTATGGTACCAAGTAAGAAAAATAATCAATAAATTTAGCCAGTAAACATATAAAGCAAGACGATATCTGCAATGAAATCAAACAGATTGTAGACATGATAATTGTAAGGGCACCATCATATCCAAGATAATCCTTAGACGATTTACTTGAACCACTACAGAGAGCAAGATTCAAGAGATACAATAAAGAAAAGCAGATAAAATTTGTTTTAAGTAAATCGCCTAATAATCATTAAATATACTTAAAATTCACATAAAACCTGCGCTTTCTCTACTAACCCCAATAAGACCCCAACTATACCCTACAAATCAAAGCACTTATAAACCTCACTAAGGGGTTTTGGGGTTTTGAATGCTAATTTTGCTAAGATTATTCGTTTACTTAATTCCATTTTATCTCATTAATTAGAATCTTCTAGTTTTTCTTGTTTATTTTTGGTATTATTGAAGGAATATAATCATTTGATCGAAATTAAAAATATCATATTTAAATGAATAAATAGAGAGGAATTTTATGACTATAGCTTCAATACGTTTAATTTTTAATGAAGAATTTATTATTTTAAATTGTACATTATATTTTAACAAACAATGAAAGGGTTCCTACTCCTCAAAAATTAAAGCAACATCATTAGTTTTCTTAGAAAATTATTAAATTTATTTGAGATGATTTAATATAAAGGTTCTTAAATAAATCTTACCAATAATTCAAATTAAAATTTTATTTTCCTAAATAAAAATTATTTTGATATGATTCGGATTGAAGAGTTGCCTTCGTTATTATCGTATATTTTAGGTTGGTTAAGCAGAGATTAATATTCTAGTAATTTGGGTCTTTGTCTAATTGTGCTCTATGATCGGTCTTAAAACTTTTGCTTCAGTTTTGAAATGTACATAGTAGATTGCAAATTATTACTGTCAACGAAGCTTTTATAGTCAGTATCAAATTAAATATAAAGAATTCAAAATTTTAGGTATCATCTTTTTCTAAGTTGTTGAGAAATGTCTAATTCTAGACGTTTATAATAAAAATGAAGGTAAGCGCATAATTAATAGATTAATAATTTAAAGTCTCATAATTTAGAAATCTTTCTCTCATGCATTATATCGTAAACCAGATGTTTTTATAAAGATTAAATAACCTTTAAATACTTCAAATAGAGAAAATATAGTGGAGTTTGTTATTTTGTATTCTCTTTATTTAAAAATTAATAAATAGGGAAAAAAATTAAATATCATTTTTTTCTCATTAAACTATATTTCAATTAATATATTATATATTATAAGGTTGTTTTATTAATGCTGCCAAATCTATTTCTATTGGTTTTAATTATTGGCTTGAATACTTTTGTCATTAATTTTTCATCTACTTCCTCCAGTTCAATTTCACTATTTAGAGTTCTTAGTTTTTTCTTTTTTCTTGCTGATATCGTCTCTTCTTAAATTGAACCACAAACATAATTAAAAAATTGAATAAATGTCCAGAATATTCATTGCTTAATTATCAATAAATGATTTTTTTAGTAATCGTTGTCTAAATGAATCATACTGTGCTGTGCTCTTTAATTATGGTTTCTCGTGTTATAAGAGTGGTGAGTATTTGTAACTTATAAGTTTAATGGAAGAAGCATATTTTTAAGATTTTAATTAGTAATTTTTAAACTTTATTCATTAAAGTTATATAAATTTAAATCAGAAACCTAACATTCTAGTTAATTTTAATTATCAATTTCATTGTATCAAAAGAAAATGCAAGCACTAAAATAAATGCAAAGATAGTTCAGATTATTGAACAAAATCAGCCCCATTATCCAAACATAAATGAGATTCGCTCACTTTGATCTTTCGAAATTCAAGTTGACCCCAGCTTAAATCCAGAAAATTCAAAAGTATCAATCCCCCATCAACATAAACGAAACTTCTTAAGATATTGTACAACAAGACTTCAAAATTCAATTTGACTACAAGACTATCAAGAATACCAGATTCTAGGAGATTGATAGCACTTTAAGATTGCATGATGAAAATATAGGGACAATCAAAGTCACTGACTTGGATGGTAAGGGACCATACACCTATAAGGGTTACGAAATAAGATTCAATGGACCTTCTGAGCACAGACTCAATGATAAAAACTAGAATATGGAGATGCAAATCTTTCACGATCTCGTCGACGGTCCAGACCATGAAAACTATGATGAAAAGAAAGCTGTCATCTCTGTGCTCTTCAAGTTAGCTGATAAGAACCACCCAGTTATGGAAGACTTAAGAACTGATAACTTAGACCAAATTGATCACGCAGATTTTGGAAACATTTTCAAGGAAGCTGAAAATCAGCAATTTTATCACTACAAGGGAACCTTGACAGTGCCACCCACTCACTCAATGGTGAACTGGTATGTTTTGAAACATGTTTTACCTATTCAAAAGTCTCTCCTTTAAAATTTGGAATCTCACTGCGTCCATCACGAATACTTCTCAAATTTCTGCACTATTCAACCTCTTTACGGACGTAAAATAGCCAAGAATTTCAAATGAATGAGGAATCTATCCTAGTGATTTACAAGATTCCTGATAAAATTGCTAGTATTCTATAGCTATAATAAGATTAAAAGTCAGATCTTAATCTTCAGCTCTATTATGAGATTTTAAATAATATTAAACTTGGATACTCTTAATGTTAGAGAATCAAATCCATTCTTATCAAAGATTCTATTTAAAACTTACAAAAGATTCAATTATTGCTAATATTTTATAGTCTAATTAGCATTCATAGTTTGTATTTATTTAAGAAATATAATTAAATTAGAATTATTTAGAAATGAGTAAAGATTATTACGCTATTCTAGGAGTTTCAAACTAAGCCACAGAACCTGTGAACTCATTGCAAAACCACCACCAATAATTTCATTTTTACTTTTATTTTTTGTGATTTATAAAGGCAAAGCTTAAATTATTTGTATTTCAACTTTAATCATTTCAAGAATATTTATGATGCTTGTATATTGAATTCTTTTCAACTAATATAAATCAATCAAACCTATAATCTTATTCCATAAACTTATTATATGACTTCTCAAAAAATTTCTTTGCTTAAGTATCCATACTTCCTTTTTATGTTGTTTGATGGAAAAATTATATCCTTAATTCTTGAAATTTTTAATAAAAAATTAGAAGAAACAAATTTTAATGAAACTTATGAAATTATTAACGATTAATAAATTAAAAATTTGGAAATAGGAGGGGGAAGGAAATGTTATATCTAATAACCTGAGATTGCAAAGAATTTCAGAGTACTTGCACTGACTTATCATCCAGAAAAGAACAAGGATCAAATGGCTCACTCTAATTATATTTTTACTTAAGTCTGTGAAGCATATGAAGTTCTTAGCAATCGTAAGTCAAATCTCTATATAAATATTTATTGATTATAGCCAAACTCAGAGAAATTTACGATCGTTATGGAGAGCAAATGTTAAAGGATGGCATTCCAGAGTCTAAAACAGGATTTAAGGGTGGCTATAGATTTAGTGGAAACACTCTCGAGATATTTGAAAAATTCTTTGGAACCAGTAATCCATTTACAATTGCTTTAGATGGTAAAAATTCATAATATTTTAATTTGATTTATTTAGATAACGGAAATGCTTTGACTTTAATTGAGCAGTTTTAACAGAGATATCAAAAACTCTTCGCAAAAAGATTCTAAGAATTAAGAGTTGAAGTGGAATGCACACTTGAAGAGTTGTTTTTCGGTTGCAAAAAAGAAATCTTAATTGAGAGACTGGTTCTTATGGAAGACTAGAGAAGCGAAAAAATAAGTGTTGTCAGCAAAGACATAAACATTAAACCAGGAATGGGAAAGTAAAATGAATTGAGATTCCCAAGAGAAGGCCACCAAAGATATGCTCATGAGCAAAGTGACTTGGTCATCACTCTTATTGAAACTCCTCATCCCTTGTTCAAGAGAATTGGTGATGATTTGATTTATCATCATAAAATCTCACTTCTCGATAGCTTGCTCTCAACTCCAATTCATTTCACAACTATCGATAACGAAAAGATTTAAATCGCTGTAGATGAAGTCATTAGTGCAACAACAGTAAAAGTAATCGAGGGCAAAGGCATGCCAATTTTAAATAATGATCCACTTGGACCATTAAAGTTGAATTACCAAAGAGGAAATTTAATTGTTAAATTCGATATAGAGTTCCCTTAACACCTGAGTGAAGCATAAAAAGAAGAACTAACAAGTATTTTAAATGAAGATTAATGATTAATTATCTTAAATTTTTGCAAAATTAAACTCATGATAAGATAAATGAGTTTCTTTATAAAATAATAATTACAATAATTTGGAGAAATGAAATCCCATATGCTAATAATAACTATTTCTTTATTTTTAGTAGTTTCGGTTTATGCTTTTGAATGCCCAGATTTGACTTGCGCATTTAACTTTTTCGATGGTACATGCTTTATTCATAGTGGCGATCATCCAGTATCAAAAATTGAATTTTACTCTTGTTAGTCTCATTAGAGATGCAATATAGGGATGCTTAATTTATTTTATTAATTGCATGACATTTTTCTCTAAATATATAAAATAATCTATCGATTTAAAATAATTATCATTTTTAAATCTACTAATTTAATTTTTTTGTATAGTGTTCTATAAATTTAGCTTTAAATATTTTTATTTCACTATTTTTTTACACAGTTATTAACATTTTATCTGCTCACAGTAACATGATTTTAAAAAAGATTTTTAAGTTATTTAACTTCAATTACAGTTTAATAGAAATAGTAAATGAAATATCATACTAGCTTTCAACCAGATTCTTTTAGAGTAACTAATTCGGTCCCTTAATAAATATAAATGATGGAAACTATGCTTGGTACGATACTTAATTACAAAAATATACCTCTGGCTCCTCATCACTTTCATCTATCCCTAACAAATACACCACAGCGTACTGTGTCAATGTCGATGCATACAGATAAAACTTAAATAACGGTAGAAAATGTAAGGAAGATTATGAATGCAAGTCGAGTTACTGCCAATTTGGTTTCTGCAGAGGTTAAGCTTAAGGCCAATCTTGTGCTTCAAATGAAGATTGTGACAGTGAATTGAGATGCACTGCTATCTCAGTCTGGCCATATAATAGTGTTTGCCAACCACTTGGCTTACATGGGGATTCATGCACAAGTGATTATGATTGTCATCCTAAAACATTTTGTTGGTACAAGTATTCTTCAAGTGTAGTTTCAGGGAATAAGATTTGCTTGGAGAAATATAGTTAAGAAGTCGGAGTTACCTTTGGTTGGAGTAATTTTTATGGAAATGGACTTTAAGATGCTATTTATAATGGTCAATTTTGTAAATCTGGGTGGGCTTAAAACTCGGATGGAGGCACAACTTCAAAATGTGTTGAGATTTTACAGATTTCTACGGATATCTACTATAACTAGACTTCACCTTATGCATGTACAGCCACTTTAAATAACAATTACTGCAAATATTATTTCACAGGTGTTGATTACTTCTAAGGACTTTGTGAATGTGCTCTAGATAATTCTACTGGCTATTGTCCCAGACCAGGTTAAACAGAAACATATTCCTACATAAAATACATAAAAATAGTGAACGAAAACTCAAGATGTCACACGTTAGACAGAGATAACATGGAAGCGTAAATGGAATGTGGAATTGGTAACAACGAAGATTTTAAGTAGGCAGTGAATTGGAAGATGAAATTTGAGAAGTGGTCCTAAACTAACGATGACTATATATTCAGTTGCATGTAAAAAAATTTTCCAACGAGCTATGACAATATAATAAAGAGTCTAAGTAGTATAGGGAATATCCTAACTTCTAGTTTGATATATTAATTTATGCTTGGTATGATTATTATAATGTATAATTGATTTAATAATTAACATAACAGATAAAATGTCAATAATACCACCTCCTTAAATTTATTTACCTTTGGAAATAAACTTACTAGAAAGATAATTTCCTAAAATTAGTACCTTTAATGTGAATGCAAGAAGAAGAAATAGTATTTTCAATATAAGAAAACAAAGTTTCTTTGGTTAGCCCGACGATAACCTCGGAGATTTAACACATAGAAATTCTCAACAGTAAGTATTAGTGAAAAATATTAAAGCTTTTAGGCATACAGAAAATCATGATATAGTAGAGATAGATGCAAATAAATCTTAAAACCCTATTAGCGAGAGAACATTAAAATCTAATGAAACTATAAGATGGCTAAAGAAGCGATATTAAAATACTGCTAAAACAGAGACACTTCAAACTATTGTTGAAGCTAAAAGAAACAAGGATATATAGTAAATATTTAAGAGATTTGACGAGGATCAATCTGGGTTGCTAGAGCTTGACGAAATAAATCAGCTTTTCATTTCAAATGGCATAAATTTAGGGAAAACAAATACCAAAGAGTTCTTTAAACTACTAGATGCCGATAATTCAGGGAGTTTAAGCGTACAGGAATTTAAGGAGTTTTTATTTAATGATAAATGCAAGGATTGTAAGGATTATATAATTTCTTAAATTGAATGGTTTTTAACTTTTTACTTTTTAGAGTTTAGGTAGATAATGAGAAATGTGCGAAAGGACCTTTAACAATAAATAATAAAAGCAAAAACTGCAGAAGATTTGCTTGACTGTACTTATGGTTCTTATTTACCTTTTGCTTTTGAAGACATGCTACAACATTTACATAAACTTTCAAAGAGGCGACAGATTTTGGATTAAATTTCAGATCCTGAAATTGTCAATCAAAAAGAAATAGCGAAGAAGGATCTTAATTAATTTCTTAGATTATTTAGAGAATACAGAGGAAGGATAGAGGATGAAGGAAACAGTAGGCCTAACTTCTTAAAACTCATACTGAGAACTAAATTAAGAAACCCCTTTAGTACCAAAAACAATAATAAGCTTGAACCATAAATCTTTTCAAGCAATTTATTTTTAATTTTAAATTAAGCAGAGTGACTTTAAAGAACTCATCATTTATCGGTAAAAAGTTTAAATTTAACATTTATTAAAGAACCTTTCAGTCCAGAAGGAGCATTTTCTGCGAGTCAAAATATTATCCATGAAAACGAGGAAGAACATAACTCAGATGCAAAATTTTATTTTTAATTTTAATCCAGTAATCTAGGCGACAATACTCATTCAATAAATCAAGCTAACTCTGTTTCTATGGTAACTTCCCCTCATTCAGCGGCTTTGCCAAGTACTAAAAGCAAAGACTATAATTTTTCATCTTCGGCATAATAGAAGTTTAAAATGTTTCCACATTTAAAGTATATTTAATAAAAAGAAGTTGAGTAAAAGAGAGAAGAATTAATTAAACAAATGGACCCTGAAGATCAAGTTTAGCATATAGTATAATAGGCAAAATAAAGTAAGTACATTAATTTATAATTATATATAATAGGAGGTAAAAATGAAGCAAAGAGGCTTATAGATAGAATAAGTTAATCTCAAAGAGTGAGCCCTACAAAACCTAAGAAAATTCAAACTCTTCCCATTTTAAATCTAGGTTCTAAAATAAACGTTCCTTAAATTCCATAATTTCTTACAGCAAGAAATTCTTTAAATGATGACAGTCTTAATAATGATATTGAAAAGCCTCTTATGTCTTTAAACAACGAAAGTAAAGATATAAAATCAAACTACTTTGAAATTGCATCATGCAATCCAAAACGCTAAAGATTAAAAAGGAGCATTTTCTTTTCAATGACAAAATTAACTCCAAGAGAATAGATGAAAAATTAAATAGAAAACTTCCACAGATTCTAACAAGACTAGATTTAATCTGAGAGACTCCAAAGTATCTCACAAAGTATGGATAGATAACTATCTATTTAACTTTAGGAGATTAAAGCTAAGAATCAGAACTTGACAAACAATTTCTCTTACAAAATTTAAAATTAAAATAGTGCCAGACTAAACCTACACTAGAAATCTCTGAGTAGTACGTAACCTTCAAGCAGTATGTTTACTGAACCCAGAAAATCTATTTTCAATTAAGATTCTAAAAACCAAATAAAGCCAAGAATACACTATATTAAACAGTTGTAGAATGATTTGAGCCAAACATAAAATAAAAGGCATTTGCAATGTGACAGAAATTTTGATATGAATAAGAGTTAAGTTCACTTTTAAAACTCTAAACTTAATTCCACAGCGAGAATAGGTGATATATAAAATGAATCAATAAAAAATTGTGGCATTAAATATGACACTCTATAAAAGTTTTCTATAAAGTAATATAATGCATCTCCAAGGAAAGATAATTAAAGATATGAGAAAAATCCATTGACAAATTTAAGGCTTTTGCAAAGAGCTTAACAAAGGAAATAAGAAGTTGTAAAAGATTGATTTAAGATATTAATAAAAAGTTTCCTTGATTTCATTTAGTTATCGATTTTTTTAAAAATAACTTAAGATTCTTATATATTCAAGAAAAATTAAAAAGCTTTAAGAAATTAATTAACCATGAATCTTGAATGAATTTTCAATCATCTAAATCATTGACCATGTTTTAACTTTGATCCACATTGGCATCCGAAGCATATTTTTTCATGAGAAGTTCCTTCTTTTTATCTGCTAATTTTTTCAATAGATCTTCCTTTGTTCTAGCTTAATAAGCTTATTAACCCTACATATTTTCCATCAATTTAGACTCTTGCTCCTCTTCAAGGTTCTAGTTTTGCTCTCCTTCTTCATCATAACCCTTAAAATCTTCTTCGTCAATAATTCTTAAGTTTTTAGACTTAGTCTGCTCTGAGGGATATAACATGTTCAATTTCAGCGAATGTAGCTACTTGAATTTCTCGATATTAACTTTTTCTTGCTAAGTTATTTAAGATTCTTCACCGACTCCAAACTAAGCATTTGTCTCTTCAGTCTTTTGTCTCTTCTACGACAATGATTCCAAATACTTTGCTTTTAATACTTCTTCATACTCTTACTCTTTTCTTTCCAACTCCATATCCTATACATAGCCTAAGTAGCTGTAGGTCACTCTCTTATAAAGATCAACTCTGCTTATTTTAGGGGCAGAAGGTGTCTCTTTTTGAAATAGTTCCCTGACTTTTGGTAAATTTTTTGCAGCACCGAAGTAACGATAACCATCAGCCCCAGGTAGCTCTGATCCTTCAGTATCAAGAAGCTTATTTGCTTGCAATCTATAGTCTGGTCCACCAAGATCTCTGATTCTCTCCTCCCATTTTTCTTTCTCCTTAATCAGCTTATTGATCTCATCATTTAGATCTCTGATACGAAATTCACCCAGAGTTGCATTTTAAATTTCAGAGACTTTCCTGACAAGCTCTCTCACAATACTTTATCGCCATTATTCGCAATCTGAAACAGTGGTGCAGTGTTAAGGATTTTCAGGGCGTTTCTCTCTTTATTTTACGTTCAGAGAGCGTTTCATTTTTACCCATCTGTTGAGCATGGCCATAGCCTTTTCTTCATTACGTGCCATTTTACTCAAATATTATAAAATACAATTAAAGTTTATAATAAATCATTTGGAAAATGTATTAAGGAATGTAATTAAACAATTAATAAACTAGATTTAAAATCAAATTTAATCAAGAAGAGATAACTTCTATTTTATGTCATCAATATATTTATCTGAAACTTATACAACTCCAGAACCTGATTTGAAGTCTGTATCGATGAAACTGTTTCCCTTGAACTTGTTTTGGCTCTCATCAAATGCTATCTATAGGTCATTATCAATAAATTTCTAAAGTCTAAAAGTATAGTCAAAGAAAGAAAAGTATTAATTTTAATTATGATCATTATTGAGGTTGTTCAAATTTGAATCACCCCTCTATGTTGGTTGATTACTGTTATAACCGTAGTTATTCATGTTTAACTTGTTCTTAATCATTCCAATTTGTGGTTGCGATTGATTGTTTTAGCCTCCTATTTTAAGAGATTTAAGCTAAATTTCTCCTTGAGATGCTATAACACTCCCTCCTCCCTTGTAATAATTATTGGAAGGTTCAATATCTGAGATAAAGCCATTAGGTCCTGGAACTTAAGAATAAGGTTTACTCTTTTAAGAAATCATATCTTGAGAGATGTCTTGTTCTCTTAAATTGACCTTTAATTTCTAATTCTCTTAGTAGTCTGCTGTCACGATTTATCTTTTTGCTTAATACTAACGACTTAAAAATTTAAATTTAAATAAATTGAAAGAACTTGAGGGTTCTGCTGGGTAAGCTCTTGATTATCTTACTGGATGTTTCATGTTTTATATTCTATACTCCAGCTCTTCTCTCTTATTGTCTGATGGTTATGGTCCATACATTTCCTTTACATATTTAGCATAGCTCTCTACTTTACCTTGAAGCTTCTTCTTTTGTTCTTTTTGCAAATCTCTATTATATTTAAATTCTCGATCTTAATGAACTTATTCCTCATAGAACTTGGATTTATACTTTACTATGTCATTTTATGAAGAACTTGGCTAATCGAAACCTCCCCTTTTTCGTTTATACTCATCACGCTTTTCTCTTATAATTTCGTCATATTTTCTGTAGTGCCCTTCTATTTCTTCCCTAAAATTACTTTTTGGTTAGTACTGTTCCCTTATTTATTGTAATTTTTAAAGTCTCTCTTCTTCCTCCAATTATTGCTAATAACTAAATTGCTACTCTATTTCTTTATAAAGCTTTGGATTATGGCTAATTTTTCTGGTTTCTTCAATCATGCGTTAGTGAGATTGGTATCTTTTCTGAATACGATCTTAAATTCGTTTTTCAGTTTCCTCACGCTTTTTCTACAAATCTAGATCTTTCTTTTTTAATTCATATTCCAACTTTAATTATCTATCTATGATGTCTTGCTGAAACTGCATCTCAAGCATTTTAGCTTTTTAGGCTTTGATCATTTCTCTTTGCTTCTTTTCTATATTTAATTTCTTAACAAATTGCCTAGTCTCTTACTATCTCTCTTAAAATTCATAGGGATCATAGTTCTTAATAGGATTAACTGTTATTAATTGCCTTTATTTTACGTCTGAGGACAGTTGCCTCAAGTCAGCATTTTAATATTAACCATTTAACTGATTTTGAGATTAATTTACTGATAAGGGGCCTATAGCAACTAATGCATCTTGTGATTAGGCGAAATTTTTAGGCTTAGCATGTTTAGGAGTGAAGTTTTATGAGAGATCCCTTAGCATTAGATTTTGTTTTATTTCACTATTAATAGCCAATCCATTTTTAGCTTTAATTCTAGCAATATCAGCCTTAACTTAAGCTTATCTTTCTTCCTCAAGAAATTATTAAGGGTTTTCTTGTCCAATTTGAAGCAAATCGTATGCTATGTCATTAGTGGATTATTCATTCTTTTGATTTACTTCAAGAATCGCAAATTTAAAAAGATCTGGCTCTAAACTAGAAGTGAGTTACTTAAAGTAAAGTTGCTTATAAGAAAGAGCTTTAGATGGAGAGTGAACTGAAACTTATAAATTATTCTTTGAGTCTGATTCTATCATTGTTAAAATTATATAAATTAAAATTGATTTTTAATTTAATTCTAAAGCTAATTTCATTAGACATTAGAATTCAACATTTATAGATAAGTCAGATCAGATACTGATCGGTAAATCTGGCAAAATATTTGATTATAAACGTCTAAATTGTTGGCTCTTTAACCTTTAAATTCCCACATTTTTATAATTTTTTATAAAAACATTCAAAACACAACCGAAAGCAAAATGATTAAAGGCTCATCAAAGAAACAAAAAGAGGTACTAAATTCTTATACATGCTAATTACTTTTTCATTAGGTTCATTACGAATACACATAATTAAAGGACTGCGATCCATAACACGACGGGACATTCAACTTTTATGCAATTGTGTTGGATGCTCAATTTCCTCACAGATCATTCAAAAGCGACAAGTACATTTGCTCAATAAAAATTGCTGATCCTTACCAACCAATCGATAAGGAAGGAGTAATGGAACATTGTACTATCGTCTTCTTCGCAAAGAGATTTGAGGACTTACCCATCACTCAAAGAGTTGGAGATATCATTAGAGTTCACAGAGCTTATGTTAGCACTTTTAAGGGAGTTAAGCAATTCACAGCAAATGTATTTTTCAATAGTAGCTGGGCGCTTTTCTCTCCACTTAACGCAAAGCAAGCATCTCAAGACATTGAGAAAAAATTGTAAACATAAAAGTAATTAATGAAATACATAAATTTATTATTTTTAAAACAATTGTAAACATAAATTTCTAATTGCTATAATATCGGGAATTAATTTGAGCTAATCCTTAATATTAGTAGTAATAAGCTTCACTTCATCAGTCGAGATTTAACTATTATGAAGCTAAGCCGCAAAAACTGCAAGCGACTCATGACTCCTGACTTCCTGCTTAAAATTTTTACCAACAAAAAAATGCAGGAGAATAGCTAGGAAAGAGTAGTTATCTTACCTTAAATCGCATATCCGTACAGCATCGGGATCTCTAAGACACAAATGAATATCCATGGGTATGAACTCATCTTAATTGAGTTGGTCTATCATCGATGATTACTTAAAGTTACTAATGAATATCTAAGGATCCGGGTCTCCTCTCACTTTAACATTGCACGGCTTGAGGTAGCGATGTACGATACCTTGAGAGTGGAGGTTGCTTATGCCAGCCAAAAGCTGGAGGGCGCACTTTTGAAAGTATAGTCGATCTACTTGATTATCCAAAATATGGGCTAGGTTGCAGTCGTAGTTCTCTAGGGACAGACTCATTATACGTGATTTGTAGCAGAAACCCTTTAACTAATCAACGCCTGGCATTCTCAATTTGTTGTTCAGCAACATAAATTTAAAGTCTTGCCATACCCCAAGGCCGGTCTCAAAATTTTTGATAAAATCTTCGACTTTGTATTAAACTGTTAATGAGTTTGGTCTAAAAAGATCAGATGGTGCATGTTGAAGCAACCTAAGCTCATAGCATTCCCTAATCATGGCCTTAGCATCCAGTACTATAGTAATCGGTAACTCTTATTCGACAAGTTAATTGAGGCTTGCTAAGAATTTCTCACTAACTGAAAAATTTATGTCTTCATTTGGAAAAATTTATGTCTGTGTAACTTTTAATCTGTGCTTAGGCGTACATTCAGCAGACTTAGCTTTGGGAATATCATCAACATTATGATTTATGCTTTACTCCGAATCATCTTAGCATTCAATAACTTCGCTTATGCCCTCTAGCTATTTAAGCTCCCGTATGACCTATGATATGAATTGAAAATTAAATTGAAAAAATTACTTTGGTAGAATATCCGGACTCCTGCAAGTCTCTGATCTTGTGAGTGCTCAAATGAGCGCTGAGCAACTTTTTGCTTTAAAATATTTCTTTCGATTCTCTGCAAATTTTACAGCTATACTCGCCATTAATTTTTAAGTGGTTAAATTTCCCCTCTTTCCTAAGGTGAACTTTGGAGTGTCTTTTAAGCTAAGATAACGTATAAGCTTAATCGCAGAGACTGCATGTTATAATAACTCGTGGTTTTCATTATGTAAATAAGGGCTTTCCCTATTTTCGCTTTCCCAACTCTAGCATTAGGGAATCATAAAGCTCAAAGTTTTGGGTTTTGGTAGCAACCTTCCCAATAAACTTGTGATACTTAGGATCAAGATTAATTTTCCAAAGGGAGTCTGTTATTTGAGGGGTTTTGGGTTTTGAAGGATCTAAAGCTGAAATTGGATTATCCATATTTTATTTATGTTGCACAAATTTATTTTAAGTTTGTTTATGTAATACTAATCTTATTATTTATGTTTACATAATATATTTTTATGACTTAAATTAAGTTGGTTATATATTAACTAATATATATAAATACTCTTAAATAATATACAAAAATTCAGGCTAAGAAAATTTATCAGCAAAAATACTTATAGACAAAAATTATTACTCAAAATCAAAACAAAAAATAAATGAGCACATGCGCTCATAAAATGAGCCCTAATTATATGCGCTCATATTATGAGCGCTAATAAATAATAAAAATTCAAAACTATTTGAGCAATATAGTATTATAGTGACATAAATTTATGTTGCTGTAAAAATAACCCCAAATATACTAAACTATTTTCTCAGGGAAATAAGAGCTAATTCTTAGGGAAAATTAATTCCTTAGTAGAGTCAAGGAGACTATTTAGTAATATTGCCTTATATCACTTGTGTTATTTAGTAGGGGTATTAAATTCAAAATTATTAATAATTATTGATTTTAGATTTCCCTAGGAATTAAAGGGTAAATGCAGATAAATACTCAAATGAGAGACGATGGACAGGCAGGCAATAACTAGCTAGTGAACTCGAGACAATTTGAGGGAAAATTTAACACAAAAAGTGACTGGTTTAACTATTTTAAATTTTCTTGTAAGCACATTTTTATGTAAGCAAAAATAGTGGGTTATCATTTGCCGACTTTCAAGAAAACAAGTATGAGGTTTATTAAGGACGTGCTAAGTTCGAAGAAGGAACTCATTCGAAGCGCTGACATAATTTATGTCAACGTCCCCTGCTTCCCTGAGCTGTCTGTTTAAAAAATTTACCAAAAGCTCAAAGGCGATGAAGTTCTCGAGAAATATTTAAATACTTACGACGATTCGCAAGACCTTCCCGACAGAGATTTTTTTTTCGGCATCCTAGGCACACTCAGGAACGACTATCTAACCACTATTGTAAGATAACAGCAAGAGGCTAGGATGATAACTAAGGATGAGGAAAGCAAGCTAGAGAACATCGAGATCAATTAAGACTTGCTAAAGGACTTGTCATCTTTTCCTTACTACTCAAGTAAGTTTATGTCACTGTAAAAAATATTTATGTTGCTGTTAATTTAATTTATGTTGCAGGAAAGAAAGGAAGGGCGCTGGCATTACTGAAAAAGAAATCTCATGGAAGGAAAAACACTCGTAAACGAAAAAGATATGAGATTTCAAGTGAGTACAATGAATTCGTGGAGAAGCTTTCCCTATAGCGATGGGCAGTCTCAAAGATTCCCAAACAATATAATGAGGTCCCCACCAGCGAAGAGATTTAATTTGTGAAAGTTAAAAAATTTGCTTTTACATAATATTTAAATTAAATTAATTTATGTGTTTATATGTCACAATTCATTTAAGCGCTCTTTCATCTTCCTAATATGCGATAGCTCAACCTTTTAACAATGCTTCACCTAAATCTCACGTATTGAGCCTTCAATTAAGGCTATGTGTTATTTGTCGCTGAGTCTAAATCAACTTTGGCCAACCCTTATTTATACCTCTATTTTACTCCAGCGAATATTTGCTCTATGCAATTATAATTTGAGCTGTAAGCTGAATTAAATATCAATGTCCATCTGTTTTCGTCAATAAAGCTCTTTACTTTCCTTGAGTGATGCGCTCGAAGATTGTCAAGGAATATGACAATTTTCTATTCTTTAACCATTGTCTTCAGCCCTTTAAGGGCCTCTACTATATCATCTGTTTTTATTGAGCCTTCCCTTATTTGGTAAGTTTCAAGGCCGACTTGCCCGCTGATCATCACTATTGCAGCTTAAGTTTTTATCTTAGTGCCTTCTTTAGAAATTTTCTAGTTGTCGTACTTACATGCCCAGCTGCGCAGTTAAATCGAGTAAGGCTTGAAAATGGTCTCATCAATATAAACTATTCGACTCCCTGATTCGTAAGCAGCAATAACTTATGGGTAATTTAGCAGCTAAACTTGATTAATTTTTCTCAAGGTCCATTCAGGGATGCGATATCGCGAAGCTGCTACCTTGAACTTGATGCCATGAGAGATGAATAATCAACGAAGTTGAGAAACCGAAATTTTGACTTCTGGGAATTTTCGATGAAACAAGATCGTTCGCATCCGCAGACTCTCAAATGCCTCGGCCTTAAGTGTTGATGGATGAGTTAGATATTATATATGATGGAGCTGCAAATTCTTATATTAACTACTCGTTCTTGCAGCTAATGGTCTGTCCTTAATCATCTACAGACATATACTTTACACTTGGCTGACTGAGACCCGCAAAGCTTGGCTAATTTGTTTGTAGGAATAATATACATTTGACTCTTTATTTGGGTTGCTAGCATTGAATCTCAATAGAAGTATTGCCTCCTTCAAGAATTCTGAGTTTTTATATTTGTGTGCTGAATTCATTTATTTATGTTACAAATACTAATTAATTTTATTTTCACGATTTACTTGATTTTTACTCATTGATGAGGCATTGGTAAAGGCAGAAAACAAGAAATCATCCGAGAGGGAATTCTATCCATTCTCATTTTATGGAAAGTAATTCAGTTTTGAAGCAAGTGAGAAGAAAACGATAAAATACTACAGAGACTGGTTAGCCAAGGCATTTGCTAAGAATCATATACTTTCAAGCAAATACATAACTCCTCTCGCTGATATTCCTCAAAAAGGTGGAAAGCAACCAGAGAATGGGAAATATTACGATTTCGACTTACAAGTAAGAGTAGTCTAAGTATTCAGACTCGATGATTATTCAAGTGAAATGAGAGTCGTCGATGACTCCAATTAAATATGGTTCTGCCAAATTTTGAACTTGAAATACAGATGGGTAAGAGAAGGATAAGTTTATAAAATTTATGTTATTAGTTCTTAGAATCAGATCTGCCACTCTAGAACATCACGACAAATATGATAAGGTATTCGGCCTTAAAAACTATTCAAACATTCTTTCTTTGCCCTATCCTTCTTTATTGGCAAAAGAAATGAAATATGATATGCACTAAGCTGAAAGAGATTTGGACAAGGCTCTCTTGACCTAAGATGAAAAGATAATGCATCCAGTATTAGCTTCATCAATCTTGAATAGAAAGGTGTATAGCACTCCTTTAAGAACCCTCGAATAAATCATGACAGATGCCTAGCACTTATAAAAACAACCTCACAGAGTGAGACTTACAGTAGAAGCTATTAGTCCTTCTCTTGATAAATTGAATCCCAAGTAACTAGTTAAAATTCTTAACACAAAGACCAATGAGTTGAAAGATGCTTCTAAGCAAAAGGGAGCTCTATCAAAAGATGAGAAATATATTATTCATATGCAACTTTATTGCCAGGACTACTCAAACTACTTATCAAACTAATTTGTAAGAGTAGTTGTAAATGATTCAAGTGCCAAAGGACAAGGTTTATTCAAAAGCATTTCAGCTGAGGACCTATATAAGAAGAAAGAAGCTCAAGATTCATGGAAAATAACAAAGAATCGATTAATTAAAATGAAATCAGATTAAACTAATAAATATTCTTGAACAAATGTACAATAGTCATATCCAGTTACAGTTACCTTTTCTTACCACTTACATTGATATTAAGCTCCACCTTGTCATTTTTATTAGAGTTTATGCAATTCTTTCTGATACTTTCTGAATTTTCTGTCATCTGCCTTAGTGACTTCTGCTGACTAGTATAGCTGGAATATAAAAAAGTTTGAATATGTTTTTGTAACATACAAATTTTGTTGAGTAACCAGCTGCCTGATGTCTGCCATTATTTTTATTAATTTTTACTTAATTATTAATTCTAATTTCTTAAATCTATCAAGTTATTTTTTCTCTTAATTAAGTCAAGAGTACATTAGTTAACCTATTAAAATTCAATGTCTGGCTTGATACTGCAGTAGAAATTTCCGATGCTGGTTATCTTGTTCTAACTGA
Source organism: Oxytricha trifallax (assembly GCA_000711775.1). Classification (NCBI taxonomy): domain Eukaryota; phylum Ciliophora; class Spirotrichea; order Sporadotrichida; family Oxytrichidae; genus Oxytricha; species Oxytricha trifallax. Next base: position 126,114 of record ARYC01000126.1, read on the forward strand.
AACACAAATTAATGAATATTGAAAATATAAATATACTATAAATACAACCTTAATTGAATTATCACATTTTAATCTCTTTATTATTTTATTTAACATTTATCTTTCTAAATTTTGCGAGGATTTTAATTTTATTATAAAAATAAGCATATCAAAATGTCATCTGAATATTCCAATCTCCCTCCAAGCAAGTAATCGAATATTTTATAATTATAAATTATATGGGAAATTGTAATTTTACTCTAATCTCATTATTTTTTAGTAAATTTAAATATTAAAATAAGTTTAAAATATAAATCAAATAAAAATTAAACTAGTTCTGTATAAAAAAATATTCTATTTCAAATTATTTTAAAGCCTTAAATCTCATATAACGGTAGATTCATTTTAATTACAAATATCTTGATGAAATAATTTTTAATTTTTATATGCAAATTATGTCCTTAACTGTTTCTATTTACCAAATAATCTATCAGCTAAAAAGAATTTCCGACTTAACTACGACCCTGATAATAATAAAAACAACATATATGCAAGAAAATTGAACAAGGAAGTGCCTGAAACAAACAGTCAGTTCTCTCAAAACCCCTTAACTAAAATGTTACAACCGATTGAAGTTACAAAATCCAAGCGCTTTGCCAGAGATAAACTGAACATTAGCGATATTCCAGGTGCACAATCAGATGTCTACAGGAAATACAGAAATTTAGATGGCAGGGAATACATAGACACTGGGGATATTAAGGGAGCACAGCCCTCATAGTTAAAATAGAGCAAACCCATGACAGGCCCTGATTATAAGTTATACACTAAAGACATCAATCCAGAGAAATGGAAAAGTAAGAGAGTTGTAGATCCACTCAAACCTGAATATGATGTGCCAACTAGATCAGGCAGGATGGTTCGTATTGGTTAAATTGAAAGAAATGTACCAAAAATGAATGTTTCTCCTTAGACAAAGAGATTCGCGAATTATATTGACGATATTGAAGGAACCAGGCCTAAGAAAGGCAGTGCAATAAATGATGATTAAAGGTCACAGGCAAACTATAGTGTTTTATATTTGTTATAGTAACATTAATCATTTAAGTTTAACTATTAAATCTCACGATTTTACGGTAAGATCACATTATTCAGGAACAAGAAACTCAAATCCATTCGGAAACCCAATAGCCCCGTAGCCTGATTAAATGAAACTATTATAAGAATCTTAAAACAATGCTGGACCAGTACCAAATTCTCACTATGCAAGATTTACAACTTTTCAAAACTTGTAATAAACTGCGAATTTCGGTAGTGGTTTTGACCAATCTAACACTAATACAATTCAGCAGCCCTCAGGTTCCTTGCAATAATCTACAGCTAATGTCTTGGATAATTTCCAAGCTCAAAGATAGAAATATTCAAGTTAACTGTAAATGGTAAAAGTTTAATAGAATTAGTAACCGAAAATTTTAAGCAATTAAGATAATCATGCTATTAGAGGTTCCTTGAATGACAGACTTCAATCAAAGCGCATGAATAGTTTTGAACTCTTAGAAAATAAAACTGCTGAGATCAACGTTCTTCCTTAATTCAGCCCAGCCAACGCTTATAACAATTAGAAACAAGATTATATGAAAACATACCTTAATAATTAACTTGCTCAACCTAATACAATAGATGCAGTTAACTAAGGATTTGAGGAGTCACCTATTGTGAAAAATAGAGTGTGGAGCAAGGCAAGAGTAGTTGGATAAGAAATGAATGGGTAATAAAATAGAATAAACTCTTCAGCAAGTTAGTCTCAAAATCTAATCGAGAGAAGCATTAATTTGAAAAGAAACTTCAATGAAAACATCTACTAAAAAGGGCTTTTAATGAATAGTGGACACAGATCATTCGTGAGTGGAGTTTAAAGCAATTTTATGAATCCCTTGAATAATGAAGTTAATAAATCAGTAGACACAGCTTTATTTAATAATAAAGTTCCAGTGAGCAGAGACTAGAGATTGATACAAAAACTTTCAGCCCAAATAAATCCCATAGCTTAGTCGGTTTCGGGTTATGGGGCAAGTTCTTATGGAGGCTAATCAAATGGACAAGGAGTCGTTAAATAAATGCTGCCACCTACAACATCAAAAGTATATGGAAACTTTCTAGATGGGAAATAAATTGATCAGATGATTTCGCAACTTAAATAGACAAATATGAATCCTATAGTATGAGTATATTACTTAAATAGTTTTAATTTTACTTAATTATTTAAATTAATTTATAAAACTACAAGAAAATTGATAAGTTTTATACGATTACATTTTTATTTACTTTACAAACTATTATTAATAATAGAAAGTTATTTTTGAAAATAAAGTATGAATCTTAATATATTATAAACATAATATTATTCACTATTTGATAATAAATTTTATAATTAATCATTCTATTAAGAGCTAAAATATTTACTTGTATTAAAGCGTTTACTTTTAGAGAAATATTTTATTTATATGAAAAAATAATACTAAGTATCAAACTAAAATGCAAATTAATTCATTTACGTAACTATTTATAGGAGATCGTTCATTTTATCAATTCAACTATCCCCAAATAATAATTGATGGAAGTGAATTATTCTAAAATTAATTTTATTATAAGAATATTTCAAACTTTACTTAAGTCCCTAAATATTTAATTTTAGCTTTATACAGAAATTTGAGTAGATATCGAAGGCTCCAAATCTCTAATTGTAATTTTCTTTTGTTATCTAACCCTGCTTGCGAAAACCTATCGTTTATTATGAATGTCTGCAATGTTTTAAATCTGTTTTATATGAGACAATTATGGGGACCCGCTCTAGCTTTCTCTCAATTACTATATATTACTTTTTGATTGAATCTTTTAAGATTATTTTACTAAAATATCAAGTTTTTCCTATTAAGCAGCGAGACTATTATTTGAATGGACTGCTTAATTATTATCTTTTACTTCATTTTCAAGGATTTATTACGATTTAGTAATGAGAGATTGAGCACTGGTTGGTTGGTAATTTTTTATGAGGTCTTTTAATTAATGATTGTTAATAATTTGAGATTGATGCGAGTTTAGTGAAGTTGACTGGCAAAGTGGATTTATTTAAGAAGATATCTCAATATTAGTTACGGTCTACCGCTTCATGTTGTTTTTGAATAATCTACTTACTTAATTTTCATACTCCAACGAGCTGCAATTATTTAGAGAATTCTTATTTTGACTGCTTATCAAGGTAGATAAAGTGTTCTTATTTTTATCTGAGCTATTCATTGATTGTGCTACTATCAATTTTGATTTACCATCAAGATTTAATGAAATTTTATTAGATGGATTATTCTATAAACTGTCATAAGATTACCTGAAATTTTAGTTTATATTTGACAATTAAGCAGAAGATACTCTGGATTAGTTAGTGATTGCAGTGGTTGGTCTATTTTATTTGCTTTATTAGTTATTTTAGTAGGCGTTTTTAAAAATCTAGGGAGCTAAGCCTGCATTCTTTCGATTAACTTGCTGATTAAACTATAGATAGTCATTGTCGTTTCAAATTAAAAACAGAATTATAATATATTTCCATCATCATCATTTATTATTTCAAGCTCGGATTACTCATCTTTCATGCCTTCTTCAAACATAACACTTTTCTTTTTTACTTATCCAATGCTTTAGATTTGTGGTACTGCAGCAGAAAAAGGTCTCATAAATAAATTTTATTGTTGCATAGAAGTGAGTATATTATCTTATGAATTTTTACTAGCTAAGCCTCGTAACAAGCTTATGCCAGGTTTTTAAGAAATACTCTCTTGTTAGCTTTATTATTGAGAAGTTCGTCTATTAAAATTATTATTATTAGTAGCAGAAGCTGTTTGAGGCCTTCCAATGTAGGGCATTTCTCTATTAATTTACTGTAAAATTCTTTGTTATTGTTAATTTTGATTTAACTTCACATCTACATCACATTTGAAGATGCCACGATCTGCTTATTGCTAATTCATATGATTTCCGTTTTGCTAGTCATTGATATTAATCTCATCCTAGTCATTTTAGTTGATTTTTATTTCTTATTTAAACTATATTACTAGTCTTGACTGAGCTTTTTATGATTCTTCATTTGTGCTTTATAGAGCTGCTTAGCTATTTAATTAGTTTTGAAACTTATTTGAGTTCACATTTTTCAGAGGCAAAGCATGATCTTTAATTTCATTATCTATTTTATGATTCTATTTCGACAACCAATCTTAGTTGTAGAAATTTATCTGAGATTGCCTGTTTTGCATGTGATAAGCAGTTTATAATTTTGGCGTTTGAATTTTGTCTTGACTTTGAGATTTCATCATGTTTGCAGCTTAAGCATGATTTTATTGATTTGGATTTGAATCTTTTAATTCAAGTTTGACTAAACTTAAATCTTACTTTTTATTTTCTGTTTTAATGGCCTTAATTAACTCTTAAGATTGCTTTTTCACAGTAGGCATTCTATCCAATTCATTAAATAGTTCATTATTGAATTTGTTTTACTTTTCTCTATTTTACTATTCAAACTATTGCTGCTTTTGTAATTGCAACAATGGTATATTATTTTCAATTTTAATATTGTGGGTTTCAATTGGGTTTTATTTTACTGGTGCGCTTTATTCATCGATTTATTTGCGAATTGGTAACTTGAAATCTTTGGTTGGAGATACTGACTTAAGTTTATCTTGTTTATTACTTTTTACAGTATCCGGCTAAGATTATTAAATTTCTTACTATGAGAAATTTTAAAAGCCAAGTTTTCTTTGCTGATTTTCAGTATAAGCATTTTTAACGAAAGTAGGTATTAATAAAACAGCATCTCTAGCTGAGGGTCTTTCTGAAGCTTTCTTTGCAAGAAATTTATCAATGAAATTAGAAAGCTTATTTGAGTATATTTGAGGTAGAGCTTTGTGCTTTTTATTCACAATATTGTTTCCCAGAGTAATTAAGTTGTCTCCTTAAAATGGAGGTTCCAGACAAGCTAAGTGATAGATAGCACAACCAACAGCCCATACATCTACTTTAAAATCATATGGTTACTACTTCACTAATTCAGGTGAGAGGTAAAGTGGTGTTCCAACTCTAGTATCTTAAAGAGCAGCAGCACTTGTGGCTATTTTTGAAACTCCTAAATCTCCAATTTTAATTCGCTTGTCTTCTGTCAAGAAAATGTTTAAGCACTTCATATCTCTATGAATAATATTCTTTGAATGCAGATATTCAACTGCCATGCAAATTTAATATGAAAAATCCCATATGTCCTTTTCTGAAAAATATTTTCGTCTTGCTCTTTGCTCTTTAAGTAGCTATAAATGGAAGATTTAAATGCCATGATGAAATTAAAACAAATTGAAGATAGTAATTCTTTTGCGAAACTTACTTTGTACAAATCTCCCTTTTCTGCATACTCCATTACAATATGAATGCTCTCGTCCTCCATAAATGATGTAAAATATCTATAAATCCATCATAAATTTGATTCTTACTTGATAATGTGTGGATGATCCATAAATTTCAAAATTTGTACTTCCTTAAGTGCAGCTTGCTGTTATTTGGGTTTCATATGTTTCAGCGATATCTTCTTAAGCACTACCATTTGATTATTTTTATTGGATTACACCTTGTATACAGTACCATATGATCCCCTTCCTAACTCGCCAATAATCTTAAAATCTGTCATTTAATTTCCTATCTCTGAGGTTTTGTTATCTATCTCTTGGAAAGCTTTGCTCATTTGAAAAGCTTAAAGAGCTGCAGATGATTACTCTACATGCATTTTACTTAATTATAATTCTTGCTTTTATTGCTATTATAATTTAGAATTATTAGTAATTCTTTCTCATTTGTGTGCAGTTTTAATTGTAATTAAAGTTAATTATAATTAATCTGAATAACAATTAACTTAAAATATAATTATTACAATGAATTTGTAAACTAACCAACGAAATCCTTTTTTGGGGCAAAACCCTTAGTAATCTTTCTAAAATAGTTTTGTAAGCTCTTAATAAGTGATTTTGCCGCCAGGATTGGCATAACAAAATTAAAGAAATTATTAAAATTAATATGGAGGATAAGGTATGCAGCAAATACCTCAAAATGTGCTTTAGTACTTAGAAAACCAAAAATAATTGGAGTTACTCAACCCTCATGCAAATAAAAATAATTTTGTTAATCAGAACGGCTCATGAAATAACTTATCTACACAAGAAATTTGACACCAGGATGATCTTTTATTTATTAACTCTTTAAATTCCAATCCTATTTTGATATGTTAATTAGATGAGTTAAGAAAGCTAGAGTTAGTAGAGAAAGAACTATCAAACATCCTAGACTATGCAGAACAATCAAATTATGAGACAATTTATAGAATATACTCAAATATCATTAACAATGCAGAACTAGCCAGTCAGTACATTGACAATAATGACCCAATTAAAAAGCATTGGTACAAGCAGGTTCTCCAATATCAAATCAAAGAGAAGAAATACAGAGAAAAATTGCAACAATTGTACTTTAAATACAATGATGATGACCCAAGAAGGTCTTTAGAAATTTAAGATCAAATAAAGAATTAAGCATTGAAACATATATTCTAAGAGTCTTAACTCTTTTCTCCTCAGAAAAATAATTAATAGCAGTGGCTAGATGGAAAGCCCCAAATTGTGTAAAACAACTAAAGTAATCAGCAGATTTTGAGACAAATGAATGAAACATTTTAGCAATAAAATTATGGCAATCCTAATAGAAGTCTATAGTCATCTTTAATTGGGAATTAACCTATTAATTAAACAGCAAATCCTTTTTAAACTTTGGTAAGATTTTATTTTTATATATGACTTTACTTTTAGGCCCAATCTGATCTGTAAAGAAGTATCTAAGGTTATAAAAATATTTCTTAGCCTCAATAGTCATAATTATAATAAAATCCACTCTAAAGCATGAATTAAAATATGCCACCATAAATCCAATTCAATCCTTATGAAACATTAAAAGCACCAAATAAAAGGATTTTATATTTTCTTTTATGCAATTCTAATAAATATATGATTTAAATATATTAGTTTTTTATACCTAAAAATAATTAAGTGGCCTTATAGAATAACGAAAGTCTAATGAGAAACTCATAAGAGGGGACATTTAGATCAATGAATTAAATTTAAAGTCCATAAATAACATTGACTTCACCAGATTAAACAAAGATTATGTTATTAATATTATTATTAAGAATACGTAGTAGTATTTGAATTAAAATTACCTACAACCATTTTTAATATTAAATTAAATCATTTTTTGAAAAAATTTTTTTTTACTAAGGGAAAATATTGAAAACTAAAATAATCATGCTTTTATTCAATTTAACAAATTTATTTCTATCAAAAACATTAATTAAATAATAAGTACATCATTAGCTTTAAGTACCCACTAATTGAAAAAAATGCAAATTAATTTATTTTTAAAGATAAATTTTATACTTCAACCATTCGGAAATAATTAGAACTAAGTTTATCAAACCCATCAGAACACACCTTAACTCTCAGAGAAACAGTCAACTTTCTTACAACAACATTAATAAACTCAAAATATCTCAAAATTTTAAGATTAAGACTCTATCTCTAGTCTACGCCCTGCCACACAAATATAGCTAATATAAAGCAACCCTAATTAAAATATCCCAATAAATTAGTAAAATCATACAAATAATATGAGCACTTAGAACTAGCAAAAATAGCCCCCTAAAATCGAGTTTCATGATTTAGACAGCGATTTATAGAAACAAATTGACAAAATGAAAGATGAGCATTAGAAGATCATATCAAATTATCATGAGGAGATATAGAAACTTAGTGAACATAAGCTTAATTTGGAGAAGAAAATTGAAGAGAAAAAAGTAGAGCAAATTAAGCAGGAAATTTAAAAGAAACAGGATGAGCTAGAGGGTTCAAATTAACCTAGTCCATCTTCGCATCCTAATAAATCAGCTCATTAACGTAACTTAGAGTTGAACAAAAATATAAGCGATAATTAAAACATAGAAAGATTAAGTCCTGATGGAAAATTCCTCCTTAAAAAATAAACGACGTCATTAGGTAAGCTTCTTCAAATCTTCAACTTATTTTTTAGATAATTAATATGTAAAAATGATAAGTGTATTGACTGATCCCAAAATAACCGGAAGGCTAGATTTGTTAAGCTAGAAAAATAAAAAGATAGGTTTATATACTCATGTTAAAAATAGACCCTGGGCTCTCAAATAATAAACGAAAGAAAACTTATCAACATTTAATGATAGTGTGACAAACATAATCATTTATAATTTTACTATTATTTAGACATATTTATATAACACCCCAAAAACTTCGACGATAGGGAAGCCACCTCATCCCTAAAGACCCTCTTAAAGCATGAATGCTAATCCAAATTAACCGACCACCTTAGGCATGAAACACATCCCATAAGGGTCTGGCAATTACGATATAAAGAATTAATTAAGAAAGAAATTGTAGTTTTAATCTGATTTTTAAAAGCCTAGAAATGGCGGAAGTAAAGATTATAAAAACTTAATGCGTAGATCTTCTTCATAAAAAATAATTGAGACGAAGAATTCCGTCAATAGTACACAGCTATTTATTGTTAAAGTATAAAATTTAACATCTATTTCCTATTTTTAGTCTTTAAAATAAATTGTTGAGAAAGCACCAGCATTAAGTTTTTATAATCTTTACTTCCGCCATTTCTAGGCTTTTAAAAATCAGATTAAAACTACAATTTCTTTCTTAATTAATTCTTTATATCGTAATTGCCAGACCCTTATGGGATGTGTTTCATGCCTAAGGTGGTCGGTTAATTTGGATTAGCATTCATGCTTTAAGAGGGTCTTTAGGGATGAGGTGGCTTCCCTATCGTCGAAGTTTTTGGGGTGTTATATAAATATGTCTAAATAATAGTAAAATTATAAATGATTATGTTTGTCACACTATCATTAAATGTTGATAAGTTTTCTTTCGTTTATTATTTGAGAGCCCAGGGTCTATTTTTAACATGAGTATATAAACCTATCTTTTTATTTTTCTAGCTTAACAAATCTAGCCTTCCGGTTATTTTGGGATCAGTCAATACACTTATCATTTTTACATATTAATTATCTAAAAAATAAGTTGAAGATTTGAAGAAGCTTACCTAATGACGTCGTTTATTTTTTAAGGAGGAATTTTCCATCAGGACTTAATCTTTCTATGTTTTAATTATCGCTTATATTTTTGTTCAACTCTAAGTTACGTTAATGAGCTGATTTATTAGGATGCGAAGATGGACTAGGTTAATTTGAACCCTCTAGCTCATCCTGTTTCTTTTAAATTTCCTGCTTAATTTGCTCTACTTTTTTCTCTTCAATTTTCTTCTCCAAATTAAGCTTATGTTCACTAAGTTTCTATATCTCCTCATGATAATTTGATATGATCTTCTAATGCTCATCTTTCATTTTGTCAATTTGTTTCTATAAATCGCTGTCTAAATCATGAAACTCGATTTTAGGGGGCTATTTTTGCTAGTTCTAAGTGCTCATATTATTTGTATGATTTTACTAATTTATTGGGATATTTTAATTAGGGTTGCTTTATATTAGCTATATTTGTGTGGCAGGGCGTAGACTAGAGATAGAGTCTTAATCTTAAAATTTTGAGATATTTTGAGTTTATTAATGTTGTTGTAAGAAAGTTGACTGTTTCTCTGAGAGTTAAGGTGTGTTCTGATGGGTTTGATAAACTTAGTTCTAATTATTTCCGAATGGTTGAAGTATAAAATTTATCTTTAAAAATAAATTAATTTGCATTTTTTTCAATTAGTGGGTACTTAAAGCTAATGATGTACTTATTATTTAATTAATGTTTTTGATAGAAATAAATTTGTTAAATTGAATAAAAGCATGATTATTTTAGTTTTCAATATTTTCCCTTAGTAAAAAAAAATTTTTTCAAAAAATGATTTAATTTAATATTAAAAATGGTTGTAGGTAATTTTAATTCAAATACTACTACGTATTCTTAATAATAATATTAATAACATAATCTTTGTTTAATCTGGTGAAGTCAATGTTATTTATGGACTTTAAATTTAATTCATTGATCTAAATGTCCCCTCTTATGAGTTTCTCATTAGACTTTCGTTATTCTATAAGGCCACTTAATTATTTTTAGGTATAAAAAACTAATATATTTAAATCATATATTTATTAGAATTGCATAAAAGAAAATATAAAATCCTTTTATTTGGTGCTTTTAATGTTTCATAAGGATTGAATTGGATTTATGGTGGCATATTTTAATTCATGCTTTAGAGTGGATTTTATTATAATTATGACTATTGAGGCTAAGAAATATTTTTATAACCTTAGATACTTCTTTACAGATCAGATTGGGCCTAAAAGTAAAGTCATATATAAAAATAAAATCTTACCAAAGTTTAAAAAGGATTTGCTGTTTAATTAATAGGTTAATTCCCAATTAAAGATGACTATAGACTTCTATTAGGATTGCCATAATTTTATTGCTAAAATGTTTCATTCATTTGTCTCAAAATCTGCTGATTACTTTAGTTGTTTTACACAATTTGGGGCTTTTCCATCTAGCCACTGCTATTAATTATTTTTCTGAGGAGAAAAGAGTTAAGACTCTTAGAATATATGTTTCAATGCTTAATTCTTTATTTGATCTTAAATTTCTAAAGACCTTCTTGGGTCATCATCATTGTATTTAAAGTACAATTGTTGCAATTTTTCTCTGTATTTCTTCTCTTTGATTTGATATTGGAGAACCTGCTTGTACCAATGCTTTTTAATTGGGTCATTATTGTCAATGTACTGACTGGCTAGTTCTGCATTGTTAATGATATTTGAGTATATTCTATAAATTGTCTCATAATTTGATTGTTCTGCATAGTCTAGGATGTTTGATAGTTCTTTCTCTACTAACTCTAGCTTTCTTAACTCATCTAATTAACATATCAAAATAGGATTGGAATTTAAAGAGTTAATAAATAAAAGATCATCCTGGTGTCAAATTTCTTGTGTAGATAAGTTATTTCATGAGCCGTTCTGATTAACAAAATTATTTTTATTTGCATGAGGGTTGAGTAACTCCAATTATTTTTGGTTTTCTAAGTACTAAAGCACATTTTGAGGTATTTGCTGCATACCTTATCCTCCATATTAATTTTAATAATTTCTTTAATTTTGTTATGCCAATCCTGGCGGCAAAATCACTTATTAAGAGCTTACAAAACTATTTTAGAAAGATTACTAAGGGTTTTGCCCCAAAAAAGGATTTCGTTGGTTAGTTTACAAATTCATTGTAATAATTATATTTTAAGTTAATTGTTATTCAGATTAATTATAATTAACTTTAATTACAATTAAAACTGCACACAAATGAGAAAGAATTACTAATAATTCTAAATTATAATAGCAATAAAAGCAAGAATTATAATTAAGTAAAATGCATGTAGAGTAATCATCTGCAGCTCTTTAAGCTTTTCAAATGAGCAAAGCTTTCCAAGAGATAGATAACAAAACCTCAGAGATAGGAAATTAAATGACAGATTTTAAGATTATTGGCGAGTTAGGAAGGGGATCATATGGTACTGTATACAAGGTGTAATCCAATAAAAATAATCAAATGGTAGTGCTTAAGAAGATATCGCTGAAACATATGAAACCCAAATAACAGCAAGCTGCACTTAAGGAAGTACAAATTTTGAAATTTATGGATCATCCACACATTATCAAGTAAGAATCAAATTTATGATGGATTTATAGATATTTTACATCATTTATGGAGGACGAGAGCATTCATATTGTAATGGAGTATGCAGAAAAGGGAGATTTGTACAAAGTAAGTTTCGCAAAAGAATTACTATCTTCAATTTGTTTTAATTTCATCATGGCATTTAAATCTTCCATTTATAGCTACTTAAAGAGCAAAGAGCAAGACGAAAATATTTTTCAGAAAAGGACATATGGGATTTTTCATATTAAATTTGCATGGCAGTTGAATATCTGCATTCAAAGAATATTATTCATAGAGATATGAAGTGCTTAAACATTTTCTTGACAGAAGACAAGCGAATTAAAATTGGAGATTTAGGAGTTTCAAAAATAGCCACAAGTGCTGCTGCTCTTTAAGATACTAGAGTTGGAACACCACTTTACCTCTCACCTGAATTAGTGAAGTAGTAACCATATGATTTTAAAGTAGATGTATGGGCTGTTGGTTGTGCTATCTATCACTTAGCTTGTCTGGAACCTCCATTTTAAGGAGACAACTTAATTACTCTGGGAAACAATATTGTGAATAAAAAGCACAAAGCTCTACCTCAAATATACTCAAATAAGCTTTCTAATTTCATTGATAAATTTCTTGCAAAGAAAGCTTCAGAAAGACCCTCAGCTAGAGATGCTGTTTTATTAATACCTACTTTCGTTAAAAATGCTTATACTGAAAATCAGCAAAGAAAACTTGGCTTTTAAAATTTCTCATAGTAAGAAATTTAATAATCTTAGCCGGATACTGTAAAAAGTAATAAACAAGATAAACTTAAGTCAGTATCTCCAACCAAAGATTTCAAGTTACCAATTCGCAAATAAATCGATGAATAAAGCGCACCAGTAAAATAAAACCCAATTGAAACCCACAATATTAAAATTGAAAATAATATACCATTGTTGCAATTACAAAAGCAGCAATAGTTTGAATAGTAAAATAGAGAAAAGTAAAACAAATTCAATAATGAACTATTTAATGAATTGGATAGAATGCCTACTGTGAAAAAGCAATCTTAAGAGTTAATTAAGGCCATTAAAACAGAAAATAAAAAGTAAGATTTAAGTTTAGTCAAACTTGAATTAAAAGATTCAAATCCAAATCAATAAAATCATGCTTAAGCTGCAAACATGATGAAATCTCAAAGTCAAGACAAAATTCAAACGCCAAAATTATAAACTGCTTATCACATGCAAAACAGGCAATCTCAGATAAATTTCTACAACTAAGATTGGTTGTCGAAATAGAATCATAAAATAGATAATGAAATTAAAGATCATGCTTTGCCTCTGAAAAATGTGAACTCAAATAAGTTTCAAAACTAATTAAATAGCTAAGCAGCTCTATAAAGCACAAATGAAGAATCATAAAAAGCTCAGTCAAGACTAGTAATATAGTTTAAATAAGAAATAAAAATCAACTAAAATGACTAGGATGAGATTAATATCAATGACTAGCAAAACGGAAATCATATGAATTAGCAATAAGCAGATCGTGGCATCTTCAAATGTGATGTAGATGTGAAGTTAAATCAAAATTAACAATAACAAAGAATTTTACAGTAAATTAATAGAGAAATGCCCTACATTGGAAGGCCTCAAACAGCTTCTGCTACTAATAATAATAATTTTAATAGACGAACTTCTCAATAATAAAGCTAACAAGAGAGTATTTCTTAAAAACCTGGCATAAGCTTGTTACGAGGCTTAGCTAGTAAAAATTCATAAGATAATATACTCACTTCTATGCAACAATAAAATTTATTTATGAGACCTTTTTCTGCTGCAGTACCACAAATCTAAAGCATTGGATAAGTAAAAAAGAAAAGTGTTATGTTTGAAGAAGGCATGAAAGATGAGTAATCCGAGCTTGAAATAATAAATGATGATGATGGAAATATATTATAATTCTGTTTTTAATTTGAAACGACAATGACTATCTATAGTTTAATCAGCAAGTTAATCGAAAGAATGCAGGCTTAGCTCCCTAGATTTTTAAAAACGCCTACTAAAATAACTAATAAAGCAAATAAAATAGACCAACCACTGCAATCACTAACTAATCCAGAGTATCTTCTGCTTAATTGTCAAATATAAACTAAAATTTCAGGTAATCTTATGACAGTTTATAGAATAATCCATCTAATAAAATTTCATTAAATCTTGATGGTAAATCAAAATTGATAGTAGCACAATCAATGAATAGCTCAGATAAAAATAAGAACACTTTATCTACCTTGATAAGCAGTCAAAATAAGAATTCTCTAAATAATTGCAGCTCGTTGGAGTATGAAAATTAAGTAAGTAGATTATTCAAAAACAACATGAAGCGGTAGACCGTAACTAATATTGAGATATCTTCTTAAATAAATCCACTTTGCCAGTCAACTTCACTAAACTCGCATCAATCTCAAATTATTAACAATCATTAATTAAAAGACCTCATAAAAAATTACCAACCAACCAGTGCTCAATCTCTCATTACTAAATCGTAATAAATCCTTGAAAATGAAGTAAAAGATAATAATTAAGCAGTCCATTCAAATAATAGTCTCGCTGCTTAATAGGAAAAACTTGATATTTTAGTAAAATAATCTTAAAAGATTCAATCAAAAAGTAATATATAGTAATTGAGAGAAAGCTAGAGCGGGTCCCCATAATTGTCTCATATAAAACAGATTTAAAACATTGCAGACATTCATAATAAACGATAGGTTTTCGCAAGCAGGGTTAGATAACAAAAGAAAATTACAATTAGAGATTTGGAGCCTTCGATATCTACTCAAATTTCTGTATAAAGCTAAAATTAAATATTTAGGGACTTAAGTAAAGTTTGAAATATTCTTATAATAAAATTAATTTTAGAATAATTCACTTCCATCAATTATTATTTGGGGATAGTTGAATTGATAAAATGAACGATCTCCTATAAATAGTTACGTAAATGAATTAATTTGCATTTTAGTTTGATACTTAGTATTATTTTTTCATATAAATAAAATATTTCTCTAAAAGTAAACGCTTTAATACAAGTAAATATTTTAGCTCTTAATAGAATGATTAATTATAAAATTTATTATCAAATAGTGAATAATATTATGTTTATAATATATTAAGATTCATACTTTATTTTCAAAAATAACTTTCTATTATTAATAATAGTTTGTAAAGTAAATAAAAATGTAATCGTATAAAACTTATCAATTTTCTTGTAGTTTTATAAATTAATTTAAATAATTAAGTAAAATTAAAACTATTTAAGTAATATACTCATACTATAGGATTCATATTTGTCTATTTAAGTTGCGAAATCATCTGATCAATTTATTTCCCATCTAGAAAGTTTCCATATACTTTTGATGTTGTAGGTGGCAGCATTTATTTAACGACTCCTTGTCCATTTGATTAGCCTCCATAAGAACTTGCCCCATAACCCGAAACCGACTAAGCTATGGGATTTATTTGGGCTGAAAGTTTTTGTATCAATCTCTAGTCTCTGCTCACTGGAACTTTATTATTAAATAAAGCTGTGTCTACTGATTTATTAACTTCATTATTCAAGGGATTCATAAAATTGCTTTAAACTCCACTCACGAATGATCTGTGTCCACTATTCATTAAAAGCCCTTTTTAGTAGATGTTTTCATTGAAGTTTCTTTTCAAATTAATGCTTCTCTCGATTAGATTTTGAGACTAACTTGCTGAAGAGTTTATTCTATTTTATTACCCATTCATTTCTTATCCAACTACTCTTGCCTTGCTCCACACTCTATTTTTCACAATAGGTGACTCCTCAAATCCTTAGTTAACTGCATCTATTGTATTAGGTTGAGCAAGTTAATTATTAAGGTATGTTTTCATATAATCTTGTTTCTAATTGTTATAAGCGTTGGCTGGGCTGAATTAAGGAAGAACGTTGATCTCAGCAGTTTTATTTTCTAAGAGTTCAAAACTATTCATGCGCTTTGATTGAAGTCTGTCATTCAAGGAACCTCTAATAGCATGATTATCTTAATTGCTTAAAATTTTCGGTTACTAATTCTATTAAACTTTTACCATTTACAGTTAACTTGAATATTTCTATCTTTGAGCTTGGAAATTATCCAAGACATTAGCTGTAGATT
>ARYC01000127.1:0-12838 GCA_000711775.1 Oxytricha trifallax
ACAATTTATGATTTGATCAAAAATTTGAAATCCTTTATTTTATATTTATTATATTTTCTTAGTATCTCAGTAGTTTTTTTCATACTTTTAATTGAAAATATTGCATAAATTAATTTTAAATTGAATTCTAAATTCATAATACGACATTTTAATTGTTAACAAAGAAAATTTGAGGCCTAGATTCTATCTAATTAGCGCTTTAATATATTTAAATATCATAAGTAACTATTTTTAATATGCATTTTATTAAACTAACTTATATATTTTAGCAAAATTTCATCAAATTTAGTTATTTCATCGTAACTTTACTTTAATAATTATCTTTTAATCAATTTAAAAATTATGATTATATATATCACAGATTTTTATTGAAATAAAATTAAATTAATTGCCAACTATTAATCAATAATAAGTTATAAGACTGACTGTTTGAAATTATTTAAATATATAAAATAATTTATTTAAAATATGTATTAATGTTTGATATTATTTAATGATTTAGAAGGACAAGCTATAATTTTCATCTAGCATACTAAAATTAATTAAAAATCATCAAATATAATCTAATTGCAATTTTTCACATTAGTTTGTTTTTAATAAAATAATATATAAATTTATTTTGATAAATTTACAGCTTATTATTGAAAAAAATATTCATTATATTAATAAAAACTAATAATATCCTTCTATTTAAATTTGGAAAATCATTTTTTCTCAATTTTTAAATATTGAATATATGATTATAGTTTCAAGAAATAATAACCTTTACTTATTTAGATAATATTTATTAGAAACTATTATAACTACTTAAAAAAAATAATATAGAACAAAATATAAATCATTGAAAACGAGTTAAAAGTAAGATATCTAGAAATTTAATTTTTAGTGCACAACTAAAATTATATTTTTTTATATTTATAATAGATAAATAATAGATTTTACAATCATTTTAAACTAATTATTTTAAATTATTTAATTTGATTTAGTTGAACTGATCCATAAATTTTATTAAAAATTAATTATTCTGTACTACATATAACTAGAATAAAAATTTTATGTTTTTATTTTGTTTATTTATACAATTTATAGTATTTAAATTTTTTGATAACTTCTTGGGCCTCATATAACTAGAATCACTACCGATGTCAATAAATCTAGAAATCAATAAAAATTAAATCTCAGCTTGTCAGATTTCACAGCAATCACATAAATCCTAACATTTAAACAACCCATCTTTGAATTAAGCTGGCAGCTTCAAATAAATATTAAATAAAAATATTTTATATATCACTAAATCAATAGAATGTATTAATTTACTCAAATGATTATAAATTTTAATAATAATATTTGTTGCTGATAAATTCATTAAGTAAAATTTTAGCTAATCATCAAATTAAGGACATCTTTCAACTTGCCTAGATCCTTTAACTCAAAAAAGTAATAACAATTTGGATTTTAACCAAAACCATTTATTAAATATATTTTGTTAATTTAATTGAAATTTATTGATGAAAATTGGATGTACCCCTTCGGATAACTATAAAGAACATTTTATTGCAAATCCTGAAGACATCCTTCAAATCAAAAAGGAAGAAATCACAAATGAGTTTGATTGAATTATATATAAAATCAATTTAATATTAAAAAAGTGTTTCAAGAATAATATATCACTAGAAAAGATATTATATATTATTCAAAAACAATTGATCAAAGTTATGGAAAAAATTATAATATTATGAAATCAATTAGTTGCGAAAGTAGCATTAATATTGATACAACACCCTCTAACAACCTAGCAAAAAAGAATAAATATTTTCCATGTGAAAAATGTGGTAAAATTCTCACTTCTCCTAAGAATTACAAATTCTTTAAAATTAAAATTTAATTTTATAGTCCCACAAAGTAGGTATTAGGGTGAGGTAGAAATCAATTTTAATTAGAGTAGGTTTAAAATAAATAAATAGTTATATTTATTTACTAGGTCATATGATACATAAAATTTATTGCTGAAATAATGAAAATTTATATCACTTTAAATATTTTATAATAAAACATTTGAATAACAATTTAGATTATTATTTTATTTACTGCATTTGTACTGTATAAAATAATAATAATAGACAAATTAGAATGAATTCCTCACAACAACAACAAAAAATTTAACTAAAGCAATAATTGCTCAATATGAATAATATAATTGAAAGTTAACATTTCTTTACTATAATTTAAATCATTAAGATTTATTTTAGTAAATTATTTTGAGCTTTAATAATATTATTTTTAAACAAAAATTCGAAGTTTAGATAATTATAATATAAATTATAGTATAAACAGTCTATCTTAATTTTCATAAATATCTTAATTTACAGTTAAACATTTCATAAATTGAAACTATTTAATCTTTTTATAACGAGAATTAGTAAATTTAAATACCAATTATCATCTATCTAATAGGAAAATTATGAAACTGATTTATTAAAAATATCAATAATTTGTTTCTCCAAAACTAATAAAATAAAATCTTATTTTTAAATAATTATCTTGAAATAGAATTAAAATTTTACTAATAAAATTGTCTTGAAATGAAAATTTATTCATTTTACTAATAATACTCAATTTTCACTTAAAGTTATATATACTTAATTATTTATAAGCGCTTACCTCCTAGCCTCACTAAGAGACACATAGTTTAAGACAAACAAAAAATATTACAATGTTTAACAATAGTCCTAATTATTTTGCATAAAACTTCAACTAATTCAACACAACATTCATTTTTTTAATTTTAAAAATTTTATAATAATAATATCATAATGAAAATAATAATCATTCTATATTATTTTGACATTCATAGGAGGATAAAACTTTAAAAATTAAAAATATAATAATATTTTTACTTTCCTTAGCAAATATAAAGTTTGAATTAACAAGAAGCTGGCTATCCAATTAACAATTCAATTATATTTTAATATTTGAATTTTTTTAATTATTTATTCAGTGGCTCCTTTCAATGGGTACTTAACTAATTAAATATTAATATAAACTTAGAACTAGGATCTTTTCTTAAAATTTTAACTTATACTTTAAAATATTTTTTATTAGATCCATATAAAATATAACAATATGAGAGGCTACCCTCTTACTTAGATTTATTTACAATATTTTAATGTATTAATATCATAAATGAATATAATTATGAAGACTCTACTGTTTGATAATAAGGAGTAAATAATTTTCATAATTTTCCGAGAGCTTAAATAATATGAAAATATAACAATTATTATAATATATTCTCTGATAAGCTTAGCTACAGATAGCTGTGAATTAAAATGTCACAAAATGTTATTATAGATTATAGATTTATAAGATAATATTGCTAAAATAATCTATTAATTAATTTTGTGAATACAAGTAAAGGAATAAAGAAAATTGAAGTTTAACCAAACTATATTGAAAAAAATTTCCTCTCCATTGAACAAAGATCATCTCGATAATCTTTTAAATAATTATTAAAGGAGAATGAATAATTTAAAAAAAATATTCGATATTATATATCAATAAAGTTAAAAAATTTAACTTGTTGATAATTGGAATTATAATGATTTTGCTATGTTACAAATCTATAGATATTTTTAATTTTTATTGAAATAATTTATATTTCTCTAAAATCATTATATTGATAAACGTAAAATTCAAAAATTTTTGCAAATAAATTTATTAAATTGTCAAATTATATTGATTTTAACTTTCTCAAGACAAATCAAATATTTTGAAATGAAATATATATGATATTTTCGAATGCATTCAAATTAAGTAATTTCAATATTTTTAACTTTTTATAATAAATTTATAAATATAAAATTCATCTACTAAATGATATTTCATTGTATTAAACATATTAAAATATAATTAATGATAATTGATCGATCGTAAAAAAAGCAGCTTCATTAGTTGTGCATCTAATATCTCTTTATTAGTAATATTGCTTTAATTTTATTTTTATATACAATTACTTATCTAATACTACAATTTGCGCAGAAGAATATATAATATACTTTATATAATTAAAGAATAGTTAACAGAAAATTTAATTGAAAACTCTACTAGGTAGAGTGAATTTTTAAGAGTTAATCCAAGTTCATTAAAATAAAATACTGTTTATATAGGTATAATTATACCTTATTTACTTTGGTAATAATAACTTTTCTATTTGTGAAAAACTATTATTTATATATCATTTAATTATTTGTAATAGAGTATATTTACTCTACATCGAAAAGGAGAAGAAAACTGGATATAAATTTACTTTTTTAACTTATAAAAAATAAATTATTTATTTAATATTGAAAAGGTGATAAAACTTGAAACTATTTGTTTTTAAAGACCAAATCAACTTCTAATATTATATTTATCTAAATTTTAGTTTCAAATTCTTAGCTAAACTAATTAATGGTTCTTAAAAAACTCTATCAATTTTTTCAAATTAATGAAAAAAATAGAAAATATGATTAAATTAAACTAGTGGACTTTTAATGATAGAGTATAAAATTTTTGTTATTAAAGGTAAAAAAATGAAAATAAAAATACGAAATAATTAAAACTTCTCTGCAAAATAAAGCAATCTATTCATTAAATCTGAAGGGTCTAAATAATCAAACATTTGGGGTAATATGAATTCTAAGGATAATAATTATAGTTTAAATATTAAAAGACTTGTTATTCATTTTTTTATCTAGAGTTTTAAGAATCCTTTTATTGGAATGTTTACTTTTAATTTTGAAATGTGAGAAGGTGATAAAAGAAGTTCGTCATAATAATACTTAAAAATATTTATTTTCAAATTTTTTTAACTATTATGTGAGGGAAATTTGAAGCTCTCATTTTTAGAAATTTTGTAGTTATTGTATAATTTTATTTTTAATGAAAGATAATGAAATTATTTTAATTTTGATGTTTAATATAAACTTTATTTTAATTTTAAGATGAATGGCAGATTGGCACTGTTTATCTTAAATTAATCATGTTTATTTTATAGAATAATAAGATATTTTAGTTTTATATTGGTACTTGAAAATAAAAGATAACCAAGAATATTAAATTTCAGAGTTGGTTAATGAAGGCGGTGAAATAGGTGCTGGGACAACAGGGACGCTTGAGACAGCAACTGCAGAGACCTTTTGCAGAATTTTTAAATGTTCCGCCTGCTCAAAAGAATTCACGAGAAAGGAAAATCTTAAGAATCATGTGCAATTAAATTAAGTATGAGATTGTAATGAAAATTTATTTTAATTAATGAAATACAACAAATATATGATGAAATAGAATAATAATTTAGTGCTGAGCGTTCACATGAATTTAAAATAGTTTGAATGTCTAATCTGTAATTAGCAGTTTTCTGAAAGAGCTAATATGATCGTTCACATGAGAATCCATGATAATATTAAACCATATAAATGTGAAATTTGTGCTAGAGAATTTAGATCTAAAGGAAACTACAATACAAAAATTATTTAATTTATATAATTTTTATTGTATAAAATTACAAAAATTATTATTAAATATTTTAATTATATAAAACAATGATCATTAGCGCAGACATATGAATATTAGACGCTATGAATGCAATTTTATTTTTAATTTTCATATTATTTAATTATTTAAATTCGAAGATTTAAGAAAGGTTATAATAAATTAAAGTAACTCTTTTAAAAATATTATAAATCAATTAAAGTCCAAATAATTTCAATTGTAGTATAATTGCTTTTACATTTTTGGGATAAAAATTAAGACTTTATCCATATCATTTATTTAACTATAATTTATTACTTCTTATATCTTTAACATCAAATATATTATATCCAATAATATTACCTTAATTATTATTATTATTAAAAATATTAATAATATGCAACTTTTGTGATTAAAAATATTTTAGAAAATATCAGCTTTAAAGCCACGTGGTAGCTAGACATTAAACTGAGGAACATGAAGCAATATTTATTATATATTTGGCTTAAATTAGTTTTTTTAATTTAATAGAGATGGCTGAGCCATTTATGACTTTTGACTTCAAAAAATATTCAATATATAAAATAAAAGAAGCAAACTAAGGAAACTAGTATTAGCGAGTTCCTAAAATAATTATTATCTTTCTATAAAATTTATAATATTTTTAAGAAAATATAATAAAACCTAATATAAATAAATTGATGAGAGTTAATAAACATGATTCAATTGAAGATCAAGAGCTCAAATATAATTTATTATATATTATTATCAGATTATAATTTTTATAGTTGAAATAGCAAGCTTTGGAATTTCACTTTGTAGGCTACTCAGCAAATTAAAAAAGTACATGTCCTCAATATTAAAAAAAATAAAATTCTTATTAAGCTTATGATATATTTATTTATTAAATAAGCTAATTTTATAGTAATTTATTATTATTTTAATAACATTAATAGGAATTTAAATTTTATAATAATTCACTTTTCTTATAACTTATATCAGTTATATGTTTTTTTTGCAATAATAACAATAAGAAATATTATAATGAAAATAATGAAAAAAGTTACTTACGATTATAATAATAATTAAAAGTAAAATAATAAAAATTCTGCTTAACTCGAATAAGTCTCTTTATCTATTGGCTTATTTGAGAAACTTCTATATTTAAATTATACATTTAAAATCTTAAAGAGTTTTATATTTAGTATTTTTATATTTCATTGCTTCTTGAATGCTAGCCTAACTACATAAAAATAAGTTTGCTTTTATTTATAATATTTTTATATAAAAGAAATGATAAGAGTGAATGAGATAAATAGAATATCTATTAGCCAGCGTCAATTATTTAAATGTTAAAAAATAAATTATGTTTTTGGTTTATTTTCCATTTATATAAATTATCTATATCTGAAGATTGTAAAACTTTATATAATTTATTAGTATTTATGTTTTAAATAAATAAAACTCAAACTAATACAAATATTCATTTATTTAACTTAAAATTTAATATTCTCAAAATTTAACTCTTCTAAAAGTTAAAATTAAATTACAATTATCATTTTTTAAGTAATTTAAAATAATTAAAAGTGTTTCAAAAAGGATTGAGCAGGCCAATTTGATTGTAAATTGTTTAGTTAATTATTACATTCATATGATGTCTAAGTGCTTTCGAATATTTTGAAATATTTATAGATTAGACACTTAACTATTTATTAAAAAATTCTATAAAAAATCATTTTCTTTTACATTTTATTCTAATTATTAATTATATATAACCAACATTTTGTGCTTTCTTGGTCAAATGTGGTCTTGTGGTATGAGGGGAGGTTAACTTTATGCAATTATGCAAATAGAGTATCACAAAAAATTATTATAGGGAAATGTATTATAATTATTATTTTATTATTTTTGAGGTATCTCTCTCACTCAATTAATTTTTATTTAATATAATAAGAATATAAATAATCAGTTAGAAAAAATTTATTGATTAAGTGTAATTGAATTGCAAAATGTTGAAAATAAAATACTATCCTTTTATTTGACATTTTAAAATTATTTTAACAATTTTATAATTGTTATTAATAATAAGAATAGATTGAAGCAAAAAGGATATAATATGCAAAATAAATTTTTACCCTAATAATTGTTTTAAGGGTAATTGATATAACTCACTTAACCCTTTTTTACTTTAGATATCATTAAAAAAAGTATGACAAATTTCAAGATTTGATATTTATTTTAGATTTTTGGATACCTCGAAACCTTGATAAAAAACAATTTTAGATTTAATTATCTCTCAAATATAAATATATTTCTAAAAACAAATCTGCTAACTTAAATAATAAAGGATTCTAAGAATATTTAACATTAATTAATTCTCTAAATTAAATATTATTATAGCAATATTAAAATAATATATCTTTATCTAAAAATTGGTAAAGTTTAATTAAGTAAAATAAATTGTTTTAAGAAACAACTTTAAACATTTTTTTAATTATTAGAAAAAAATTTTAGATTAAATTAATTTTTAGCAATATTATAGATAGGCACTTTTTTATTTTAATTTAGTAAGTTACACATATTACTCACTTTTATATAACATAGTTACAATATTATTGATATAATATATTAAATTTATATAATTATTGAAAATGAAGAGAATAGAGTAAGAATTATTTGAGTATATAATTAAAATCGTAACTTACATTTAATTTGAGATTTTTCAAATATTTAAAGCTATTTTCTTAAATATTTTATTAAATTCTTTTTTGATACTAATTTTGATTTATTCACTTTTTTTAAAAAAATAGTATACTAAAGTTCTATCAACTGTTATTATTGCTTTTTTTTATTTTTAAGTATAACTACTTTAAATTAATTATTAAAAATTATAATAAAGTTAATTCACATACAAATCTTTTCAAAAAAACCACAGAACGTCATAAATAAAATTTTTAAAATTAACCTGTAATATAATATAATTTTTATCATGCAAAACTTATAATAGCTAAGCCGTTAAGTAAATAACATCGAACATAATTCGTACATTTAAAACATATATTGAAAATATTTATTTCAATAAATTTTGGTGGGGATCAAAAATAGTAATTTCTATCTCTATATTATTAAATAAGTGATTTAGAATTGATTCAAATACTCTTATTTTTTGTGTTCACGGAGTGACTTATAAATTTGTGATTATTTTTAATATTATATTATTATTATTATGATTATTGATTTAATAAAAATATTTGTCCAACAGACACCCCCTCGCCCCCCCAGGCCTAAAACGAGACCCCCCCTCCCAACCTTACTAGAACCCCCCTCCCACATCAACAACATCCCTATTCATATGAAAATTTTGATTCTCGATGTTTAAATCATTTTCCTTCATGACATCTTGATCTCATAATATTGTTTTACATAAAATATATCATTTTTAAAAAATATTTTTCCAACAAATCAAATGCTACTCTTTATTAAATTTCTTATTTTACAACTTTCTCTACGTCCGACGACTTTTTCACTTAGATGCTCCCATAGGAAATTAATCAAAAGAATATTTCCATATGACTCGGTAATGATATAATAAAAAATTATGAGCCGAAATACTCATACAACCAACTTTATTTTAAAAAATTCAATATAAACACTCTATTAATCTGTATTCGAAATATGATTAATTTTTATAATAATTTCCCTAATTTTATATAATTATTACTTACAATATTTTTATACAAATTAATAGTTATGGAAAAAATTAATTAGAAAAGTATTAAAATAAAATCTATTTAAACTTGAATTATTATTTTTTTAAAAAAATTATATATCTAAAAATAAATCAAGAAGTTATTTATATTTAAATCAATCCCTTTACAAACTTCTTAATAATTCAAGTTTAAATAGATTTTATTTTAATACTTTTCAAATGAATTTTTTCCATAACTATTAATTTGAATAAAAATATTATAAGTAATAATTATATAAAATTAGGAAATTTATTATAAAAATTAATCATATTTCGAATACAGAATAATAGAGTGTTTATATTGAATTTTTTTAAATAAAGTTAGTTGGATAAGTATTTTGGCTCATAATTTTTTATTATATCATTACCGAGTCATATGGAAATATTCTTTTGATTAATTTACGATGGGAGCATCTAAGAAAAAAAGCAGGCGGACGAAGAGAAAGTTGTAAAATAAGAAATTTAATAAAGAGTAGCATTTGATTTGTTGAAAAAATATTTTTAAAAAAATGATAAATTTTATGTAAAAAAATATTATGAGATCAAGATGTCATGAAGGAAAATGATTTAAACATCGAGAATCAAAATTCATATGAATAGGGATGTTGTTGAGGTGGGAGGGGGTCTAGTTAGGGTGGGAGGGGGGCCTCGTTTTAGGCCTGAGAGGGGGGGGAGCGGGGGGAACAGTTGCAAAAACAATTAAATAAAATAATATAAAAAGATAATGTTACACTATTTGAAATGTATTTTTTTATTAATAAAAAAACCCACAATTAAATGAGAAATATAATTACTTTATAATTTAATTCAACTATTCAAAAATAAACTATACTTGAACTTTAATCATTATTGATACTATTAAAGAAATTTAAGTTTTAATTACATCCAAAAATTCTTATCCACTTTTGAAGAACGAACAAAGCCTTCTTAACTAGAAAATTATTTATAGTTTAATATATTGATAGTTACAGATTTATGAATCATAAAATAAAAACACCATATTTTATTATTTAATAAAATGAGTACTTCATCAAAACAATTGTCATCATTAAAAGAGTCTAATGAGTTTTTCAAAAACTATCAGTGCGAATATTGCAACAAGCATTTTACGAGAAAGGAAAACCTAAGAAATTATATTTTTGTAAATAAAGAAGGAGATTTATTTATAAAATATGAATATAGAAATCATCTTGACAATATTCACTTCAACTTAAAGAATTTCCAGTGTGAGGTCTGTGAAAAAACATTTTCTGAGAAAGCCAACCTAGCTGTACACTTTAGAATTCACACTGACCAACGTCCTTACCAATGCAGTTTATGCCCTTAAGCTTTTAGATCTAAAGGCAACTATAATGATCATAAATACATAGGATTCATTTATTAAAATATTTAATTATTTTTAACTATTTTACTTTTTTTATTTAAGATGATCATCAGCGCAGACATTAAAACCTTAGGTAAGTCTATAAATCCTATTCTACCCTATAATTAAAATTATTTAATTTTATTATTGTAGTAATAGATTTAAATTTTGGGGGGTCTAAGTTGGTACCACTCAATTTTTGAAATCCTAAGTCGGTACCATATAAAAAAAATTTTTTCCCCAAAATCCTAAGTTGGTACCACATAAAAATAAAATTTTTTTCATTCAAAAATATAAATATTTATTTTAAAGTTAACTTATTTTATATTTTGATAACATTTTTTTATTAATTATATAAAGAATAAAAAAGACATGAAGATATTGTAAAAATACCGCTGATAAAATTATTGATGTTTTTCTATTTATTAAGGATATCAAAAATGTTATTGAAGCACTTTAAGATATTTGGATTCTTGAGAGATGTGAAATGCAGTGTATGTTTACTGAATAAGAAACTAATATCAAGAAATGACAAACCTGTCGAATAGGAATTCAAATTTAATATGTTATTCAATAATAGCAACAATAATATTAATAAAATGATGATGTAGAAAATGATAATGAAAATGATAATGAAAATGATGAAGAAATAAGATAAGGTAATGATTTTGAAATGTAAGATGAAGATGAAAACAACAATAAAAATACAAGATCAAGAAATTTTAGAGGTACAAACTAAATTGAAAGCTAATGGTTTTAACTTAAAAGATTTATTAAACATTTTTATATCACAGTAAGCGATTAAAATTTTAATTTGCATGTCTTTTTAATGAAGGCTCTTTAGAGAAGACATGTCAAAATAAAAAAAGAAAAACCAGATGAATCCTAAGCTGAGATTTTTAATATATTATTAATTACTTATAATTTTTTTGAATGCAACAAAAAAATTTTTTTATGTGGTACCGACTTAGGATTTTTGTGTAAAAAATTTTTTTCATATGGTACCGACTTAGGATTTCAAAAATTGAGTGATACCGACTTAGACCCCCCCCCTTTAATTTTAATCAAAAGACTTTCTTACTAACTTTTTTAACTTTTTTTGTTTTAGAAAATATAAATGTGAGCTTTGCAGAAAATAATACTTTAGAAAGTATTAATTGTTAAGTCATACAAAATCTAAGCATCCTAATAATATATAATATTTTATATTAATTTATTAGTTAATTACTCTTATAATATGCTTTCAAATATCAGGTATTTTTAAAATGTTTAAAAATCTTTATGAAAAAACATTATTTGTAATTTTATTAAATAAAATAAGTTATTATTGAATTGTAAATAATTTATATAACATTTTCAAATATTAAAATATAGATTGAAAATTTTAAAGTAGTTACAGCTTCATAGTTAATTGTAGTAATACATTCGCCATTTGGAAAATGAATATAAATTCGAATTAATTAATTATTAATTACCTTCAATTTTGTTTTTAAAAAAATTCTCAAAACTCTATAAATATTATATTATATGGATAGCGCATAAAAAATCGGTGGTAAATATAAATTAATGAATGCATCTCATCAGTCAAGTGAGAAAAATTTAATATACTGTTTTTGAGAGATATCTAACAATCAAAAATATCTCGATTACTGGGATGATTCAGGAATATTGCCAATAGTATAGTCCAGCTGAAATTGCGGGATATACAGAAGATGTAATTTATTTTTTAATTTTCAGTCACTTTTTATTTCATAATTTCTATGATTTTGATGTTTAATTAATTTCATCTTAATTCTTTTTTCTAAATCGAATATATTCCTACAATACTTAATACAATTATCAGTATTATCTAGTCTAATCTTTTTATACTTAATAAATGTGGCATATATATTTCAATCTTATTCAATAATATTTGACAATAAATTAAAATCTCAATTTTCATGGTATATTTTATTTTTTATTTTATAGGAAAAATTGTTTTAAAGAAGAAAAATTTGTGAAGAATTATATATTTAAGATTAATTTGAAAAGCTATTTTAAAATAAAATGTTGCTTACCTTTTTATTTATTGCAATTATAAACATGTTTAAAATTATAATGAAATTAATTAATCGAATTTTTTAAATAACTTAATATTTATTGAAAAATGTTCAAGGAAGATTTTGTATTAGATTAATATCTGAGTAGGGAAAAAATAAATTTATATTTTTGGTATTTCA
>ARYC01000128.1:0-222689 GCA_000711775.1 Oxytricha trifallax
TTATAAAACCCCATAGATCAATTAAGACATGAGAATCGGGGTTAAGAACAATTAAATTAAGAATTAATTATTATTGGCGTATAATTATAATGTTTGGGCTAATTATTGAAACTATTGGCTCGATTAATTGTCCTTATAAAATAAACCAATCAGGGAGCGTAAATTTGATTTAAGCCTAATTATTTATAATATTAGCCAATAATAATTAATTTTTATCTATTTGTTCTTAACCCCAATTCTCATGTCTTAATTGATCTATGGGGTTTTACAATTAACTTTTTTGTTAATTTTATGATTGAAAAGTTAAAAACGAATGTTGAATGTGCTAATTATGTCTATAATTATATAGATTTACTTAGAATTTTGAAGGTTCTTAAACTTTTACAGTTGAACAAGCAATATTAGCTCAGCGAGAGTATAATAAAAACATAATCTTTGTTATGTATTTAAAAATAAAAATTCTTAAGTTATTAATAACAACTTCTCATCCATTTTAATGAAAACTAAGAGAAATATTTTATAAAAAGTCTTGATAGAATATATCTGATATAATTTTCAGCTGTTTATTAATAAATTAATTCCTTTAAATTCCAGCTCAAATTATACTTAAAAGACATAAAATATTGCTTCAAATAAATTGATTTTAAATAAAATTAAATAATCTTAATTAGAGACTATGATTATTAAATGAATAATTATTTATTATGAATGAAATACCTAATTTAACTCATAGATTTTTTAATGATAAAATTGTAGCTTCTTATGCTTAAAGTTTTCTCTCAAAATCTGCAGGTAAATTAAATAATATGCATAACAAAAGTAATATTTTAAAAAAAGCAAACTTTTTACTCAAACTCATTATATAGATTATGCATGTCTATCTCTTGAACATGCAACTATTTTTCTATTTTTAAGATATGAAATTACACCTAAATATCTTGTAGGTTTAAATTTTTTCATTTAATAACTCTTTTATTTTTAAGTTATTTATTTTCATAATAGATCGATCCTATTATGTTAATAAAAATTAGTAGAGTAAATCAAAATTGTTTATTGAGCAAAAATTTAATATTCATAATTATTATAATTGCAAAAATTTTAAATCTTTCCTCATTAAATATATAACAGCAAATAAAAGTGAATGAATAAATCTATTGGAAATTTCTAATTTAATTAAAAAATAATTAAAATTATTAGTAAATATCTATAAAATGGAAAAAATAAATAAGGAATAGAGTGATGTCAAGAGTTTGAAAATTTTGTAATCAGTATGAATTTAAAAAGAAATAAAATTTAATAGCATGCCAATAAAATTTTCAGCAAAATTTTATTTTATATAATTAACATATTGCAATTTAACATACTTGTTGAGATTATAACATAGTGGAGGAATGTAGTATTTGTTATTTTAGTATTTTTTTTCATATTTATTGTGTAGTTTTTCTTGACTTAAATTCTAAAAGGAAATTATGCATTTGAAAATAGAAATAGTCAAAATAATGAAACTATATAAATTTTTTCTCAGTTAATTTTTTATAAAATCTTTTTAGTAATTTATATTAATCTATGGTTTTCATAAAAAATAAATAGAATAGATGATTGCATTCTATAGTAATTTATCATTAGTGTTGCTTTATATAAAAATTATAGAAAATATTGGAGTATATATCCGTGAAAGATTCAATTATGGCCCTACTAAATTTACTTATAATTCTTAAACAATTGAATTATTGGAATACATTAAGATTGCTTAGAATAATTTTTTTAAAAATTATTATGGTATATAATATAATAATAATTAATTTAATAATCATGACTATAGCAAGCTGAGGATATAATCAATTGAAAAGCTTACGGAATATCATAAATTTATTCATGAAATACTAATTGACATCTTGATAAATACATGCTAAAGAGTAAAATCTTAAACCTCTTATGAAAATACATAAGCTTTAATATTTTTATTTTATATTCAAAACATCTTATACTCTAAATTTAGATTTTTAATTAATACAATCAACAAAATATCAATTTTATATTAATTTAATTCACCAAAATTTGATTATAAATATATAAGAATAATTGAGAAAAAATAAACATTAAAGAAAATAACATTAATTTGAATTTGGAATAAAGTTAGATATTTACTAAATATTTTAACAGATTTTATTATTGCACAGCTTCTTAAATAATTAGCTATTTTTAATTAAATATTCTTTTATTTTACTTTAACTATGAATTAATAATCATGCAATTTATTTTTGATAATTTTTTTTCTAGTCAAATGCAAATGAAGTTGAATTAAATAGATGATAGAAAATAATTAATAAGTGTAAATACTTAAAAAAAAAGTTTTTCATTATAAAATAACTACCATTATCTTGATCTCAATAAATAAAATTATAAGTCAATAAAATAAAAATAAATTCAAAGTATTAAATTAGAAAGCTCCTTGCAAGGTGGTACCAACCACTTGGGACTTTCTGATAGAGCTTTCTACTACACTAAGGCCTATCGAGGGCAGGTAGGGGGTTGCTGGGCGCAACGCATGAGGGACCAGTCGGCGGGGTTCAATCTGTCAGCGTACACTCTTCGAGTGAGCTGGATCCTAAGATTTCGCTGCATTAGATGAGTTACCTGGCTTGAGCTCAGTTTCCTAGGTAATAGGGAGCAGGATGGAGGTACGCTCTGCCTCCAAAGTGAGAAGACGAAAACCATTGAAGCCAACGATAAGGATTTTTCTCCCACACCGGGTTAGGGTGTTGAAGCTACCACAGCGAAAGGATAGGGATTATGTTTCCCAGCAGCGGTGGGACCGGTAAGCGTTTTTCTCCATCTTCTGTCACTCTGGTTCGAATCTCACGAGCTCTGTCCCTCAAATGTCGAAAGACGTGGGGTGACATCTTGATTTTGGGATTAGACTAGGTGATAGCGAGGATGGTTTTTTCGGAGTTTTCTACTTCATGACTGCCACGTCACGGAATTGCCACTTCAACTCACTCAGATACGTCTACGTCACGACTAAGATTGATGGTTTGATTTTAGTATTAACTAGTGAATGATAAATTTATTTGATTTTAAAATCATTAACTACTAACTACTAGGAATATCTTATAAGATTATTATGGCACAAAATAAATAAATATACTTAAAATAAGGCATAAAAATTATGAAATTTATATTTTATATTATTTATCATATTTTGTGTTAAAATAAAGATTGAATCGCAAGTAGTTAAGCATTTCTAATCTGACCTTTCAATATGAAAAGTAAGAAATTTTAATTTCTTTAAAAAAAAGTTTATTACAACTTATTTAAATTTATAATAATGAAGTAAGTTTAATTTTGCCAATTAATCTAATTTTAAGCAATTAAAATTTGAAAATGTTTTCTATTTATATTTTAATTCTTTTAATAATAAATGATCGTATAATGACTGGTTACAATTAAAATTGGCTAATAATGGTTTCTATACTATGTGATTTCCTTAAGCAATTAAATTAATATAAATTCTAAAATTTATTATCAATATTCATTCGTAAATCTTGAATCAGCTTAACTCTTTCGAAATCTAAATAAAGTTTGAGAGAACTATACTTTGGTTTGTTAATAAATAGATTGAAACTTCAGAATGGAAGACTTAAACTTGGAAATATTTACAAATTCATTATGTACATTTTTAAATAAAAAATTATTTTGAATATGTAAATATAAAGTTTTCTTTAAAAGTTTCAATGTTTAAATCTTATCAATCAATGTCTTTTATTTCTAAAATGTTGTAAGTATTTATCAACTTAAAACAGCCTCATAATATATAATATAATAAAATAAAAGTAAAATCAAATTAAAATTTGAAATAGGACTAAATTGTTTAAAATTTTAAAATTAAATTAAGATACTCTTAGATTTTGTAATTTCATAATTTCATGTTTGTTTTATATTTATAATGTATATAAAATATGAAATTGAAAACTTTGTTAAGTTACAATTTATAAAATATTGGAGATAAATAATTAATAAATTAATTAATTTGTTCTAATAATTCAAAAATAATTGCCGATTAAATATTCTAATAATTTGCAAATAAATAATAATATATTTAATGATAGTTTAAAAATAACTAAAATGTATTTTTTAAGAATAAAAATCAATATTTATATTGATTAGGAATTTAAACAATAAAACTTTCTGACATTAGTGAAATCTATGAGGAACAATTTAAAATGATCTAACTAATTCTAATTTATAATAGTTTTTTTGCATTAAAGAAGATATCTTAAAAAATACTATTTGTTTAATAAAGTAAAAATATAAAAATTAAGGAGGGATGTGACATATAATATAACTTTTTTAATTTTATTAAGCACGAAAATATATAGGATGTACAAACAATAATGATATATTTGGAACAAACTTCTAAACAAATTCCATATTTAGTAATGTTCTCAGTCTTTTTTAAGTAAAAAATGATTAATTGAAAATATACTTAAAATATAATTCTTAAATTTAATTATATTGTGAATGTGTTTGAATTCCTTGAAAAATTTTATTATAAGTGGGCCAAATGTGAAAATGATTTTGAGGACTGGGAGTAATTCAAGATCATGAAGTCTTACAAAGATGTTTTGGTGCTTTAGCAAATTTAAGATGAAAACAATATCAAGGTCCTGGGAAGATGGTCATAAAATATATAAATACTTTTACTGTTAAACTTAAATTTATAAGAATCATTTTAATCATAAATTTAATGATAACTATAATTTTGGTCTTCGAGAATTGAAAAGGCAAATACCCATAGTGAATAAATGCTAAATTTTTATAATTTAAATATTTATAGAGTTTTTTAATATTAATCTAAAAATGGAAGTCATCCTTAGCTCCAGGAATGAAAATTCTTTTCTTTGAGTGTAGATAATTCGTTGAGTCAACTATATTAGAAATTTCTAGAGGTCCTAAGAAATAAAATCCAATCCGTGAAATACCATAAACTCAAAAAAAAACTGACAATATTCAATTTTAATTGCTTAAAGAATATACGTTAGAGATGGAAATAAAAACGATGAAATTGGAGTATTTTCTGGGTGGTCATGAAAATTTGACTAGTGGATACCTCTGGATTCACTACATATTTAACCAAACTAAAACCTTAAAAAGTAGTGATTGAAATATTTCAAAAAACATAGTAAAATATATGGCTATTAGATAATTTAATATTTATTTATAATAATATTAAAAATAACCGATTAAATAAATTAAGGTTTAAAGTTTTATAAAGCTTGCTTCAATTAATTGTCACAAAAAAATAAAATATATTATTAAAATTGCTTTTGAGGTTGGTTAAGGAGATCTAGAATTCGTGAAATATTTATTAAAAAAACAAGGGATTGATAGCTAAATAACAAATAACCAAAAGTTTGATGATTCCTTATTGATTCATAATGCATGTTAGGGTGGAAAAGTAATATTAATTTTAATTCATTTTTAAATTAATTATAATTAAAAGATGTAAAATTAAAAAAAGTTATTTTATAACAAAAATATATAACAACCAAAATATATGTTATTCAGAATTATAAAGATATTAATATTTAAATTCATTTAAAATATTAAGAGAAATCTTCAAGCTATATTATTTCTTTATTGATTGCACTATATAATTTTTGAACTTAATCGATGCCATAAAATAAAATATTTAATCAAGAGAAACTTAGTTGTATATTAATTTGTAAAAAGCCTAAGCTCACCTTGAAAATTATCACTGAGATAAAAAACATGCGATTAAAAATTATAATAAATTAATGAGATTCTAAGCAATATATTATTATTTTTATTTAAAGCAGAGATAGCCGAGTATTTGCTTTAGAATTAAATTTGTAAAATTGAACATAGAGATTAATATGGAAATACACCATTAATAATTTATAACCCAACGATTGTTTTACAATTTATAAAATAGTAAAAACTAACAAAAACTTAATGAATTAATTATTGTTTATCAACTAAAATAGATTCATATTACCTCTGCCGCTTTAATAATATTAGTAAATACATAATTTTGTTTATAATTAAAAACAATTAATTTAATCTTTTCTATATTTATAATCAAAAAAATTTAGCTTTATTTTGACATTATAAGACAAAGTAATTAGATTTTAATAAACGAAATAATTAATCATCATTATTTTTCCAATATCTTTAGACTTCATAGTGATTTTGTTTTGTTTTTTAACATAAAAAATGTTGGATTTTGTAGCATGTAAGAATTTAATTCTTATATTTTTGTTATAATTTTAAATATAAACTGAATGTTATTGCTTTTTTAATTTTTTGTTAATAAAAGTAAGAAAAATATTCATTTTCTCAGTATAAAGAAATTAAAAATTTTAGTTACTTGCTAAATTATTTTTAGAATATATCTAGCTTAAATGTAATTATTTAAAAAATCAATAATGACAAATATTGAAATATACTTTCTTTGAAGGATAATTACTTATAAGAGTACATTAAAATTTCTTAAAATTAAATAAAAAATGTAATTTATCCCTAAAAAAGACTTTTTAATATGATTTTTATTTAATTTATAAATAAAACATTTAAACAGGGTATTTATTGCTGTTGTAAACAATCACTAAGATATCTTAAATTATATTAATTATTTTTATTTTAAATTTATTTACTGTCTATAATATTTTAACATTCGTTTTATCTAAACTAAGTTATTCAGATAAATGATAAATACTTTAAACTTTTTAGATGTCATAAAGATGCTTCTCAAAAATGGAGCTAAAATTGATCTTGACACTTTGGATCAGCTGACGATTTAAATTTAAAATTTTTGAAATTATCTTAAATAATTTTTATTTTTGACTTTTAAAATATTCTTAAAAAGAATAATAATTATTTAGTTTGTGATTGATCAGATATAGATTTGTACTGATTCAGTAAAATATGTTTATGATTATTCAGAATGGCTTAGACTGCCATATGATGTTCTTAAATTAATTCAGATTTACAAAAAGGATAAGACACAAATGATCATGTTAAACATTTTAAATGATTTAATAAATAGATTTTTCTATTATAATATAAATTAAACAACTCTGATATATCACCATTCAAAAGAATTTAAAAAATAGTAACTTATAAAAACTAATTTTAAAAGTTAAACTAAATATAATTTATTAAGTTAAATGAGCTGTTCATTTAAAATTTTTTTAATTATAACTCAAATGATTTATAACTTTTAGTACACTATTCCAAGTAAAGATATTAAAAAAGTATTAAACGAAAATTCATAATTAAAAAAATACTCTAAAAATATCTCATTGATATAGATTTGATAATGTAGTTGATAGATAATTCAATAAATTTAATTGACATAATAATTAAATATTTATCTAAAAATAAACAGTAACTTATTTATGAATCAGTAATTTAGATATCATAAGAAAAATTAGTAAATCCATCTAAACATATATGAATTACTAATAGAGATTCATAAATTAAAATTGTTAATAAAAAGTCTATTAAAAATTAACTTAAAGATAATATTAGATATACCCAGTTTTATCGCTACTAAATCTTATTATATTTAACAATAAACTGTGAAGAATTTTTAATACTTTACTGAATATTTCAAACAATTTAATGTAATATTCTCTTAATTTGTGAATTTATATCTCAAAACATGATTCATCTAATTAATAAAGCCATATTAATAAGGATATATCATTAAATGATGAAAAAATTGTAAAAATGTCATAAGAAAAATAATATTTAAAAATTGAAT
The DNA here is from genome assembly GCA_000711775.1 of Oxytricha trifallax. Classification (NCBI taxonomy): domain Eukaryota; phylum Ciliophora; class Spirotrichea; order Sporadotrichida; family Oxytrichidae; genus Oxytricha; species Oxytricha trifallax. Next base: position 7,790 of record ARYC01000128.1, read on the forward strand.
TACGCGAGCCCTTAAGTCGTTTATATTTCTAAAAACCTTCTCCAATATATAAAAATTATTTTATTTGGTTATTGAATATAGTCTTATTATTCCATTATTATTTTCATAATTACTGAACTTAAGAAAGAATTTAATGCAAAAAGTATTAATGGAATATATTTGAGAAAATTTAGTTTATTGATTTAATTATTCTAAAATACCAAACACTTATAAATTATAGTTTATCAAAATTTTAGAATCTTATTTTTAAATATTAGAAAGTAGACATTATATTATGGTTAAAATAAATCAGATTTATTCATAAATACTCTGTAATAACCTTTTTAATTATATTTTTATTTGTATTTTGAAATATAAAATCCAAGCTCAATTATTTTTATTTCTAAGTATTACTAATAATTATATTAAGAATTTTAATTATTAATTCTAGAAATAAATAAATAAATAAATGTTTAATAAATTATTTTATATTTAAATAGTTAAAAAATTAAAATTTTAAATAAGCTATAATTTATAAATATCACTTATTAAGTTTATACTAGATTATTTTACTATTGTAATTTTTTGAAAACAATCCTGTATTATTCTAACAATATTGAAATTTAAGTACATTCTTAATTATTTTAAAATCAGCCTCGTTTTCAATTATTGTTAAAATTTGATCACTAATGTTCACCTTTAATTCATGAGCCTGTCCATAAGTGGTATTTATAGTTAGCTATACTCCACATTTCAACATAAATTTTAGATTTTCTGGAAAGTGATTGAGAGATGCAATCATAAGGGGACTTAAATCAAAACCCCAAAACCCCTTAATGAGGTTTATAAGTGCTTTGATTTGTAGGGAATTTGTTAGGGGTTGGGGTTTTTAATAGGTTTAATGTGAAATTTATAGTAAATTTATTTAATTTAATCACTCAAAATGCACTTTAGGATCATGTGGTAGAGGTCTGAAGTTTATCTTACTTTACCACAACTCTATCTGCTCTATTGATATGTCTTGATCTTGAGTTTGGTTTTATTATTATTGACTCTGCCATTTGTTTCATTGATTGAGATACTCTTGTTCTGTCAATAAATTGCTTTATTCTTTGTTTAGCATCCTTCTCACACCTTGTAGAGTAGTAATCGTTGCGAGGCATATCGCACTCTATTATTATTGCTACTAAAGCCCACACATCCCATTAAAAATCACCATCTCTCCAGTCTTCTCTTTCTGGATAGTACCCTTGAGTTCCCATTACAGTTCCAAGCTTGATACTTCCAATCTTTAGGCTCTATTGAAATCGATTATTGCAACTCTTACTGATGAGAAGTTTATCAATATATTTTCTGGCTTCAAATCTCTGTGAACAAACCCTAACTTGTGAAGCTCTTTTATACCTTGTATGTCTGAGTTGCTATTTATCCAAGCTACTTATGATTTCTTTGATCTGTAATGAAATCTCTTAGGGTCATTTCATAGAGTGGGAGTCTGAAAGCAACATGATCCTTGGCAAAGAGAACAGCATCTAACTTTATTAAGTATCTACACTCTTTGAACTTTGCTTGAGTGAGTACATGATACTCATTTGTAAACTCCATCTAGTATTTATCATCACTTAAGAGATAGTTGAAGGGATACACCTTGTATGCATACTGATGATCATTGATAACTTTCTTATCAAAGGATTCTTCTAATATAAGGTAGCTTTAAAGTGAAGTCAAGGTCAATTTAGGCAAGAACAGGAATCTTTTTATATTGAATTTTAATCATGATCTTTGTGATTTCGGATGCTAGTAGGTTGCGTGATTTCCTCACATATTCTGATTCACTAGCTTGTTCAAGCTCTACAAGTTTCGAAGATTCTCTTGTTTTTCTTTTGTTCAGTAGCTTCAATTCATCTTCATGCTTTTCAATCTCTAAATCTTTCTTGTGAGCTTTTAAAAGATGCTTCCTTAAATCTCTTGTATGAGCATACTGCTTATGGCACTCGAAGCACTCATACTTTCCGTCGATTTTATCGTGCTTTAAGTATATAGTTGGCTTGGCTTCTCTATGCTATTTCATATGCCTATACCAACTAGATTTATGAGCGAAGTCTCTCTCTCACACTACTCACAAAAGTATACTTCTACTTCTTCAGTTTGTATAGGCATTTCATTAATACCTTTCTCCTCCTCTCTGTCTCCCACACACTTGTTTGCCATTTATTTTCTATTATTAATTTCTATTTAAATAACAGAGACCTCAAGTGATAGCTCAGGTAGTTCTTATGAGAGTTCATCTCACAGTTATCACATTTTTTATTGCTGCCAAAGGTAAGTCTCATTTAGTTTTATGGAAGTGCTGTTGTTTTTCTTAAAATGTTAGCGCTCATATTTAAATTTGAATTTAAAATTATAAAACTGCCTCTATAACTGAGAGCTTATATGAGAGCTTTGCAAGCCTACAAGTTTCAAGGGAAGTTTTTAGAGTATTATAGAAGAAATATGAATGCTAAGAGACGATCCAGCTCTAAATCTGGGTGATAAAGTAACCATATTAACTTTCAATAATAAGTTGATTATAGCACGTACCAATTTAGGAGCTGCTCCTAATTAAGTACGTACTGCTTTAGGAGGTATTTTATCATTATATGATTAAAATTAGGGTGCTCCTTATTTAGTACTAGCATTAATTAAAGCTCCTAATTAAGTACTAGCATTTTAGGAGCTGCTCCTAATTAAGTACGTACCAATTTAAATTTAAAAATATGGAACTATAACAGTAGAAATTGATATAAATCTCTCAAGTTTGAAACAAGTTCTCAAAACCTTCTCCATATCCTGCTAAAAGGTTGACCTCCTATAGGATGCCCATATTTAATAGTAAGTTTTACAGAGGTATATAATTGAAATCAATAAACTAAAATTTGAATATCATTTCTTAGATCTGTAAACAAGATGGAGTCAATAAATGATGCAATGAAAAGAGGGCAAGCACAAGAATTGATTCAAAGATTTAGAAGCAAGGAGGATTTGCATCGCTACCTGATGCAGCAAGGTAATGAACTCATACTAACTAATCTTGATTATGTAGTTGGTTTGTTTCTACCAACGATGGAAGGTACTAAAATTTCATTTCTAATAGCAATACTCTGCGAAGAGAAGAAAGCTTTGAAAACTTAAGATGTGAAGTTTGCAGAGATTCCAAACTATCCAGAAATCTCAGTGACTAACTTATATGATGATGCTATGAATGACCCAGAGGTTTCTCTGTACCTGACTTCTAAGAAGCAGTTGTCAAACAAACTACCTGAAAGAAACTATTTCTTTGGCATACTTACAACAATTAAAGGTGATTACTTGAAAAAAATTATTCAAGAATCTCATAAGAAAAGGTACAGCATCTCTTCAGAAGATAAGGACAAACAAGGGATCAAGATAAATGATAGCTGGCTATCAGAGCTGCAGAAGCACCCTTATATTTCTAGTAAGATTTGTGGCTTAACTCTTTAGAAAAATCTGGAACTGGCATCTTCTTGATGAAGGAATAGAGCAAGCTTCACAAAGAGCGAAAGTCGCAGACAAAGTATGAAGTTAGCAAGAGACTTCATTCAAATATTGAGCCTCCAGAGTCGATGAACATAGATGCAGGAGCTGGCAGCAAGAGAAGAAACTTAGGAGGAGGGAAGCAAGAAATAGAAGAAAAGAAAGAGAAGCCAGCTCCCTCTAAAGAATTCTAAATGTGACTTATATATTCATTAACTTAACTCTAAAACTTATTTATATACATTCACTCTCCCTTATTTCGCACACTTTTAAGCCAATAAATTATCAACTCTCTTCGCTGAGCTTTTAATAAAGTCAACTGTATCAATAGGTAGGTCATGCATCAAGTGGTAGAGCAGCAGCTTCTTGTAATGACCTTTTAATATACCCCAGTAGAACTCAATTCCATTAAACTATGGACTGTAAGGTACGTTGAACACTGGTGTTATTCTAAGTTGTTCATAACTCTTCCTTGTTTCTTTAGTCTTATGAACAGAAAGATTATCAACAAACAGTATTATCTCTTATTCAGGGTACTTCTCTCCCAGCTGTTCTAAGAACTATATATACTGCTCTGTCTTAATAGAGCGAGGATGAATAACATAAGTTTCTAAACCAGTATCTTCACTAATTCCTCCAAGAATTGCCATCGTTTATACCTTGACTTTCTAGTCATATACTTCTATATTACTATGCCTCTTATACCAAGACTTCTAGATGAAAGTGTTGAAGGTAAACACAGCCTCGTCAGCATGTATAAACTTAATATTATTCTATTAGGCTCTCTGCATTTAATTATAAATATAATTTAAGTTGTTGTTGTAAAATGGCAGAGTGAAATCAATCACTCTCTTGATACGATTCACACCTTTGTAAGAGATACCATTTCGTTTATAAATGTTAGCAACAGACTATGCAGAGATCTTCAACTCAGGGAACTGGCGGTGAAACATAATAGCTCGTTGGTCAAGAGAGAAGTGAGCCCAATACTTCAAAGTTTTTTCATTAATAAGATAGTCAATATGCTTCTATTGAAACTTTGACTTCCTCTAAGGCATTGAATTCAGCTATTATTGCTTTAGTTATACAGCTATAAGGCAGTGGGAGCGAACAGTTGAAGGACTTCTCTTTAAGAGCAGTGCAATTGACTTGTAATTAAGTACAGGTTTGACTTATTCACTGTATATATCACATCCATATCGCAGTTTAAACACTAAATCTATATACTCTTCATCATAAACAGACCCCAAAAGCTTGCTATTTTTGTCTCGCATTTAATTAATAACCCCAACCCCTAACAAATTCCCTACAAATCAAAGCACTTATAAACCTTATTAAGGGGTTTTGGGGTTTTGATTCTCCTTTCTATACAAAATACATCGAATCAATTTCATCTGAGCCTTGCTTTACAATTTCATTCTCAGGAGCCTCTAATTTAAAATATTTAAATTAATGCTAATTTGATTTCTAGGCATCTAACAATCTTTTCAAGCATTTAGTTATGTCTTTCGTGTTTTCCTTCTATTATTGCTAAATTATTTAATATTAAAACAAATAATAACAATAAAAATTTCATGAAACTGGATCTTATTTGTTTTTCTTTTCATAATAGTATTCTAAATAAATAACTGCCATTAATAGTCTCTCTAAATTAGAATTTTTGTTATAAAATTTCAAACTAAAATTACTTTAAGCAATATAATTCTTTTTAACTAAATTAACTGCACACCTGTAAACTATTAATTTTAACTATTTTATTTATTTTGACTATATCTTGAGCAGTTCATTCTTTCTAATGGCAATCATGAATATCTCTTTCTATATCTTCATTCTCAAACTTGGGGAAATGTCATCTAAGAACCTTTGAAACTCTTCCTGCTGATCTTATGTGGCTTAAGTTTGATATAAATAGTATATAACTTCTTTTTTCAGGGTTTTATTAAGTTTTATGTTTTTCATGGCTGTGTTAGCTACGTCAATCTGCTTTAAAAACAACTATGATAAAAAGTTTATAAGAGTTTATGATTAAATTAATGTGCTCTTGGTATTTCTGAGATTTTTCACTCATTTGAGAAGTTAAGACTGCTATGAGACCGAAGACATTAGCTGTAATTAGGGCACATATTAACATCATTATTGAGGTGAAAGCTAACTCAGCTGTAGTAGAGGCAACCATATCTGAAATACTGAAAAGCATAGCTGAGTAATAAATTTGCTAAATTCACATTATTAAAATATTAAGATTAATTCAAAATGAGAGGGATAACCTCATAAGCAATTACGAAAATTATAAAATTAAAAAATCTTAGAAATTTAATTAAAATTGAATTGTTTCATTTTTATTCCTTTTCAATTTTAAATAGAACAATTATTTTATATTAATAAATGGGGAATTATTTAAATAAAAATTGTAAAAAAATAATTTTATTATAAAAATACTAATAATTGGACATTGTCTTTTAATGTTAAAGTAACTCTCTATTTTTAAACAATTATTCTAACAAATATAGAAGTAAAAAATAATTAAAACACTAATAAGAATTCTTTTTAATGCTATCTTGTGTTTATATAATTTATTTTAAGTAAATTTTAAATATATTTTTCAGAAAATTGTAAGCAATAATTTTTAGAATATAAATTACCTTTTACATATATTCAGATCACAATATACATTAATATATAAAGGTGAATTTTTAAAATGAATTCCCAATGCTTTTAATAATTAAAATAGCTTAATCCAATAAAAATGTTTACATGCACACCCAATATTAAGTTGAAGTCTGAGATTCATATATTTTTGTTTCTCTATAGATAAAATTTAAGAGGAATTTTTAAATATAATTAATATGTAAATATTCGCTTATTTTTATTTGATTTTTTTTATAATTAAAAATAATATTATAGTTCATTAATCAAGGTTTTAGTTTATATATTAATATATTTTCTTGTAAATTTAATTATCATTATTATTTTTCAATTTTTTTTCATTAAAATAAAAAAAAATTTCATACTTACCATTGAAATATAAATCAATCTCTATTCTAAATAAAATAGAATTATTTATGTTTCAAGATTAATTAATGAAAAATTTATAATATATTTAATAAATTATTTAATACATAAATAAATTTAGCTTAATTTAATTCTTTAAATAATTAATAATCTGGATAAGAAGGTTCTCGTTGAAAAAAATCTATTTTTATAATTTTAAATTTAAAGTTAATATAATATTTATGAAAAATTTCTTTAAATAACTTCAAAATTATATTTTTTTTAAAAATTAATTGATGAACTTTTAAAAATTTGAAAAAAAAACTCTAATTGGTTATTTAAATGAAACTTATTATGATGTTCCATAAAAGATATACCAGTTTAAATTAATCGATTTTTTAAAAAAATAAATCTAAATGAAATCATATGCGCATAATGAAGTTAAAGGCTTTATATGTAAAATATCAGCAAATAGGATATTAATAAATTTTCAATTAAATGACTTATTTATTATATTAAAAATTCCTTAAAAAGGCAAATGTTCCTCACCGAAATCCCTTTATAAAATCCATATTAGGTATCCATTCTCTTTTTTATCTTGCAATGAAGAAAAAGATGCAGGCTTGAACATGAATAAACAAAATCAATAAGAAAACAAGTTTAATTTAAATAACTATTATATATTTTCAAGGTGGTTTTATAATAAAAAGCTGGTTAGTATTTTATTGCAACTTATATTCTCAATTAGAATGATTATTAACCCTAATTACCTATTTAACTTTATACAGACAAATAAATTAAATATTAATATTAATAATTTGAAAGTTGCAAGACTTTGAACATGGCTTTTCTGGCTCTAGTAATGTTGACTTTTTGAATCAATTATGAAATTTTGGTGATTCTCATAAGTTTGAGCATACCCAGAGCATTAAGAATCTATTTCCCATCTCCATTAACTTAACTCTCGAACATTTTGTCAAATGGTATAGTGGAGAACAAATCCAAGTAAAATCTTGGATTCTTCAAGTAATTCAGTGCAAGTATTCTAGGTTCATAAATTTCTTCTCCACTAATGCTATCGATTTAATGAAGTAAAATGAACAATTTATAAACGATGTAGGTAGTTCTAAATGTAATGACTATATCGAGCAAGAAAGAAAAATCAATCAGGGTTTCAAAGACGAAATTCCAATCGGTTTCTGCAAAGTCAGGCCTGAATGCCAAAATAAACGGAATACTGAAGCAGTTATAAATAGCGAGCAAGATAACATAAATATCCCAGTATAATTTAGCTTTACTGCTTTCTCTCAAGATATAAGATTTGGCTATAAATAAACACATAAATATTTCAATAGGACTTACGCTATACTTTAAGTTCGACTAGTTTTTGAGAATTTTAGGTTTAATCTTCTTGAGATTTTTTGTGTGTTGACAAATTGGTGGATTTCTTAGTGTCACCAATCATATTTTCTTCAGATCCTGATTTCTTCTGACCCTTCACTATGTTTCTAATAGATCCTCCCCTTATCAATGATTATAATTTATTGATATGTTTCATTCTTAGCCTGTTTAATTTTTAAGTAAAATAATTTTTTAAAAAAAGGTACAAACTATAATAAATAAGAATCAATATTTTTATAAATTTATTACATTTTTGAAATGGGGAAAATTTTGTTAATAACTGAGAAGTTGAAAAATTTCAAAAAAAAAATTAAAATCCTTTTTTAAGATGTTTATAACATTATTGCTTGTCAATAATTATATATTATAATCTATATCTCGACAATTAAATAAATTAATAGTATATAATTAATTTAAATATATGATGTATTTGGATCTACATTTTCAGTAGTTTGTTTATCTTCATCTTCCTCTGCTAGTTTGGTCAAAAGGCTTTCTTACTCAGCCTGGCCAACATTAGCATAAGGATGCAACTTTTGCAAGAGTTCATAAGTAAATGTAGTTCTGCTCTCATGTATCGAGCTGTAATCTCTTTCAGATACTAGAAATAATTGTTAAGATTTGGAAAACATACATTTATTCTAGATTTCTTAAAAATCAGCGACTTTTGATCCTCCCATTTTCAACAGTTGCAAATCAAATGATTCAAATATTTCTTATAAAATTAAGGATTTAAAAATTAATTCACTTTTTGGCTTGGGGTGGGAGTTTAACATTTTTCTTTTTCTTGTCTTCGTTATCTTCCAAATCAGATTTCTTGTAAACTAAAGTTTAATCAAAATCTTAATTTAGAATTTATATAACTTTTAGTAGTGAGGTGCTATTTCAAGTAGCCAATCTGGATTTAACTCAATTACGTTTCTCATAAACTCCTTAGTCGTAAACACCAATTCATGATATATTACCCACTTAGGCAAAGCTTCAAACATACAGCTGCTTGGGTGAATATGCACAGTATGTTGATTTTTAAGAGTCTTGTAGTTCCCTGATTTTTGTAACTTTGCTGTATTATAGAAGAAACCAGATGCTATAGCCTTTCTAACATTACTATAAACATCATCATCAATTACCGACAGCTTCTCGTTAGTATAATCAATTTCCACTCTTTTGCAAAGTTCAATTAACTGCTCTTTGATATCTCTTGCTCTCTTCATAGACCTGACTTGAATAAAATTCTCGAAGCACCATTAAGTTGAGTAGTTCGTTTCTTTCCAAGATTCAAAAACGTTAAGTAAACAAATATGATCGCCTCCAGGCCTAAAGAAATTTTTCCTTGCATTATCAGCATGCAGAGCTTTCTCCTTAGGTCTAAAGAATATAGAGTTTCCAACAGAGGACATTGCACAAATAGTAATAATCTAGTCAACACATTTATATGTCTCAGCTTGTATGAGGCATTTGGAGAGCATAGGGTCGAGGGGAAACTCAGCCATTCTTCTTCCTAATTTAGTGAGATCACCCTCGTCATTTAAAGCTCCTAAGGCATAAAGTTGCTCTAAAGCTCTAATCAAAGTTTCTGCAGGAGGAGGATCCATGAAATCAAAATGTAAAGCCTATAAATTTTAAATAAAACGTTAACAGGAAAGAATGTGACTTAAAAATGAGTATATATTTTTAATTTAAAATGGAAAAAATCTACTTGAAAATACAAAATTATTTTTAGCGGAAATTTTAGGTATATAGTTATTCAGAAAGTTTTATAAATTAATATGAATGTTAAATTTTGACAGATTAAAGAATTGTTCGTAGAATATTCTATTATAAATGAATAAAATATCATTCTTAATATTAAAAACTAACTAAATGTATCAAATCATTAATACCAAGACTTTTCAACATCAATACTACGTTACCTAAATTAGTTCTTTAAATTTCTGGAATAGTTGCATCATCAAGTTCATTTTAAAATGACCAAGCAGTATAAAGTCTAAAGCATTTACCAGGAGCTACTCTACCTGCTCTTCCTGCTCTTTGATTAGCAGATGCTTTAGAAATTGGTGTTACAATCAAACTTTCCATTCCAGTCCTTGGATTATAACTAGTTTATTTTGCAAAGCCACAGTCAATCACATAAATAATACCATCTATAGTCAGAGAAGTCTCTGCTATATTTGTTGCTAAAACCACTTTTCTTGCGTTACCAGGAGTTGGCTCAAAGATTTTTGCTTGCATATCGGATGGTAAAGTTGAATAAATTGGGCAAATAACAAGCTCTGATATTTTGGTTCCTAGTCCTCTAGTTCTTTACTACAGCATTTCTTAGGCAGTCTCAATTTCTTCTTGACCTGTTAAAAATACCAATATGTCTCCAGGTGGTTGTGTGACATGAATCTAAAGCGTTGTAATGACACAAGCCTCAACATAGTCAGCTTCTGGCTATTTTGTGTAAAACATATCAACAGGATACCTTCTTCCTGGAAATTTAAAGACTGGGGCTCCATCAAAGTAGTCAGAGAATTTTTCAGCATCCATAGTAGCTGATGATATCAAAAGCTTTAGATCTTTTCTTTCTCTTGCGACATCTTTCACCAAACCAAAGAGAACATCAGTGTGCAGAGTTCTTTCATGAGCCTCATCAATCATCAAGCAGGTATAATTATCTAATCTAGGGTCTCCTAGAAACTCTCTTAGCAGCATACCATCTGTCATATACTTCAACACAGTTTTATCTGATGTGTTATCCTCAAAACGAATAGAATATCCAACTTCATGACCTAGCTTGACATTCATTTCAGTCGCAACTCTAGCTGCAACACTCATTGCTGCTACTCTTCTTGGTTATGTAATGCCAATTTTACCAAATTTAGTATAACCAATTTCATGTAAATATTGAGGTACTTAGGTTGTTTTACCAGAACCAGTTTCTCCTACAATAATCAGAACTTAATGATCTCTCAATCATCAATTTAATAATAATTAATTCAAATTTATTGATATAAAACTAAATAAATGCTGCGAGTAGCTAATCTCTGTATGGATAAATGGGTAAACTCTCTCTTTATTGCTTTAGACTTAGTCTCTACTTTTCTTCAGCTGTAAGCAATTTTTAAGCTTCTTAAATTTCAGCATCACTCATTTCATCATCTGAGCTTTGGCTAGAAGCACTTTCACTATCTGAGGTTTTAGATTTCTTAGTTTTCTTTTTCTTCTTTTGCTTTGATTTTATATCTATGATCCCTTCTATAGCTTTAGTCTGAATAAAGTCGACTTGGTTATCCAATCAATAAAGTTATAAAGTAAAAAAAGGTATTTAAATTAGGGTTAAAATTGAAAAGCAGTTCATAGTTCTTTTCTTCTTTGGTTTTCTTAATCTTAGCCCCGAACTGTGCAGTTGCCTTATTCGATTAAAATAGCTCCCATTACTCCTGTTCAGTAAGTACCATTTTTTCCTCTTCATACCTCTTAGTTAGAACAGCCATCCTTTTATCTTTGAGAAGCTTACCTTCATCGTCCTCATAAGCATCTGGCATGTGATAAACTTAAGCTTTCTCTACTCTTTATCTACGTTTATTGGCGAGATCATACAATCGTTCATTCAAAGCTTGAATCTTCTTTTCTTATTCTGTGAGATCAACTCCACTAAAAAGTCTCTTCTCCTCGTCTAAACGTCTCTTGAATAAGTCAAGTTGCTGCTCTTCTCTCTTCTCTAAATACTACTGTCTGGATATTTTCCTCAGTTCAGGTATGAGCTAACTTTTGTCTTCTTATGTAACTAGTTTGTTCTAGGGGTTTTCCACTATATTTCCTATTTTAGCTTTTTGCGACTCTTTATCCTTCTCTAGTAGTCTTGCAACGTAGGCGTCTCTCTCGAGTTTATCCATTTCTTTTTGCAATTTCTTGATTTCCTTTTCTTCTTTTTTTGATAGTTTGTCTTGAGGTAAACCCTCTCCAGCCTTTCTCACTTCATCAGCTAATTATTTATTTCTCTCTTTAATTTTCTCCAATTCTTAGAACAATTTAAGCTAATGTTAATTTTAGTCGTCATCTTTGCTATCCGGGCCTTCATCTGACTCTTCATCTTCGTCATCCAACATTGAGTATTGATTCTACTTAATCTTCTATTAGATTATCTGCTACTCTTTCTGCTTATATTCATTAACTAACTTGGCTTTGTTAGTCTCTGGTGTGACATTCATAAAGAGCTTGTGAGCGAATTATCGAGTCTGTTGACTCGCAGGGAGTCCGCCATCGATTAATTTATCCAATATATCGTTTTCCGATTTAGCTGTTTTTGCTATGGAAGTGATATAGCGCTCTGTGACTGCGTCGGAAACACCCAAGATCTCATGCAGCTAGTCTGCTATAAATTATTGATTCATTGTTTTAAATTATAATTAACTCCTTCCTCCTTATAATATATTAATCCTAATATCTATATATAACACTAAACAATTTCAACAGTTACTGGAAAGTTGTATGCTAGCCAACAGCCACAGCTTGAATGGCGTTTTTGTCCCCTCCGAAATTACCATCAAAATTAGAGTGAACATTCAATCTATTTCCAAGTGTCTGACTGTCTGGTCTTTGAACTAGAAGCTACACCAAATTTTAAGTTGATGATTTTATGCAAATTAATTTATAGTCAAATCAAAAGATTAATGGATAAGGATTCGTACCTCCACATTGGAGAAGGCTGAAGATGCCATTTGAATAATTTATTAAAATAATATTATAGAAATAGTAAAACTTGTTTTTATCAGATTTAATATTATAAATCATAATGACATAACTAAACTTTGAAAATATTCAATGTAATTCAATTGAGTAATCGAAAATTACAACACTTTTAAAAATATAATGATATATGATAAAATAAAAATTATTTTTCATCATAGAATAACTTGATGAACATTTTTTAAATATATCCATTAAAATAAGTCTGAATTTGTAAATAGCTCGAACACTATAAAAATGAAGGAAATATCTATCCTTCTAAAAGTTAAGGCAATGAATAAATATTATTTTCTTTTCAACTTAAATTTTATTTAAAAAAATATATAGAAACTAGAACTGCATACATTATTCATTAAAGAGAATCCTCCTAAAGAAATATAAGAAAGTATTCGAAAATAAATTATTAAAGTTAAGTTTAATTAAATTCAATTAAAGAGTATTGGAATAAGAATCTTTTTACTAAAAATAAAAACCTCTTTAATATTAAGTAGTGATTTGAAATGAGTTTTCGGGGTAATAATATAGATTAAATCAAATAAGTTCATTTTTACAATCATGGCTGAGCAACTGCTCTTCCTAGTACTCCACAAGCGATTCTTGGACCTGCACTTCCAGTTTTGAGAGAGTCCTCTGTGCCTCCATGACCCAAGTCATCAGCAAATTAATGAACAACACATGATCTACCATAGATGCTGTAAGGTCCGACGAGTGATATCTTTGTGTCAGTGAAATTAAAGGTAGCCACTCCATTTGCATCGGTTTAAAGATTACCCAAGTCGCCTATGTGACGACTGCATGCATCTGGGCCTCCATGAGTCTCTCCGAAAGGATTATAGTGAGACGCTAGTGAAGTACAACCATTTGAAAGATCTCCAAGTTCATGAATATGGAAAGCATGAAGTGAGTTTGGAGTGAGACCCTGGATACTTCCTGAGATTTATACTCCAACTGCTTCTCTTTAAGTGAATCTAATCAAACCTTTTGTGGTTGATGTAGTACTGTGAGGCTCCATAAAGCAATGCCCATAAGCAGGCAATTAGACTAAATCTGCCAAGTTATGGTTCAATTTCTCTACTAAAAGATTCGAGTCAAGTGGGTCTGTTGCTAGGTGATGAGAATGACTTAACACTTAGCCTATAATCAAGATTGATGTTAATCCACTTAATCTTTTCATTTTATAATTTCAATTTATAAATCAAAAGCAAGAATCCTTTTAAACTCACATCATTAATTTAATTGCAAGAAATACTCTATTTTCTTTAGTGTTCTCAAAATAGTAGAAATATTTGGTGGAAATTATTACTAAAATAAGAATCAGTTTATCGATCTTTCATTCATGCGTCATGATGCTGGTGCTGCAGCTCTACCCACAATTCCACAAGCTAATCTCGCACCTGAGTTGCCATTTAATGCTGAAGCTGCATTGTTTCCTCTTCCTAGGTCATCTTGCATGGCATGCACTACGCACCCTCTACCCATAATAGTCTGAAGGCTAATTAGGGAAATTCTATTGTCCACGAAGCTAAAAGTGGCAACACCGCTTGAGTCAGACATGATGTTGCCGAAATCGCCAACATGGCGAACCGTGTCAGTTCTGCCACCGTGCCTTTATCCGAGGGGATTGTAGTGGCCACCAAATGAAGCGCATCCTGCTTAAATAAAAGGAAAAATTAAATACGAAGGGAGTTATAGCAAATTGTTGCAAATATACAAATCTTAAATATTGGGATTTTTTGTTTTGCAAGGTTTTTCATAAAAAGCTTAAAATTACTCCCATATCTTATCTAAAGTTAATTTCTTAATTTTATACTGAATATGTGAATAACTTCATATAATAATTCTGTTTCAATAAAAAAAAATATCTTTAAGATTTTAATATTAAAAAGAAAATATTTGATGGATTTTCAGATAAACTATTTAGTTTATATTTTAGAAAAATAAAACTCTAGATAAAAAATAGGATAATTTATTCAGATATATTAAATATATGAGGTATTTATATGTTTAATTTGAAATCCCTTCGATTAATTTAGAATTGTGCATTATCTCCAAAATCATGGATGTGGAACCCATGTTCGGTATTAGCGGATAGACCTGATATAGATCCACTTACCTGAACTCCTAGAGGGCTGACTTATGTAAACTTAATAACTCCCATTACACCAGAGCCAGATCCGTGTGGTTCCATAACACATACACCGTAGGCTGGAAGAATTGGGGGTAGTGCTTATAGATCTCTTCTACCAAGGTTTTCCGAAAGTAATTAATTATTTTGGCATAATATCGAGCTTGATATTAATAAAGTGCTTAAGATGGCAAGATTTTTCATTTGATTAAGTTTTCTAGACTCGGTTTTTACTGTGAGATTTGATTGATTTAATTATTAATAAAGTGGCAATATAATCAATTATTAAATTAAGCTATTAAAATTTACATTAAACACATCAATAACGCTCCTCATTAAATCTCTGGTACTAATTATATCCTTTTCCTTCTTTCTTTTTATCTAAGTCAATTAAATCATCTTAGAATGTCTTAAATTTGCTTGAGACTGCATTTTACTCATCAATCCACAATTCACTATAGATTTCATATCCGTTTTTTACAAATAAAATTAGGAAGAGCCCCAGAATAATGTTTATAATGAGAGCGACCAGGAATCTATAGTATATCCACATAAGTAAGAAAGATGAGATGTGAAAGAATAGCAACTCAAACATGAAAAATTTGAAACATTAATGCGATTTTTCCTAGAGATTTACTATAGCTACATCTATTGCCTCCATACCTTCTCCTCTTAATGCTCTGCCTTGACCAAACATGAGACACTAGAAATTTAATTCAATATGAGTTAGATTTAATAAAAATTCTTACAAATGAAGCTATAGTAATAACAAGTAAACCAAAACCCATAGAGAAAGTTGTTGAAATTAAGTATCCCAAAGAAAGAAATTAACTACCAGAAGCTTCCACTACTAATCCTCCAAAACAAAAACCTAAATTAAGTGATTTAATTATGGAATTTTTTTAATATTAATAATTTTGTTAATATATAGAGAGAATTTTACCTGTAAGAAGTGCACTCTCTGTAGTCATAGTTCTAAAAGTCTACGTCCAATAGTTCAGCTCCTTCTATCTATTTTTTATTTATATAAGTATGAATAAATACCTAATCTTTATGATGTTTTATTGAATAGCTGTGATTGTAGAATTTTTGAATGCTTGTATCATTTTTAATTTATATATAATTAATTTAAATTTAAATTAATCTAATTCCTTATCTCAACAACTTCTAAATTATAGATGATACAGAATGTGAGAATATTTTTGTTTATGATTTTATATATCTTGATAGGAAAATTAAATCCAAATAAAATAAATAAAAGTATTTAGTAAAATGGAGAGAGTTACATAATCTACTAGAAACAATAATTTTCAACAATCTGGAGGATCTTTTAATAAATCTCAAATGAGTACTGGTAAATTCATTATTTTTTAATGCATACAGGTTAACTATAACTTGAACATAAAATACAGATTTTATTTTATAATTCTCTTCAGCATTAATTGGAGATAGCTTGAAATTTGGAAATTAAGGATTGGTAAGTTATTTCAATGATCAGTTGTTTTCTTGTCAAAATATAATAAAATTCTAAGAAAACATGTAATAAGGAAATTTACCATAGAAAAACGAGTCATTCAAAAGAAACAGGTTCTAACCATATGTATAACTATTGCAGCAAGGCTTCACTATTTCATTTTGGATTAGATTTAGCAGTATTGCTGAAACTGAGTAAAGCATAATGGCTTTGCAAAAGAATCTTAACTTTACCTCTTTGAGACTAGCCCTCAAAAACAAAAAGTCAATTAATCAATGAATTTAAGGTGAGTTTCTTTTACTTTAGTAAACTTGTTATAGAAATTCGAAAGAAGAAGAGGCAACCTTTTATTCTGAGAAAATCTTAAAGCCAAGAATGGAGTATCATGTTGCAATTAGATCACAGTTTGATCCAGTCACCAATATGAATCAAGTGGGATTGTTCGTTAATGGCTTTGATGATCTAAAAACTGCTTGTTATATAATCTTATAAACCTTCATTTTTCACTCCATTTGAAAGTTCATTGATGTTGCTTGGAAAGTACAAGATTCATGATACTTTCATTGGTTCCATAAACAATCTTTCAGTTTTCTTTTACCCTGCTACTGATGAAGAAATTAGAAATATGAAGCAGTAAGCTTAAGACTAAATGAATGTGTTCCAAAAATCAGTATATATTGAAAACACTGAAACTTATCTTCAAAAGAAAAACGTACCTATTGACTAGTTCATTAGTCTAGGAGTAAATGATCAGTTTTTCAACCCTGATGGAGACTTAGAGGGAAATGAAGCTGAAGGTCCTTAAATTAACCCCACAGAGGAATTAATGAAAATATTTGCAGATCCTGAACACGGTCAACTTAGATCTAAGGTAGCTTTGATTATTTAACCTGGCAAATATGAATACCTTATGAAGGCATGCGCTTTGATATCAACTGAAATATTCATTAATCATTCAAAATTAAGACTTAAAGTCTCATTCAATAGCATTATAGAGATATCCAGATTTATGACAACATTGAAGTATCTTAATTCTGAAATAACTACCGATGAATTATGGTTTTTGGCTAGTAATTCGGGTTGTGGATAAATTGAAGAAGAGGATGCAAAAGAAGGAGGTGATGAAAAAATAAAGACTAAGAATATCTCCTTCTAAGCTTTGGTTAGAAGCATGAGAAAAAGCATTCCTAATGATGTATCAATTCATTAGCATATCAAATAAGAGGCTCTCACTTTAAAATGTACAGAGTTTGAGAAGATTATCGCTTAATTCAACGCTTTGATAATTTTACTATGAACTTCCTGATCATTTAGAGGAGTTTGAATTTTTTAATTTAATTTAAGAGTCAAAGATATTCCCTTGATAGATTAAGTTTCGTCATTATATAAAAATGAGATTCTTGATCAGCTGATTTGTCTATCACTTATTTATGGTGACTCTAACTAAATGGCAACTGATTAACAATTATTATTATATTGCTCATAAACAATGTCACAGTCATCTAATCATTATGTATATAATATCTAAATTTATGATTTTGGTAGTGAGTTAGGTATGTGGCCTGAGGGAGCCAGAATTCATTAAAGAGTGGGATGCTCCTCCTTGTACTTTGGGTTTCCATAGAGGACATCCTAAAGCAGCTTTTATCAAATACTGTATTAGTCATGGTGAGTAGAATCCTGATAGCCATTATCCAGATGGATTTACAGTGTTTATCTAAGATATAAATTATTTCTACTGCCAACAAAGAAAGGAGAAGATGGGAATGATGAATGTAACTTTAAATTTAATAATTAAATGAAGAAGCAAAGAAATACTTCTATGACAGACCTCTTAAATACCCAGGAGAGGGGAAAGCTCCATCCGGAAGAGGAGACTTTGAGTTATTTGGAAGATTTTCAGGATACTATAGAAGCTCAATATATATCTAGTAAATTATTACCAATCCAAAAACCCAAGTAGACCTCCTACACTATCATAACTTAATTTATAAAAGAAGTTATAATAAGAAAGATTTCGGTTATTCAGGCCAAAAGGTTTCATCTGCTGTTTTTATATTTAAGAACCTTCCACAGAGGAATGTTTTTAGATAAAGGAATTTTATTCCACTTTATATATATAGAAAGGTTGCTATTGACGAGGGTGTTGAATATTTTATAAAGACCTTAATAAACTTGGTTTGCATTTGCTTATGAATTCATCATAAATTAATGAATGACATTTTGTTGATGTTATAAATGGAACAGCAAACAATAGCATAAATTTATATTTAATATGAGTATTTAGGAATTAATGGTAAAAGATGAGTAAATTACTTTATATTATGCAAAACCAAAGTGATTCTAAACAATATTATCTATTTGAATTATAATTTTGTCCTAAAAATATTCAATTTCATTTGACAATTTATTAATAATATGCTTTATTTAACTTGAACATCGTGACTTCATAGCATTAATAGAAGTTATATTTTAAAAACAAGAAGTTTACCCTGACTTTAAGGTTATTTATTTAGATTTATCTAAAACTGCTCTTCGATTTTTCACTCAATAATTTAGTCATTTGGTTAATATAACATAGAATCAACTGGAGAGCTTACTTTCAATAGCATGATAAATTGATTCACAATTTGTAATGAGATTATGAAGCATTCCTGAGGTTAATGACTTGTTCTAAGAGAGATCAAGGTTCCTCTAAGATTAGGTAGATAAAGACATTTTCAACGACTTAGACAGCGAGTGCTCGGAAGAAATTGATGAGGAAGTTCTGGCTGCTCAGAAGCGTGAAGAGGAGAGAATAAGATAAGAGACTCTATACCTTTTACATTATGAGTTTAGTTTGAGGATATTGAGATCAACTCATTCGATGGAGTTGAAGACGGATATGACGAGCCAACAGTCATCGAAGAAGAAAACCCAAATGAGGGACTTGAAGATGTCCAGGAAGAGCTATAATTAATTAAAATATGTCTTGATAGAAATGAGTATAATTATAGATGAAGACGATGAGGAAGAGAAGCAAGTTGTCGGCACAATTGAACTACCAGAAAACTGGGCAGATGGGAAAATTGATATAAACATCAATAGATGCTTCGGATGTTACTTGCATTTCAGTTACTCTTGGCATGCTGAGGATGAGTATATCAACATGTTTAATGATATTGGGGATGCCATCGTAACAATGTTCCCTAATGCAAACATTATTGGTAACTATGAACTGAAATTAATAAGTTTGAAGTTTATGTTAGAGGACTAGGTTTCAAGAGTAAAGGCATTTATTAAAGATAGATTCTTCCTATACAGAAAATCTTAAAAGGGCAGATTCCCAGAAAAGCATGAGATTCTTATTTTAAACAACTGATTAAAAGCTATCAAAGAATTAAGTTCAGATTCCACAAGCTCATAACTACTATAATTTGAGTCATCCATGTGATGCCCCAGAAAAACTGATAGTCTAGCCAAAGATTGAAAAGAGAAACAAGTCAATTGAAATGAAATGCTATAACATAGGTTGTACTAAGGAATACTTGTCAGATAAGAATGTGGATAAACTTTGTATGCATCATCCAGGCAGATATGATTTTGATTATGAAATTTGAGGGATGGACTTGCTGCAGGAAAGAGTGGAAACAAAAATAAAGATGGATTTTGTGGCAAAGCTTTTATTTGGAAAGAGCCAACATAGAGATTACTTTGTAAATTTCTTAATGATGAACCATGCTATTATCATCCTGGATATTTCAAGGTAAGAAATAAAAAGACTGGAGAAGGAGTTTGGACTTGCTGTCAAGGTGAGACTAGAGAAGTAGCTCCATGCGGAGAAGATAAGCATAAGTTCTCAGAGTGGCCAGATGAAGAAGCTAGAAAAAATAAGCTTTGCATTCTTAAGCTCAACAATTGTTCCCTATCTTGCCAAAAACTCCCACCTTTTGATAATAATATCCTTACACTATCAGCTGATGAAGAAAAGAAGGTTAACATGAAAGATAGGTATTGCTTAAATTGGGCCTGTAAAAAAGTCTTTAAGCAATTGAATAATCATAAAAAGGCTTGCAAATGTCATCCAGGTAGATGGGATTTCTGTTAAAAACAACAACAATAAAAAGGTTTTATCTGCAGTAGGAGGTGTTGATCCAGATGAACTTCTTTGGAAGCCTCACTGGACTTGCTGTAGACAAGGCTGGGAGGAAGAAGGATGTACAAGAACCTTTTTCATTATTAGTTTGTTTTTAGATGAGTACAACAAAGAGCCTAGATAGTATGAATGGCCTGACTGGAGAGTACAGACCTACTTCAAGAAAACTGTTTCTTCGCTTTGGTAAAAGAAAATATCTGAGTAGTATTATTACGATGATGAGACTCTCTTTAAGAAATTCAGAAAGGTCTAGCTTAAATAGACATGAAGCATCAAGATATGGGTGTTGGAGGAGTAAGTTATTTATTTTACGTTTTTATTTTTAAATAGAAAATCCGTACTGACGATTTGCCTTAGCTTTGCGATAAACTTGATTAACTAAATCAATGTCGATGTTATGAATTCAGAAGACATGAGCTTCCATTTCAAATTTGTTGAGTATTATTACAAATAAACAATTACTTAGATGATGGAGAAGGCTATATTGACTTTGCTAAGTAAGATAATGTTTAATTTTATTGTTTTATTAGGTTCCAAAAATGGTGGAATATGATTATTTATCAATTTTCTATTTCAAAGATGAGAAGCCACCTGCTTAACCAGAACCTGCAATTCTATAGTAATAACCATCTGCAAAACCAAATCTTAAATCTCATCATATGTGCCAATTAATTTTTATTGTTAACATACATTTGATAACACATATTGATAATAAATAGTGATAGATTAGTAAATACGCGAAATCGTGGTAAATATTTAAAGTGATATAAATGAGAGATTGAACTAAGAATCTTTATTAAATATAATTAAAATGGCAGTCCAGCCCTTGAACAAGACTAAGATCATCAAGAAGATTACTAAGCACGCCAACCGTTTTGCTTCTGACAAGTACTACAGAGTTGGAGTAAGTTAGCTTTCCCAGTCTTTAACCCTCTGTTTTACGATAGGCCTCTTGGAGAAAACCCCACGGTATTGATAGCATGGTTAAAGAGTTAGTTTTAAGGTAAATAAATTTTAATCGAATCTCTTTAAGGCTAAACAGTATATTAATGAATCAGATTAATTTTAATAACAGCGATCTTTTTATTCTATATATGAATGGATAATTTTTGAAGAGACTTTTTTTTCTCTCACTTCCCAATCAAGTTAGTTCCCTGTAATCAGTATTTTTAATAAATTGATAGCAGAATCAGACGTAAGTACAGAGGTAACCAAATGATGCCCAGCATCGGTTAAGCCTCAAACAAAAAGACCAGACACATCTTGCCCAATGGATTCAGAAAGTTGCTCATCCGTAACGAAAAAGATATTGAACTCCTCCTTATGAACAACAGAACCTACTGCGCTGAAATCGCCCAGGGTCAAAACTCACAAATATTATCTAGTTTTATAAGATGTTTCGCTAATCTATTTTATTCCTAGGTATTTGTATTTAAAAAGTTCATAAATTGTACTATTTTAATCATTTAATCACAGACACGGAATATAACCCTTCGATAAAAATTTTATGCAAAAATACTTTCAATTATCATTTTACTTTCATATCAAAATCTTGTATCACTCCATACAAATTCATAGTTTAAGATATAATTATGGTTTTAGAGTATCTCAGCCAAGAACAGGTAAGATCCTTGTTTGTTTTAGTCGATGATTGGGTATTAATATTATTGATTATAGAAAGACCATCGTTCAAAGAGCTAAGGAACTCAACGTTAGACTCACCAACGGTACAGGCAAGCTCAAGAAGACTACTGCCGAATGAGCAAATAGCTAAACAGCAGAACAAAGCCACCAGCCATCAACAGCAGTGCTTTAATTCCACAAATCTTTAAATACAAGATCTTATTTATATATTAAACATTTGGGAGGGGAAGAACATTTATTTTAATTAAGGGGGGGTGATTAAGTTTAGTATATTAATTTACTTTAAAATAAATTTATCTTATCCGTGTCGTCTCAATATTTACTTTTTCTCTCTATCTTATATATTGCTAAAATTATATCTTTGTGAAAAAAATGAGGTATCAATTTATAGATAATTATTTTTACTAAGCAATATATATTTAATATCAAAGTGAGAAGACTATCTGAATATTCATACCTCATTTCGCATTTTCATTACACTCACATATATTCTACATCATCAATTATAGAAGAAATTAATAAACAAATCAAATATAAAAATAATTAAAATAAAATAAAATTAATGTTAAAAGCTTTACTTTAGTCTCTTAATTTTTTTTTAATAAACATTGTGTTTTAACATTAAATTGCTGAACGCAAGGCTAATTTCATTATTAATATATAAAATCTTAAAATTATAATCATAAAATATAACACTAATAAATCAATCGAATAAAAAGTCATTATCATTATCATCATCATCTTCATTATTTTCAATAATTTAATCATTTCCCTGGTTAATTTATTAATCAATTTCTTACTGAGATTATTAAATTAAACTCTATTCATCATATTCTTCTAAGTCATCCAAAATTGTTACTCCTTTGCTTGTTGCATTAATTCTCTGTATATTTTCTTGCTAATCTTATAAATAATTTTATAAATTAAAATGGATCTTAGTTTTTACTCTAATTAAAGATATCACACTATAAATTCTAGATCTAGTCATCTACTTAAGATAATATTTTTGCGTTTTAATCTGTGCATAGTTTGAATTTAGTCAGTAACAAATTCTTTTTTGTGAGAGTTTGATCTTCAGGTTTGTCAATCTATTTCTGATTTATCTATGTTTAGAACTGGTCCCATTCCTTATTAATTTGTTAAGACTATTATACTTGGATAAGACCTTAATTTATATGTTAGCTCTTAGTTTCATATAGTATTTCATTCTCCATAAAATCTGAAACTGTAACTTGCTGATCATGATTACTTTCCTCTTCTAAATTAGCTTAAATGTGTGCTTATAACTAGTTTATTTACGATTCTAAGACTTTCGCTTCTTCTTGTAAACTGGGTTACTATATCTCAATAATTGGGTTTTCTTTCAATTCTTGATTTGCATATCTATCGCAGCTGGTTATTTGAGAAAGATCGCTAAGTAAATCTTAAAAATTATTGCTAGTATCACTAAGCTCAGACATGCCATTAAAGAGGTCATCATTCAATATCAGCTCACTACTATTTTCTTCTGGTATAACTATTTAATTTTCAAGATACTTTTCCGTGGTCTTGCTTATGTTCAAATCAAGAAGCTGTGAATTTGATTTTTAAAGAGTTGAGGAATGTTAAAGTTACTAACCTAAGTTTCTAGCTAGACTTTATGATGAAAGAGAGTTCAAGGATTAAGAACCACTATTATGAATTTTGAAATTAGGCATTTAAGAACCATTATTAGACCTCATTAAGTTTGAAGAATTGTGCTTGAAACCATTTATCTAAGAATTTTATCGAAAAAAGTGAGATTGCTCGTCTTAAGATTAGAAAGAGAATTCAGAGCCACCTACAAAAGAAAAATCGAAATTTGACTCAGCATTGTTTATAAACATTGAGTCTTCTAGTCTTTTTACTGGAGATGGAGTTTAGCATTATTTATAGAGCTCGATTGACTCATCTTACTCACCAAAGCAAATGCCATCTAATCCTAGTCTATAAGTTAAATCATCTCTGATTTGCTTATATTCAATAGCGCTCCTCATAATAATAGATGGTAAAATTTCACTGCCAAATAGATTCGTCATCAGAGTATGTTCCATAAGAATAATTACACATATAGCATCGAACACAGTTGCTTAACTTTTCATTAGAAGTCTTGCATGAGCTTCAGTCATTCTTATGATACTTTCAAGCATTCTCACAGTTTTTCGATCTTTATTAACTTTTGGATTCATTCTCAAGTATGCAAAATAAGCTTTAAGCATTATCTCAGCCTCTTCAGTAACTACAGGCTCAAAGACTTTCTGAACGAAATTAATGTAGTTTGCTAATTTCTCTTATGGCCATAATTGAAACTCTTGCTTTACTTCAGATCTGTTTAGGCAAGATCTGTTAAGAACAAAATCAGCTTTTTGAATGTCATCTTCAACTTAATGCTCATCTAGCATAATAAAGATCAAATCAAATCTAGATAGCAAACTACTCATTATTCCAGTATTTTACTGCAGATCATAATTTGGATCCCATTTCTATGTTCTTCCAGGATTTGTAGCAGCAATAATTGTAGTTCTAGTATTTATTTTGCAAACAATTCCTCCCTTAGCTATACTGATAGTTTACTATTCCATAGCTTCATGGATACTAGCTCTGTCATCATTTTTTATAAGCGAAAACTCATCTATACAGCATACTCCACAATCTGCTAGGACAAGTGCCCCTGCCTCAAGAACATATTCAGCGCCATCTTTAAAACAAGATACAGTCAATCCTGCAGATGTAGTACCAATGCCAGTAGTCTAGACTGACCTTTAGCTCAAATGAGTTGCTGCTTAAAGCATCTAGGATTTTCCAGTTCCTGGTTCTCCAACCATCAACAAGTGTACTTAACCTCTAACTTTGAATTTGGTTTCTTCTTAATGTTGAGCTACTCCACCAATCAGGGAAAGTAGAAGCCCTAACTTGACATCATATCTTTCATAGATATTAGGACATACACTCTTAATGAGTATCTAACGACCAATGATAGGATCATGCTTTCTCCAAAATCTTTTGAATTCATTGAGAGTATCCATGTTAATTGAATTACTCTTTGAAAATTCTCTTTTGTTCAAGACTTCCACATTGTTTGCTAATAATGCTAATTCAATAAAAGGTCTAGTCCCTGGAGCAGGAGGCATATTTTTCCATCTTTGAATTAAAACTCCTGTTATCATCACATCATCGCCAGGTTTACAAATCTCAACTAATGTGTTCTATAGAATAACCATCATAGATCTAGGAATAAGACCTGGTTTGAGAGTTTTGAATAACTCTTAAAGTTTGATCTCTTAATAATCACTGAACTCACTTGTTCCATCGACAGGTTAGAAAGATTTACTTTTGCACGCTGAAGTTTAAAAACCAGTATTAGCTTCTCTCTTAGGATTATCGAAATTTTAATTTTCATCTAACTAGCCCTTCATGTTTTTGTTCTTGATATTGTTTATTAGAGTTTTAGCTATTTTAAAGAAAGGGTTCTCTTTAGTTTATACTTTACCATCGCATCGTTAGGGTAGCTTGAAATTATTGTATTCTGTGATATCTGACTCACAAGTAAACTCTTTTTCGCACTATCTGCATTTGAATTGCTTAAAGAGTTCTCTGCTGTTTACATGTCCTGTCCTAACTACTGTCCCAGTCAAGATAATAAATTTGTTTTGGTATTCTGTATTTACAGCTCTTATAGACTCAGCAACCACTTCCTTAGTAGGGGGTATATTTAAAAGTTTCACATCTAGGTTCTTTTTCACTCTATAAATAATTAATGATAAATGATACTTACACAACATTAACTGGCAGTTTATCCTCGTCCTTTTCAACAATCTTTTGTTAACAAGCAACTAGAGTATCTTTCAGAAATTCAAGAAATTCAAATGGGTGCTCATGAAATTTACCTCCCAGAAATGGAAAGTTATAAATGAAATCCAGCAAACTATAATTTTAGTTTAATCAAACTCTCTTTCCAAAAAAAGTAACATAATGATAAAATAGAAACAAACTATACTTACTCAACAGTGATATCATAATAAATTATAGTATCCTCCCCCATAAGTATTGGCACTAATTAGTCATAAGATTCTTTCATAAAATATTCCATAATTTCATTAGCATTACTGGCCATTAAACTGCAATATATGCTTTCCTATTTAGTTTTTGGCTTATCCTTCCCAAATTTCAATATTTTCTCATTCTTGTTGGCATCTTTATTATTAACAAAAGATGATGAGTTTTGATTTGAATTTGAATTTTGTAAAGCTGACTATGGCTTTTATTTATTTTTGTTGTAATTATTGTAGTTTTTGTTATTTTTAAAGTAATTGGCTTTGTTTTAATTTTAATTATTTGGCTCCTTTTGCTAAGCATCTCGGTTTGTATTAGAGTTATTGTTTTCCATTTAAATTAATTTAAATTTGAAATATTTATATGTTTAAATTCAAATTCAATTAAAAACATTTACTAATCAAGCATTAATTAAATAATTTTACGAAACAAATAGAAAATACATCAATTTAAAATCATGAGCAGAATAATAACAGGCATTACAGATAGCTCCATTATGTTTGAATTTTCTATTAACTTTTCATTTATTGGTTATTCCTGAACATACACAAAATTCTCAAGGACGATTCTAACTAGGTACTTTAAATGCAATTAATCAATGTTTTTAATAATTTTATATTAATTACAAAACAGTAGAAATGATGAAATAAGCGGAAGCTTTGTAGAGTACATCGTTATTTAGCACTTATCTTTATATATCTTCTTCACTTTCATATAATCTTTCATGGTCCAATATTTCACTCATATATTAGTCAAGTTTCTAATGATTTTGTGTAAGTATCCCGTATATGCAGAAAATTGTAAATATTACTATTTCAATGCCAGATGCTTTAATTGTGGTGTAAATGAATTTTAAGAGAGTATTTTAAGTATTGAGTTCAATTTCATAGAGGTTTTAAGGGTCTTGGTACCACTGTGTCTTTTAGATAAGTTTAAAGAACCATCCTAAAATGATGAGTTAAACAATGACTCTCAGTCTAAATCTCTAAGCTATAAGTTTTTCTGAACTTAATATTGAAATTGATACTATAAATATTTAGGCTAACTTAAGGTAAAAGCTAGGCCCATTTGCAAAAATAACAAGAGGCAAAATATTAATCATATGAAGTGAAAACATTTCAAATTTGATCTATCTGTTATAGTAATATTTTGAGTACTATAACTTTTCATTCAGCTCTTCGTAGTGCTTTCCTTCATTAATTATAAAGTAAAATTATCCAGTAAGATTCTTATAAATACCTTCGAAAATAAGGTAAACAAACATCATAAATGTTAGAGAGTAAAAACTGTATGTGTAAAATTCAAATAATTAAGACTTGAAAAGCTTGGTCTAATCGCCATTCCAAAGTCTCACCATTAAAACTAAACTTGCAATAGATTTAAACCTAAAGATATGTAGAAACATTGACTTGTTTGTGAGATAGATGATATATTTGCTTTGGAACAGAAACTCTTAACTTATGATCAGGAAAATTGTAGGTAAAATTGTGTAAATTAAATAGCCATAATTATCCACTTTTTCGTTTACATCGTTTTAGTTAAAGTATTGTCCAAAGTTTTTCCATTCAAAAGTTAGAATTAATATCGAGAGTGAAATTTAACAGATTTAAACTTTTGACAACTTATTAATTTTGCTGAGCTAATAGAAATGTATTGTAATTATTAGTAACAAAATAGCGTATAGGATTGAGGCTTGAATATCCTCAGTGAAAGTATGAATTAAAACTAGTAAATTTAAAGTAATCAAAAGGTAAGCATCAAATTTTTGAAGTTTCTAGATACTATTTTTTACAATATCTCCCTTGAATAGTTGATAGAAAGCTATAAGCCCTGTAATTGTTAGTGAAAAAGTTAAGAAAGTTAGAAAAACTTTTAGACTAACTGATAACCAAATAATAATGTAGCTACTAGAGATTATTATAGTAATTGCGCCTAATAAATATTGAAGAGCAAATAATTAGAAAAATGACATAAATAAATGTGTCTCAAAGAGTTTACTATCTTTTAATTTTGTTCATCTTCGTTCTCAATAATGAATAATTTAGATTTAATCAATAAAACTATTCCAAATCCAAGCACAATTAGACTCATTACAATGTGTAGAAGTAATTATTAAATATTAGTCTCTGTTTAATATTAAGTCAATAAACTTACTAATAATTAATGCAAGGTTTAATAAAAATCTGTAAAATTTTCCAATTATAAGTCAGTTATATTTTCTTTAGATTTAATGTTTCTTAGAAAAATTTCGTTAAATTGCTCAAACATTGCTTTATATTAAGCATCTATAAAGGTTTAACTTTTCATCAAATTTTTATTGTAAAAAAATTGTTAGTTAATTTGCATATCGAAATGAGACTTTGAATTATGAACAGACTTAAGCATTTGTAATGCCAACAGCACTTTATTTTAACTCTTGCTGAACAAATATTGTAATTCTTTGTGAATTTAGCCTAGATTGTTAAAGTTCAATCCGGCTCCCATTACATTGGAGATTAATGAAGCTACATCTGCAATATCAATACTATAGTTTTTAGTCAAATTAAGCTTGTGATTAAATAATGTGAAGTTCTAACTAGCCTATTACAAAATCATAATGTAATTGGTATTTCCATCACTTAAATTAATCAATTCTTGAAGTAAATTCAGAATCTTACTCTAAGTTTTAACTTATCTTAAATCAAGAATAATTAGGCCTTTCATTTCAGGGTTTTGAATATTTTCGATGCAAACATTAATTAAATTTTCATCACTTGTCCCTACAAACTACTTCTTATAAATGAAATCATTAGCCATACTATAGCTATTCCAAAATTCTGAATCTCTTCCAATCAAGTTAGAATGTGATTGATTTCTGTGAATCTAAAATAATAAACTATCTCTTTTCCTCTATGTGTCAGATATTAATTAGGTGTAAATTGAAGAGCTTTAAGATAGATGAGTGTAAGAACCGGTGAATAAAGTATTCAGATAATCTATGTCGTTTGATAATTTGTGCTAGGAAGTTACTTTAATTTACTAGGACTTGGAGTAAAATCCTGTATTGGTAATATTTTCTAATTTGATGGTAGATCCTTGGCTCATGTCAAAATTTAAATCTGTTTAATCTGGTACAAGAACAAGATAAAATTTCTCAGTGTAATCAAAAGCAAGTGAGCTTGCTACATTATCTGGTAGAATGCCTTAAAACTGTGGAAAAAACAAATTAATTAATTAAAAAATAGTGATCTAGTATTTCTTTCAATTGGTTCTTGTCCCAGCAGTTTAAAATGATTGAAGAGGTAGATATTCTAAATTACAGTAAGCGCGCCTATTATCAATATTACTGGAATAGAAAATGTTTTTGATAATTTCAATTTAAAATCAAGCTGTCATTAAATAAGCTATGTTAATGTTAAAATAAAATTATTAATTTTCTTTGGTAATTCTAGTTTTATTATACTTAGAGGTAAAATAGTTAGAAATATATTGTAATTATTAATGCTTGTTGCAAGATGATAACCTATTCCTATATATGTTCAAGAAGAATTGCTTAGTTTTTATTTTTATTTTATAGTAAATCAAATATGTAGTTTCTATATTCATTAAATTAAGGCGCTATAATATGACCATAATTAATTATAATAATTAATGCATTTATAATTTATTTCTAAATAATTTTCATTCCTTCAATAATACTGCTGCTATAATTAAGTTCTTCATTTTTAAATATTAAAAATTATATAATTTATCAATGTATTTTTACAAACAAATTTAAATTACTGTTGTCTGAAAAAATTATAAAAATATTTAGATTAGTCCTAAAAATGGGAATAAATTGACTAAAATCAGGAAGGTAGATATAACAATAATTAACTCATCAAAAGTTTTTAGTTTAATTAATCGTAATACAATTCAAATTTGATAAACTCATTATATCATTTTTTATCATCAAATGTAATTAAGAATGAAATCTATATTTTATGGTTTTGCCCTTAATTTAATATGATCTCGTTTTCTAATTTTTTATGAGAAGAAAACAAATAAAGGATAAGAATTTTTGAAGTTAAATTTAAATTTCAAAAATGATGCAAGCGAATACCTTCTAAAATGATTCTTAAATTTAGTTAAGAACCCCTTTCGACTCTTCTTAAACTTCTTCAAGTTCCTAAAATCAAAGAAAAGATAATCTTCCGAACGTGAATATCAAGCTGCCACCTTAAAGCTCATCTACCTAGTAAAATGGCCCTGTCCACATGCCAAAAATAAAGTTCAATATTAATGGAATGAATGCTGAGCTGCCTGCCGCTCTTTCTTAGAGAAGAAATTCAGCTCTTCAGTCCTTATTCAACACCACTTCCTCTCTTGGGTCTGCTCTAAACTCAGCCAGAGGTAATGGAGGCGGTTCTTCACAAAGAAACTATATGAATTCAACTTAGGGGTTAGCAGAACAACTTTCTACATAGGTGAACTTAGAAAGCACTTAAGAATTGAAAGCTTTCGCCACTGTAGACCTTGTAAAAATTAACAAAGAAAGATCATACCAGCTCAAAATGGCTCTTGAAGATAATTTAAAAGAGAAAGATACAGAAATTTAATAAATTTAGAGCAATTACAGGTAACAGAAGGAGGAGTATGAGAAGTTGAGCAAGAGGTACTCTGAAAAAAGTGGAGAGTTAGAACATGAAATTAACAAGCAAAAGTAACACATTATCAATCTTAAAGAGTAGCTTCGACAGATTGAGGCTGAGCACAAAAACTAAATTGAAGAGTATTCATAATTTGACTCTGAAATTAACTCAGTCATTTCAAACTGTCAGGAATAAATAACTAAGCACCAAAAATTGATATCAGAAAATGAAAATGAATTATAAGTGCTTAAAATGTAAAAGAAAGGTCTTCTAATGAGTATAGAAATGCAGAAAAAAGTTAAAACTTAAGAACTTGATATGAAAGTCAACCCTCTTAAGGATGAAAGAGAGAAAATTCAAATGCATTTAGACATGCTTGATGAAAATTTAAGAATGCTTTTGCAAGTTAAAAACTAAAATGAGAATGAACGCATGATGATTTAGGAAGACCTAATGGTCTCAGAGAGCATAAAAATCGATCAAGTTTTTCAAAGAGAAGAACTTGAAGGCTACCTAGAAAAGCTAAAAAGCAATAATGAAGAATTAAACTTCATTACAAGCTAGCATAGGGATATCAACTGGGAACAAAATGGTATGCAAGAAATCATTGATAGCCTTGTTTTGGATAAACAGAAAAATCTCCTGTTAGATCTCATTAGAGAACTTCAGCAATATATTCTAGGAATGAGCTCTGGAACCACTGATAACAGTGTCTTATAGTCGGATGAGTTAGAGGAGCTGGAATATCTTATTGAAAAGAGAAAAATTGATCTCCATCAAGCTGTAGAAGTAATTGTAGAATTCGCGCAAAGAAAGTTAAATTTAAACATTGGAAGTGAATCGTTGATTTAAAAGCTCAGTTAGATCACAGAAACAATAGACATCCAAAATATAAAGGACAGCTTGACTTAGCTTCAAGAAATAGAATAGTAAATGAAAGTTATTGATTGCAAAATTAAAGTCGTCTATAATAGATGCCAAAACGAATTAAGACCTAGATTTAAGGCTTTTATTGTTATTTGTTTTTTAGCTTTATCAATGAGTTAGGAGTAGTTTGATTCTGAGATTGGTCAGGCTTAAGGAACTATTCATGAACTAGAAGAATATATCATTGAACTTGACAAAGAGATTCAAAATATCTAATCAAACTTTGAGGAGACTTACCAACCAAATGATTAAGAATATGAAGAGATTGAAAGTAAGCTTAATTCAATCTAGGTACAAATTTAAGATCATGAATACAACATCGATAACTACAAAGCTGAACTTTAGAAAAATGAAATATAAAAAATAGATGCAATCAACTCAAAATCTCTAAGAGATACTGACTTTGATTAATATAAGCAACATTACAGCTAAATAAGCTCTCAACTGAAAGAACAATTGAAGAGAGAAAAGTTGCTGTAAAGTGAGGGAATCAGCAATCCAATAATAGAAGAGCTTTCTATATTAGTAGCTTAGATTAAATGTGATAAAGAAAGTGCAAGTAAGAGGCTAAGTTACGTTGAGAGTAAATTAAGAAATGCGCAAGATTCAGTTCAGCATGCATAGTCAGTCCTTGATAATCATATATTGTAGGCTCAATAAGAACAGCTTAATTAAAAAGTACAAACAAACAATGGTAGTAATTTCAATATGAAGAGACATTCTGCTTTTCCATCATCCAGTAATAATTAATTGAGTTATGGTCCTACTTAAACTTCAAGAATGACAAATATATAACAAAAAGGGTAGACTCTATAGCATGGTTAGGTTCTTAGTCCTTCAAAAGAGGACAGTAGAATAGAAAAGTCGAGAAATATGTCCTTAAAAAAGGAACCAATAAACTACACTTAAGTATATAATGAATAAGATAGCATGCATTCACATTTTATTGATTAGAATCAGAGCTAAATGCTGACTGAAATGAAAAAGGTCAACAATCGAAGCTTATCAAGTGCTTAGAAATAGCCATAATCCTCCAATACACATTAAGTTCTAAATAATTAGAGATCTTCAAATGATATGGTCAGATATTATGAATCGTCGTCAAATCATTCGTCTCTAAATTCAGAACTTAGTAATCACTTAAATTAATTTATCAGTAATAAGCCAATCAACTAGAGAAATATTCCTATTCAAAATTTGATCACACCAAGGGATCCATTGTAAGAATTGTAGAATCTTAAACAAAATAATAACAACTTTATATACGAGACTCATTAATAAATGTCTGCAATTTCAAATGACTCAATTATTATTTACATAATTTGTAGGAATTATTTGTTAATCATACATTTAAAAATCTTATTAGAAATTTAAGTGATTTTAACAATAATAACAGCACATCTAAATTTGACAGGAAAATGAGCATTTACAATGAATCTGTGAGCAATTTCCAAGATACTTAAACAAGTGCATATCAATAAAATAGAAATCAGTAAAGGGCTCCTTTGAGATAGCATAACTCTTCCAGTTCTATAGAGGGCAGTAAAATTTAACAATCGAATACAAAAAATGTAATTATACCTCTATATTCGTAGTTCAAGGAGAATATTACACCTAACAATAACATTTCAATCTTAACAGCTAATGATAGCAGTTTCAATATGAGAAAGTTAAGTCAAGCTTCAAATATCTCTTAGATAAGCAATTAAAGTATTTTAAATACGATTTAAACGATAAGCTAAACAGGCAATAGACCACCGGCTGTACCTCAATCAAAGATGTATACTACTTCAGGAATGAATAGTAATTAGCATGAAGATACCACTCCAATCTAAAGTCATCATAAAACTAGAACTGCATCAATGAGAATGAATACAAGCTCAAAGCACAATTCAAATCTGAGTAACAGTAATATTTCCTATGTTTAATCAGGTCCTAACACTAGAAACAGTAGCAAAGATAGCTTCATCTCTCAGCCTAATAAAACTGTGTAAACTAAGATTAAACTACAAGTCAATGTAAAAAATACAGGAAGGCCTATACAAGCAGGCTTCGTGGACTTTAGCAAGTGTTAATAGAGCAGCAAAGATTCTTAATTCTTCGAAAGCATTAAAAACTTGATTGAAGGTGCTTAGTTTTTAGTTGCTTAGGATAATTAATATGTTCTCAAGTAATTTTACTTAGACTTCTCACTGATGAGAATTTTTATGGTCAACTTTAATGGAGACAAAGAAATCATAATGATTGAAAACATCATTAAGCCAGAAATGCCATAGTCTACTTTGGATTAAATCAGATAGGAGAAAAATTCTTCGCCTAGTTAGAGTTCAAATAGCAGCTTTACAAACCAGAGTGGTAAGAGATACGAGTTCAATCTAATTGTTAACATTGGAGGGTAGCTTGAAAGATTGCAAATACTAGCTATGTCTTATGAAGAATTGAGATAATGGATAGTAGGGATAAATGCTTTATTGCAAAATAGAAGAGAGTTGATGAGGTTATCCTCAAATATAATTAGTATTAGCAATTGAGTTTAAATAAAATATATTGATAGCGTCTTTAAGTTAATTATTTTAAAATATTTAATCTGAAAAATAATATAAACCAAACTCTTAATGATATGTCATAAGAACCTTATTGTACTTTAATTGTGAGGATTTAATATTGTTGGTAATTAACTTATTCCATGTCCAAATGTTTTTCCTATAGGTGGAGGAGGTAGATGTAATTTATGCTTAACTGAATCTATAAAATGCCTCTCTTTCTTTCTTGTTGAAAGCTGTAATTAACTGTTTGACTTTTTTAATTCCATAGGTTTTGGCTTCTTTTCAATTCTTTTAGGCATCTTATTTGTATCACTTGGGTTTTATCCCCAAGTGTCATTTGTAATAATCTCATTATTTTTGTTCCTAAGTTTTTCTAAAAGGTCGCTAGACTAATCCATCACTTTTCTTTAAGTTAATAAGGGAGGTAAGTTCCTTGCACTTTAATTATTTGAGAACTCTAAATTTTTATTTAAAATTTAATGTCTGGCAGAAATAAGGGCGCTTTATCCAGGTTTAAAGTCAAAAAGTTAAGTTGTAGCAAATGAAACTACTTTTCTTGATTTAGGTTACTTCAAAGTGTCAATATAGGAGCTATACTCTAAAGCATTTTACTCGAAGTTTTGATTATTTTTGTTACGGTCAACTAAGATTAAGTTTTCAAAACCATCTTTTTTTCTTATAACTCTATCTTGAGAAAATCTACCACTTATCAAAGAAGATTAACTTTAAAAGATCTATCCAGGATTTTAAGTAAGATCTAGTTTAGATTGCGTAAGTCTCAGAGTTTGAGCCATTTAGCTTTGATTAAGACTCTCAAGGTTCAAAGTTGGGACTTGCATTTGAACTTACTTTAATTTAAAGTCAAAGGGAGTTTTTCCCATTTCTTTTGTCTAGTCTAAATCAAGTGTCTGTTATTCTTCAATTTTCATGGAAGAGTTATTCCTTCCTATTTTGCTTTGCTTTTAAGATTCAAGCATCTCTGATTGCAAAATGACATAGTCTTTTTAGATTTTGTATTCATCAAGAGACATCTGTCCTAGATCTCTTTTACTTAAGTTCATTGAACCATATTTAAACTTTCCACCTTCTCCGACTTTAATTCCTTCAGAAGGTTCTGTCTCATTAAAGACTGAACCCATAGGTATCACTTCATTTTTAATCTAAGGAGCTTCTATTTGAGAGAGCAATTAAACTTTTTCAATTTTTTGAACACGCTTTTTCTGGACATTAGACTCGTCTAGGTTCGTTCTTTATGTTTGATTATATTCAGAGAGTTAGCTGTCTGCTGTCCCTCTTACTACTGATTGTTTTTGGGACTTAATTTTGTAGGGTGGATTAAGCAAGGGATTTGGCAAAACATCTGCTCGAAAATTCTTGATAAAAATCACGTCTCCCTTTGAATCATAGGTAATCAGCCGTTTTTTCATGTTCTTTTCATCTTTAGAATTTCCTTTTTCATCAAGTTCACGCAATCTTTATAAAAAGAAGTATAATGGATAGTTTTATAATTTAATCTCTATTCTAATGCTTCTTATTTATGTCTCTCTTCTTCCTTAAGTTTTTCTTCCTTTTCTTTCTTTTTTCTATAATTTGTCACTAATCTGTCGTCATCTAGCCCTCTTGTATTAAGCAATGGTTTTGGCAGTATATCGTCTCCTTTGTCCTAAATATATAAATAAATTTCATTTATACTTTACAACTAGATGTTTCATGTTTTTTTATTAGAGCTTCATATTCATGGAATAAATGGAGCTGGGACCCTTATATGTGAATGCGTGTTTTAAATTATCATTACCAAATGGAGTTGTTTCTTTTTAATTGTATTCTAAACTAATCATAAATAAAAGAAGAGAGCCATACTTGAAATAATTGTGGTTTTCTTAACTTTCAGGTGAAACGTTGCATAAACATCTAGCTCTGAAGCTGGAGGCTCTTCACAATCTAAATTTTCAAAGTTATTTAAGGAATATATTATCTTTAGTATATTTTATAAAATTAAATTAAAAAACTTGGGAATTAAAATCTGGGAAAAAAAGAAGAGTTGTCTTTAATTATTTAATTAATTAGTAATTACTGATATTGATAAAAGTAAAATTTGCTTAATCTTCAATGAGTGAAAAAAATATATACAATATATT
This sequence comes from Oxytricha trifallax, assembly GCA_000711775.1. Lineage (NCBI taxonomy): Eukaryota > Ciliophora > Spirotrichea > Sporadotrichida > Oxytrichidae > Oxytricha > Oxytricha trifallax. The sequence continues at coordinate 44,099 of ARYC01000128.1, forward strand.
TATTAAAAAATCTTTATTTGAATAAGCTGCTTATTAAAAATAACATTAAAAAGACAAATAAACAAAAGTTCAAAAGAATTTCTTAATTAATTAAGATTAATGAATAATCTGGTTTTCATAATCATGTTGAAACAGTTAAGTTTTTCTCATAATTTCTGAAATCGCATTCTGAATAACAAATTCCTCTGCATATTTATCAGCTTACTAAAATATATCCTTTATCTCAATTTGTGAGTAGGTTCAAGCCAAAATTTTATCAACTGCCTATGTAGCCACAGCCATTGTTTATGAATTAGAATCGATTAGGTTTTGCATTATATGGAAATTTAAGGAAATCGCTGATGATCTAAATATAGTAAAATATTATTAAGAGTTAAGTAAATAATTAGAAAATGATTTTTTTTAAACAAAATAAAATGGAGTATTTATAATTCTATGTATTTATAAACCTACTGTTAGTGCTGTAGAAAATCTTCCATTTTTATATTGAAATAGCAAATTAATTTATTTCTTAATTCTTAAATCTAAAATGAATAGAATTATTTAATAAAAGAAGATTGTAGTATGTATTTAAAAAAAAAGAGATTAGCGCAGATAATTATAATTATATATCCAAATGATTAGTTGTACAAAGATATTTCCTTTTTAGAGTGATTCGTGAAAATATGTATTAACTTGTTTGAAAGAATAGTATAAACAAATGGGTAAATATTAAGTTAATTTTGTTAGATATTAATTTTAAGGTTATTTACTTGTGAATATGCACCTTTATTTAGTCATTCCATATTTTTACACCCTTTTAATGTTTAAGATATGATTAACTGGTAAGTTAGATTACTATCTTGAATTGAAGATATAATTCAACATGTTTTTCATAGGGAGCTTGCATTTTCAGCAGCAGGTGTAACACTCCAGACTTGAACTGAGTCAATTTAGAGGGCTGATGCCTCACCTTTCCAGGTTTGTTACCAAGCACCTCTGGCGTTCCAGAACTCGTTGACGGAGTGTGGAGAAGTGTTTGACCAAGGTTTACCTCCCATAAAATTAACTCATATAAATATTGAGTAATCATTAGAAAATTAACTAAGAAACTCTAATTAATGTTGTTATGTGTTTACCATCTGGGAAGTAGTTAGCAGTTCCACCGACAGCAAGGTTCATGATTAAATAGAATTCTTGGGGCGGCGAAGTTTCCAGCCCTTGTGAAGTTTCCCACCCCCACAGAAGTTTCTTGACCTCTTCGGTAGTTTCCTGCCCACAACATTAAAATTAATATAAATTGGCAATAAAAAATATTAGAAATATATAAATCACAATTTCAATAACCCTATATTAAAAAAATTTAAATAATATAATTTTCAAGGTTAATATTTATTTTTTGTATAATTATACTAAAAAAAATGCTAAACTAATTGTTTTTTATTAATAATTGATGTGATTTTCATTAATATTGAATTCTTTATTTAGGTAGAAATGATATTGGATGCTAGGTTATGAATAATTAGATCATAATTGATGATAAAGATTTTGAGAAGTTAATAAAACTTATATATTTTATGTATGGGGGCAGGAAACTTCTTAAAAGGGCAGGGAACTTCCGAATGAAAAATGAAAATTCCCTCCTTGAGTGCACATAAAATTTTGGGGCAGGAAACTCCCCCACCCCATAAATTCTCTGTTGAATGGTGCAGCGTTGTTTTCTCCAACCCATGGGTTGTCAAAAGTATTGGGGAATTGACCTCTGTCCCAGAAAGATTGCTTGGTAAAGTCTACTTCAAGAACTTTGTTCTCTGGCTTATCGAAATAAGTATAACATTAAATATTAATGAAAAGTAAACAATTTAGAGAGTTTTTAATTATATGTATTTAATACATTTAGACGATTTTATTATATAACTAGGAATAGAAAGTTCCTGTGTAATAAATTAGTTTCATAATATTTGATTGTTTTAATAAAAATAAATGAATGAACTAATTAAGACTAATCGATTTACTAAATAACAAATTATTATCAGAATATGTTATCAAATAAATATAGTTAATTTAAATTAAACTGTATATTGCCTCTAGTTATTGTTTGAGTTATTATATTTATTTTCTTATTTTATTGCTATTTAATTAATATAAAGATTGAACTTTTTATTTAAAATATATAGAGACCACTCTCATCCCAGTAGAGACCATAAACGTGGAAGTCATCATTTAGTGAAGCAGTGTGCTTAAAGTCCTTGTGAGTATGAATTATTTTATTCAATTAAACGGAAGCAAATATTTAAATATGAGTAAGGGAGAATTTGTTTTGGTCCCAGTTGGGTCCCCAATGAAGGGTTGAGCCAAAGCTGTCGTGACCACCGATGGGGTAGCTTGGATCATTACCTCTTGACTCCATGATGTCGATCTCTCCAGATGCTGGCCAGGTACCATACTCGTTGTAGGTTGGGAGCATCCAAATTGCTGGCCATAGCCAATCACCTCTTGGTAATTTTGCTTTAACCTCGACTCTACCATACTTGGTTGAGAAGCTGTTAACAGATCTAATTCTAGCAGATCTGATTTAAATCCTCTAATTAAGATGTTTTAGGGATTTGATTTTTAGTTTAAATTTGGAATCTTACTGGGGTATAGAAGAGAAATTATACGAACTTGAAAAATGAGAAATAGAAATTTGCGAAATTTAGGTCTATTTTTATGATGAGAAAAATTTAGATTTACAATTTAAGCTCTATAAGCACTTTTTTAGATGTATTATTATTTTTATTCGAGTAAAAATGTGGAATGCTAGGCTTGCTTTGGCATTTTTTATGAGAAATAAATAATAAAAATAAGATGATATATGTTGAAATTTAATTAAAATAGGTTGGAAAATAATAGTGAAATCTCAAACATATCCTAGATAATTCATAAATATGACTTTCTTTAACCTCTTTAAAAATTAAAAAAAAAGACTTATTTTTATAACAAAGATAAGCAACTAAAGATTATTCGACTTGAGTCCACTATTGCCTTAAATTTGATTTTTCCCTGCTAACCTCATTAAGAATTGTACAAATCAAATCCTTCCAACATTAATTGAGAGGTTTGATTGGGTTGTTCACGTTACCTGATCCAGCAGCATTTCTTTCGCAACCATAGAAAGCATTGCTTGTGCAAGCATCAGCTGGTGAACCTCCCCAGATATTGATGTCAGCTGTTTAGAGACCAACTGTTCCAATTGCGTCCTCAGTCATTGATGGCTTAATGTACAAGACTCCATCTTTAACATAGCTGTTTGTTCTATTGTTGACGTACCACTCGAATTCCCAGTTGCCACCACCACCGAGAGTGAGCTCGTGTTACCAAGTTTTGAAGTTCAAGGTATCGAATTTATCCTCGAAGATGAGGGTCTCTGCTGCTGAAGTCACAGCGGCGAATGCAACTACTGACAAGACAAAAAGATTAGATTTCATATATAATATTGCTGAAAATTCAATTAATTTAATTATAAAATAAGTGTAGCACATTTTTTCCCCTTCTCTTTTAATATTGTAGGTAATTTTCTTATTTGGGAAAATAAATTAATTAAGCAGCAATTAAAGCCTTTTATTAAAAAATAAAACTAATATTTTTACTGAACTTTAATAAGAGGATACTATTTAACTCTTCCGAGATCAAGTTTACTAAATTTTAATTGAATGCTTCTCAATTTATTATAATTATTTACACCCCAGTTATATAGTTTTATGTTCAAAATTTAGTATTACCTTAATAAACAATCCTGCTAAATTTTAATTAACTATTCAGATGAAAACCCAGGTGGTAGATCAAGATACATATTAATTTTGAGCTTCAAATCATCATCATCGTCAACTATAGAGATCTTCAAATTTTGTTAGCAGCTTCTACTTATTTGATTAATAAATATTATCTGTGTTTCATTTCCTATTCGATTTATTTCTTACAATATTATAAGTTAAAATAGAATCCTGCCTTAAGTAATCAATGAATGAAATTAAAAATTTATTCTCTATGAATAGATAATACAGGCGTCCTTCTATAAAATTATCTCAATAAAACATATAAATATATCCAAAATTTATTATATAATTATAGACACAATTAATTATGACTTTATCTTAGATTTAATACAGGTATTATTACTATAATACGAATAATATTAAAAATAAATTTTCTATTTTTAGTATTTTCGTTCATAACTTTTATTTCAATTTAATATGAATTGATGGAATAGAAGAAACAAAATTTATATTCTAAAATTCTCATAGTAACTAATTTTTAAAATAAGTTTGATCTCAACAATATTATTACAATTCCTTATTTTTATTATAACTCACATACAATACTTCTCAAATAAATAGCTCATGACCATTTCAGGGTTATCACCCACGTTTCTGACTGCCTCCATGCCTTATTCCATTGAAAAGCCATTTTCCATAGCATATTAACATCCAGCTGTTATCAAGTGAGGTTGATTAATATTGAACAAGATCTAATTTGGCTAAGGATTGTTAATGTTCAAAGCTTGAAGAGTTTATAAAAGAGCATCATCATAGTTAATCCCCTTTAATAAATCCTAATTTCTTTTTTAAGCTTGATTTTATTCTTCAAGAGACTGCTTCAGAACTTGTTATAAAATTTCATCTTCAGAAACAGCCATTTAACTTTCTTTTAAAGCTTTTTCTAAATTTTCATCCTCTATGTTTCTCTTAGTGGCATTAATATCTTTTATGGTCTATAACAATGCTTACTGCATGTCGCATTTGCTCTAAATATGAAAATCTTCTCTTGACCTCATAATAATTTAAGACATCAGTCTTGCGCTTTAATCATCAATCTTTTTCTGAACGTTATTTTAATTTTAAACTTCATTCGTTTTTTCTTCTCTCAGCTTACTCAACTTAATAGCTTCGTCTTCTATTTCACCTGCCTTTGTTTTCACGAAAACTTTCTCATAGGTCCAATCCATTCTCACAATCGAGTTGTAATGAGATTTTCCATGATAGCTTAACCTTATAGGCTCATTGGATCCATCTTATTCATGGAAAGTTCTCATTGGCTCTGCTGAGTAGGCATAAATTTCTATAGGGCGATTGTAAATTTCAGACATTGCTTGAATTTCTACATCATCTCCCCAGACTGCATTCACTCTTTTACGATTGACATAGGCCTCAACACTTGAATCATTTCCTCCAATTATGAAGTCCTTAAAGTACTCTTTTTCACTAAGGATGTAATCCATGCATTTCTGACGAACAAGGCGATGCTCATCTTCATCCCCATATGCTTGATAAGCTATAGCTCTAAATAGGCAATTGCCATCCCTTCCTGTTTCTATGATTCTAAGGCGCTTTGTATAGAGAGCTTTTGCGAAATTAGCTTCCTATAATCTCCAATCTATTGCTTAAGGGACTGGTGCTTGAATTCCCCAACCTCCATTTTAATTTACTGGATTAACATTCTTTAAACTATGCTTCCTTAATTCTTCCGTCTGTCTCCTATAATTTAATCATTTAGAATTTATCTATATAGTTCATTTTTATAATTGGCTCAAGCTCTTATTTGCGCTTTTGACTGAACTTAGCCCAACCAAACCCGTTCGACAATGATCCAACTTCCAATATTCTATTTCGTTCTTTGACGCAATCAATCCATTCATCATGCTAAGATGAAAATCCTCTAAAGTGAACTTTGATCTTTTTAGAAGAAGATGTTATTTCTACAATTGTAGCTTCTAACCATCTAAAATCCTTGTCTAATATATCTAGTCTATTGTTTATCTTAAACTCCATCCCATCTCTCCCTATATATAAAAAGGTTTTCAATACAAGTTGAAGGTTAAAAATCATAGCAAAAGTTAAATTCATGAATTGGTAATGGAAAACTTACATTACTTCTAAATTCTTGGAGAATTAAGTTCTATAAATTCATCATAATTAGAACCAAGGCCTGAGTAATAAAACTTGGAAATTTTCTCATAAATTAATTTATTAATTCAATACGATTTTACTAAGTTTTAATTTTTTATTTATTTTATGAAATATTTATTAGCTGTGAATTCAAAAGTCTTCTATTTATAATTAATCTTTATATTGAGAATTTATTTATCTAAAATATTTCTATTGAATTGAAGAATTGAATATATTCTATATCTCAATTATATTTGAAAGAATAATTGATATTTTAACAAGATTAATTTTGTTTTATCAATAACTCTAAGGCTAAAAATAATAAGCATGAAATTTGTTATTAATAACTTATTTCGAAGTTTATAATTTCAATCAAATTCTTAAAAAAACACAAGTATTTTTTAGGTGTTAATGCACTTATACTCTTTTATTTTACATGTCAACATGCACAATCTCGGCATTATACCAACGAATTTATTTAGAATCATAGACATCTACATGCTCCCCTTCAATAAATTGTGTATAGTGAGGCTAATTAGAATTGCCATGACTTGGCTACAAACTTTCCATTACTTCTTTAATTTTTAAATTACTATGACTAAAAGTTATTTTAACTTTTATATATTTAAATTCCAATAATTTTCACTTTTCTTCTTAATTATACGATTGTTATTTATAGAATTTTCATTTACTACATCATTTTACAATGATTATATAAGGTTTTTAATTTTTCTAAAATTATTAATATTCGTTAATTACAAAATGAGTACAATTTACTCCAACAATCTTTCTAAATAAACTTTATAGCACAACCATTCAACTTTGAACTTAACGTCTTAATCTCTAGGACAAAAGTTAAATCAAAACGCTTAAAAATAATAGAAAAAATCCTTAATAAATTCCCAAAAGCCTAACAAAGATAGGCAATCACTCGATGCTATTAAATCAACTATTAAAACTAACAATAATGCCTAAAATTCATAAGTTTTATAACAACAAGACATGAATGAAAGTTAAAATACAATAAAAAGTAGAACTTTAGGCATGAGCATGATATCTAATAAGTAAATTAATGAAAGTTAAGTGACAAATGGACTCTAGGCTAATAATGGATCTTTGAAATATTCATCTGATTAACACTATACATACCTGATGCTGCTTTAAGAACAGCAGTCTATTATTTAAAAGAGAAAGAGAAGTATATAAATTTGTATAGTTTTTCGTTTTTTTAAGTTTGCGGAAGCATGAAAGTGTTTGCTTAGATACATCTAAATAATATAAGAGTTCTAGGGATTCAATGGGACCTATGAGCAGTAGAGCAAAACTTTGCGAGATAGATTTGTATGACATTCAAAAAGAAAATCAAGAGAATTCTTTGATTAGTAATATGTATAACACGAAATAAAGTTGTAAGAATGAAAAATCTGTCTTTTTTTTATTAAGAGTAAATTCTTATTTATGTCACAAAGAGAAACAATTTCTCAACTGTTAATCACTAAAAACAAGTATCATCTTTGTTCAACTAAAATAAGCATGTTAAACTAATCAGCTAAAACTCTTAGTCCCCTTATAACACACAATCAATGTCAAAAACTTCAAATTACCAAATGAAGCTAAAAAGCTTGGATAATTTCAATGGTTTATATTACAATTAAGAATAGAAGTAAAGCAAACTTCATAGTAGCAACTCTTCAAGATAGAGAAATTAGAATTAATTGAAAAAACGAAATTCTATGACTAATTTGATAAATTACAGCATGACAAGTCATTGTAATAAATTTGGGGGAATAAGTGGAGGAAGCTCCTCATTAATGAATAGTAGCAGTTAAGTTAATAGTAGATATCTACGGGGTTCTCTTGTTATAAATACTGACGAGGCTAAAGTATGTCAGTAAAACTTAAATTTTAACTAGAATGAAAGCAGCAAAGGTTGCAGTTCATAAAGAAATTTGATTGTCTAAGAGTTAAATCTAAATCTTACTAAATAAGCTGATATTTCTAAAGAATAGAAATCCTCGTTGATTAGTAATATGGTAAAGCGTTAGGTATCTAAAAGATAATCTATGGATAATACACACTTAACCAGAGTTCAAATTGATCTTGACACAAGCAACAACAATTAAAAAGTGTGACTTTTTATATCATTATATTTGCTGCGTTTTTAATTTTAATGAATGTAACAGAAATGACTTATATGATACCATAGGTAGAAGACTTAGATGAATCAACAAGAGCTCAGAAAATTTACGATTTGAGAGATAATAATTATCACATAGGGAAGGAGTAAAAGTTAGATGAGCAATCTTTAGTTAATGCAAGTGAAAATCTTTTCAATTAAATTAAATAAAGATAGTCTGTGACTTAACTTATTAGCAATAAATCCTCAGCTTGTAATTATAGTTTAATTGATTCAATGCCACCAGCTATAATGTAGAAAAGCCCCTAAGACAATATGTATGTTTAAAAATAGTCATTAGATTAGTTCAAAAGTATCAATAAAGACGCTAAGGTTTATGAATACATTTAGCCACAGCTCCTAAGTAACTAGAGTGAATCAAACCTTATGAATATTATAATTATAAACTATTTTAATTAAAAAAATCGCCAAATATAGGAAATTAAATTGGACAATAATGATATGCATTGTCAATCTTCAAATTTAATAGACCCTTAAATTATGTGTAGAGAAATGATGTCTCTTAAGAATCCCTTCTCAAATGATGAAGATTGCTTTAGTGATTAGGTTTTGATTCAATCAGCAGAGAGAATTGTTAGAGAAAGCAATTCAAGTCAATCTTTGGTTTCACAAGTTAAATGCTTGAATTGTTAGATAGAGTAAGCTAAGCATGAACAAACTAAGGAAGCTCTAGATAAAGCTATCAAGCTATCAAATATTTTAATGGATGAAATATCAAAGTTAGACAGTAAACTATCTGATTGTCATAAATAGCTAGAATAGTATAAATTGTCATCTTTTTGTCAGTAAGACTTCACATAATTCAAGGAGAGCATTATTAGTTCGAACTAAACAGGTCAAAATAAATCATCTATAGATGAACTTAAAGCATTGACTTCGCTTATCAAAGAATCCAGAAAGTCTATACACCTAGCAGATGGCATGAAAATGCTTAAGAATCCAACAATTTTGAAAAGTCTTTCTTAATCGCCTTCAAGATTTTTAAACTATCACCCCTTAACTGCTAAGAATAATAATGCAATTAATCCTCAACAGATTTTACTCGGCAATTAATAAAACATAATGAGAGAACTTGTAAATTAAGCCTAAGAAGATAGAATTATAAATTAAGACGTCAGAATTACTCAGCAGAATAAAATTGAGGGAGATATGAACCAAAACATTCAAAAAATGATGGAAAATATGCAGGGGTTTAGGAACAGGAGAGTTAATGCAGACTCAGTAGTCAGAAAGGCAAATGATGTAGTGAATGAAATACTTGAAACTTCAAGGCAGCAATATCAATTTATCAAGGAGAAGGATACTGTAGGATAAAAATGCTTGTTTCGAACCTAGTACCTTAAATCTTGTAAATCTAATGATAAATTAACCAAATGAAGTTTATTTAAATAAAATATTAACAGAATTAATAATTTAAATTTAAATGCAATCAGAAAACATGGATCCAAATATTATTGGAGAAATATAATTTTATATTTAACTTATAAAAATGTATTTTAAAGGAACAAATTATAATTATTAAGAAGAGGATTAATTAATAATAGAAATCAAAATTTTTCATTTAATAATAATTTATTACTCCTTATAAATTCCATATAAAAAATAAGGTACTTAAATTTAAAGTAATGAGATGAAATGCTTTATTTATCAAGTAAATAATATAAAAAATTAATAATTATTGATGCTTTAATAAAATGACTACTGCAGGTTTAGTCAATTATTTAAATTTTATTATATTCCCCTCACTCAATTATATTTACAAGCAATAATGCATAAAGTCTTTAACATGTGAGAGATGTTCCAGCTGCTTTAAAAAGAAGATCAAATCTAAATTTTTAAGTAAATCAACCTTCTTAGTCACTGAAAAGAGCTAAATTGAACAAATTTCCATTTTCAAACGATATCATTAGAATTATGATAACTTACTTGGACTTGAACACTATATTCTCAAAGATTATAGTTCTATGTCTTGATTTAAATAGAGAGTTTAGGAGATCAAATGTTTTACAGCTTATTAAAACAGCAAAAATTAACCCTAAATTATATTTGGATAATGGTGAGATTAAAGCTATTTGTTAAATATTGAATAAGTGCACACTAATTGAAATTCTCCAAATATACAGCAAGGATAATGACTCCATATAAAATGGAACAGTATTAGAGGTCTTAAATTCACCTTTTATCGAAGATAGTATTAAACTCAAAATTCAGATTATTAAGATCCCATTTTCCCATAAGGGATACTATTTTTACAGTTCAAACATAGAAGATTTAAAGCTTTCTTTCACTAGATTTTAGAACTTAACCACCTTAAAACTCAGAATCATAGATAACCTAACTCTCAATTTAGTTTACTCAATATAAGATGTACTCTAAAAACTCTAAAATTTAAATTTAAAATATCCTTAAACTGATTTTAATTAGAGAGATATTTATCTAGCTTTATTTGGATTGCTTAAATCTAGAAATTTAAAGTCCCTTACTTTACATTAAGAGTAGTATTTCAGTGCATCCAATTAAAGCTTATTAGTTAATAAATTTGATGAGAGTTTTCCATTTGATTAAATTTCGAATTTGCACACTCTTAAATTAGACATACCATTCAATTTATCATAAGAAACTCAAAAAATCTTTTTCTTTTTCCTTTAGTAACATAAAGTTAAAAACCTAGGATTACCTAAAACTCTCATAAAAAACAGCTAGCATTTTTTAAGTTACTTAGAGTAACCAGGTAATTCTTAAAGTGTAACTAATTTAAGAATTTACCCACTTAATTAGGATATTGGATTTTTGAATGAATTTAACATAAAAGAACTTATGATAATTCTTGAAAATCTCTCAAAGCAATAAAAATTTCCAAATTTAATAAATTTCTAATGCAGTATTTCAAAGGTAAATAACTACTCTGATATATAAGAAGATAAAAAGCTGTTGTATAAAAGAATATTAACTTTAATGAAAGATTAGTAAATTCATAAAATTTAATTAAACCTAGAATTTCTAACTGCAGTTGATCAATATTAGTATTCAACTAGAATTGTTAAATAGTTATTGGAGATAGGAACTAATTAACTCCAATTCTTTAATTCATTAAATGTTGGATATTACATTAATAGCAAAAGTAATATAATTGAGTTGATTGAAACATAAGACCAAAATTGGGATTTCTTTACTATTAATATCTTGGTTGAAATAGTGAAGAATAAGTTAAAAAATGGATCTTCACTTATTATTAAAATTAATCAGAATTCATTATAATTTTATAATGTAATAGGCTTAGTGCAGGCTAAGACTAAATTAAATTCACTAGATCAATGATTGGGCAGTTGATTTAAATTTAAGATTAAAATAGCAAAAATGAGATTTGGTTATCAGAATATTTAACAGAAATTTTATCCATGAAATCTATGGGCTAATTCAACTTCTCGTGGTATCTCTCATCTCAAATCAGCTTAAGTTATTAATAGTCGACAGGTCAAGATTAACTAAAAGTAGAAAGTAATTCTAAGTATAACCTAGGTATTTCTTAAGATTTACAATAGAAATTTGTATGGTTATTATTATAGTGGTCATCATTTTTATTATTTATTAGAATTGGTTGTATTTATAGGTAATTATAAATAAAGTATCTTAAAATAATTTAAAAATTTATAAATTCCTTTTTAAATTATAATATTCATATCTTATAAATTAATTATTTATTATTTCTAATTAGGTTTAGATTTTAATTTAAATAAAATTTGATTGCAAATTAGAAGACTTAATTTTATATAATTTTAATTTTTAATCATAAAAGTGATAATAATATTCTTTAACCAATCATTAAAGGCTCTTGCCAAATTTAATAACTATTTTAAGAGAAAATTATGCAGTTTCTGCAACTTAAGTATCACAAGCTAACTTGATTGCTTAATGCTGTTGTTTGTGTCTGGAAAATCCATGATAACATTCAAAACCCCAAAACCCTTTAATGAGTTTTATATGCGTATTGATTGATAAAGTCACATTTCAGATTAGCTCCTGCAGAATTCTGTTATCTTCGAGTTAAACAAATGACTTGAATCGTTTAGATTCAAGAGTTTAGAGGGTATTTAAAATGCTTTATGAAAGAGTCTGGAATTAATTTAAACAGAAAAAAACTAAAATGTTGTAATACTATGCTGCTATAATGTTAAATAAGTATGAATAATATTACTCGAATATTTTCGTATCTCCAGCATTAACTTCAAAACCAAAAAACTAACCAACTAAAAACTTTTATCTATTTTTTACTAATTTTATGTATTGATTTTGATTCAAATTTAGAGTATATCTTTATCACTTTTAGCAACAAAATAGTCATATTTTGCTTGATTTTATAAAGTATATCAAAATATTATTTTTATTTTAAGCTAATAATATATAAAATTTAAAGTTTATTAATAAAAATTTTAGTCTGATTTTGTCTTGTTATTTAAGATTTATTAAGATATATTTTATAATTTTTAATTAATTTTAACTAAAAAAACAACAATTTATGCTTTTAAAAAAAATATTATTTGAACTTACATAAATTTATGTAATTAAAAGTTTATTCTAATTATAAATTTATAAAGTGCTAATCAGCTTTATATAATTAATTGAGATTATAATTAGTGAACTTAAATTTAAAATTTTCAATATAGTTTTTTTTAGTATAAGAATGATACTTGATTTTAAAAATCAATAAACGAATTAATCTTAATTTTAATTTTAAATTATAAATATTTAAATAAAATTTATTATTAAATTAAAAAGATACTAAATAGGGAGTGCCTTCAGGTGACCGTGGATCCCATATGTGTTACTTTCTATTTAGGATTCTTTTTGGTCTGGTAATCCGAACCATATAAGCCTAATATTGTCTCATGCAGGAGATGAAAGCGCCCAGAGACCTACCTGCAAATAACAACGAGCTAGCGGGGTTCAATCGCCATGGGAGAGCTCTAGAGAGCCGATTTCCCTGCCATTACGCCGTTGTTGGCAGGGTGGAACAGTCTAACAAGGCTGGCAAGAAGGGAGGCAGGCGGGGGGAAGAAGTGGGACTGCATTCCACACAGTGATGAGTGGCAGACGTCAGGAGCACAGAGGAGCCGAGCAATTGCTAGTCTTTTCCAGCTTTTCCTCTTAAGTGGGGTTTTTTGGTTTTTTGGGGCTCAAGGTTATGTACCACGTCATTCACACCAGCAACGTCATGACCCAAGAATGCAAATATTGGGTCATGTTATGACCCAGAATATCTCGTTATTAATTTAGCCCTAACTATTCTATTCTATTCTAAATAAAATTTATAGTCTTATAATCTTTTATCCTCTCCTAATAAATATTTAAAATAATTTTAAGTAAATTGGTTTTAGGTTTAAATGCCAAACTTAAAATTGTTTAGAAAGGAAAGAAACAAATCAATTAAAAACTGTTCTAAGTTTAATTGTGAAATTAGCAAATGATTGCTTTAAAAAATAGAAAAAAATAAAAATTTAAATTTATTAATTTATTTTAAAGTTAATCCTGTCCAATTATAAAATATTAACCAAATCTATAATAGCTATTTTTAAGTATTCTTAATTATCGATCATGAATTTTTGAAAATTAAAAAATAGTTTAATTAATCAGTTAACGTAACATATTTATAAATTTTTGATTAGTAAATAAAATGGAATAAAACTCTAAATGTAGAACAAGATCCTCTCTTACCTGCCTTGGAATATTTATTGAATAATCTTCAAGTAATTACCTAATTTCTCTAATTTTTATATAAAAAACTCTATTTTCATTTCTTTATCTCATTTTCCATATATTACACCAAGGATTTCAAATATTTTTAAAGATATCTTATACAAATTGCGCACAAGTTCTTTAATTATTATACGTGATTTATGATTTATATTAATGATATTTATAAATTTAAGAATTAGTATACAATCACTCAAACTTCGCTTAATATAAATTGATTTTGGAAAACAATAATATAATTATTTCTAATAAAATAAAGAAAACATAAATCATTATTATGGTTTATAATTTATACAAAAGTCTTTTGTTTTCCTCATTTTTTCATACTGTGATATAATTTAATTTAGATTTACATAATAAAAGGCATATACTTTGATAATTTATTTTCAATTTTACTAATTGTTTTCTATATTACTAGTAATAATATTCTTCATATAATGGTATATATAAAAATTTGAAGTTAATTTCCCAAAGTATTTTGACTTATTAACAAAATCAATAAAATCAATTTTAATTTAAACTGATTCTTTTTCATAAGAAAATTTGATAGCATTTAATACAAGTTATTAGTAGTCAATCATAAAATAAAACATCAAATTTATGAATTATAAACATAATTAGTTTAGTCTTATGTTATTAATTTAATTTGATTTCCATGATATCATCATAAAAGTTATTAAAAATTATTAAATTTAAATTTATATATAATTATTATTAAAAATATTATCTCCTAAATAGCAAATTAATTAATTTCATTTATTATGTAAAATTATTGAAAAATATGAGATTTTAAATATTCAAACTATAAAATTATTTTATAGTTCAAATAGCTATAATAAATTATAATAATATTTTATGATGAATTAGATCTATTAAATGATTAAATAATTTTATGCTATGGGAAAGAAATTAACTTCAATTGGTGAAAGTATAAGTTTGAAATCAGAATGGCAACCTATTTAAAATTCATCGTGCACTCAGATATTAATGGTTTAGAGAAAAATAAAATATTTTTCAAAAAATTAAATCAAAATAAATTCACAATTATAGGTACAAATTGATGAGGGAATTTAACTAAGAGCAAAACAATATACAACTTTTTATAAACTTATCTCAATAGCGAAAATTATACAGAAATTTTAAATTATAAGAAATGATAGGTTCCGAATTTGCATTGTAAATCAAACCTTTAAATGGAGGATTCCGATCTAAATGAAATGAAGAACCAATTTAAGGTTAATAATGAATGGAATTATTTAAATTCAGCAATTTTTATATAATTACTTTAAAATCTAAAATCAAATGAGAATAGTTAGCCAGATTAAGCGCCAAATTTCTTGAACTTTTTTTTCAGATATTGAAAAATAGTAAAAAGCAGAATTTATTGGAATAAATTTTCATTAACTAAATTGCTACTATTTATGAAGTAATTGTTATTATGAGAACTAGAGATAATAAAACATCTATTTTATATTAGAACTAATCGGAATATTGAATTTATTGAATTATAACCAGTTAATTTTAAATCTCAAAAGGTATTGATGCTTAAAATAAGAAAATAAAATTAATATTGAAATTCAAAAATTTATATAATTTGTAAAATATATTTTGAAATTACGCTTAAGAAACTGTAAAAATAATACAATAAATTTTAAAAATCAATAGAACAAGACTTGAAAATGACTTTTGTTTTTTTTAGTTGCTTTTAATGAATTGATAATTTAATCAGTATAACAATTTCTAAAAATTGAATGTTTAACTTATAAAATTTAAATGTGGTCGTAAATTTAGTGGAAAGTGTATCAAAAAGTTAGAAAATGATTATTTATGAAATTGCTATTATTAGAATTAAAGAGATAATTAGCTAAAGATTTTACGATCCCTTGATGGTTAGAATTTTACTGCTTAATTTAATAAAAGAGTTTTGAAAAATTTAGAAATATAATTAAATGTAAAATTTAGGGAATAGGATTCGAAACAATTTCAAGGCTGTAGATTTAATAAAATCTTTGGGAAATGTTATAATGAAAAAAATATTTTAAGTCAAACTCCTAAACTGCTTTTGTAAATAGAGAGAAATAGCTCAATATATAAAATCAAGAGCCAACTTTTAGATTAATAAATTTTTATTTTATTAAAATTGAGAGACAGTGGACGAATACTATTCTAGTCTAATATATAAATAAGAATTAGAACTATGGAAATATATTGAAAATTTGAAGTGATATATTTTAAGAATTAATATTCTTAAGTTAAATTAGAAGAATATAGATCTAATTTTAGAATTTAGAACATAAAATTAATTTAAACGAATCATCGAGAAACTTAGATAGAGCTTGAAAATGATATTTAAGCAACTTGAATTTTAGCATTGACATACTTATAGTTGAATGTAGGCAAATTGATAAAATGTGTATAAATTAAAGAGTAACCAACTTAAATATATATAAAAATTTGAGGAGAACTTTTAAATTTATATTTATAATAAACTTTTAAATAAATGACAATATAAATAAATACTCGAGGATTAAAACTGTTAAGTGAAGTATGCATTAAATATAAATTAAATAATTTTAATGTTAAAAAAAGAATAAATATTGAATCTTAATTTTTTCCTTGGAACTGTATTTAAGTCAAACATAAAAAATAAATCATTGTATTTGAGAGAGAGAGATAAAATATCTCTGATTTAATATAGCAGAACTGAAGTTACTCAATAGTCTTTATAATATTTCTCTCTAAAATCTAGGCCAACTCTAATTACTTATTGTTCCAACCGAGACCCCCCTCCCACCCCCCTCCCAGGCCTAAAACGAGACCCCCCCTCCCACCTCAACAACATCCCTATTCATATGAAAATTTTGATTCTCGATGTTTATATCATTTTCCTTCATGACATCTTGATCTCATAATATTTTTTATGCATAAGTTATATCATTTTTTAAAAATATTTTTTCAGCAAATCAAAGCTACTCTTTATTATCTTTCTTATTTAACAACTTTCACTACGTCCGTCGTCTTATTCATTGAGATGATCCCATAGGAAATTAATTAAAAGAATATTTCCATTTGACTCGATAATATATAATAAAAATTTATGAGCCAACACGCTCATACAACTTTATTATTTAAAAAAAAGTTGTAATCACTTCATTTATTTGTATTTGAAATATGATTAATTTTTATAATAATTTTTTTTTAATTTTTATAATTATTACTAATAACATTTTTATAGAAACTAATAATTATGTAAAAAATATATTTGAAAGTATATTAAAATAGAACCTATTTTTATATATTTAAAGATATTTATTTTGAAATGATAATAAATGTTAAAAAATAGGTTCTATTTTAATATACTTTCAAATATATTTTTTACATAATTATTAGTTTCTATAAAAATGTTATTAGTAATAATTATAAAAATTAAAAAAAAATTATTATAAAAATTAATCATATTTCAAATACAAATAAATGAAGTGATTACAACTTTTTTTTAAATAATAAAGTTGTATGAGCGTGTTGGCTCATAAATTTTTATTATATATTATCGAGTCAAATGGAAATATTCTTTTAATTAATTTCCTATGGGATCATCTCAATGAATAAGACGACGGACGTAGTGAAAGTTGTTAAATAAGAAAGATAATAAAGAGTAGCTTTGATTTGCTGAAAAAATATTTTTAAAAAATGATATAACTTATGCATAAAAAATATTATGAGATCAAGATGTCATGAAGGAAAATGATATAAACATCGAGAATCAAAATTTTCATATGAATAGGGATGTTGTTGAGGTGGGAGGGGGGGTCTCGTTTTAGGCCTGGGAGGGGGGGGGTCTCGGTTGGAACAACTTATATAAATTATAAGTTAACATTGACTTGTTTTAAGT
Organism: Oxytricha trifallax; assembly: GCA_000711775.1. NCBI lineage: Eukaryota > Ciliophora > Spirotrichea > Sporadotrichida > Oxytrichidae > Oxytricha > Oxytricha trifallax. The sequence goes on from ARYC01000128.1 coordinate 61,842, forward strand.
CACCAAATAATTAAAAATGATTTGAAAATTCTAAAAAGTAAAAAATTAAATCAAAATAGCCACAAATTTGAGATATTTATTTAAAATGTTTTTCTTTAAGATTTAGATTGCGAAATATTATAACTTTAGCTATATAAAATCAATTCCAGCAACTGTTTTGAATGTTATAAATACTTTAATTAAATTTTAGAATCAGCATTCTCTTATTCAGTATGATAACCTGGTTGTAAGCATTAAAAATGAATTCAAATAACAATCAAAATTATTCTTATAAAAATAATGCTTATTGATTGTAAGGAACTAAAGCATAATGAAAATATTAGAATGAAATGCCTCTATAATATTTACATAAATAACTATTCTTACATCAAACGATACATAAAAATTAATTAATTAATATGGATAGTCCAATAATGCTTTTAATAGCCAAATCTATTATAAATTTGCTCAATGAATATTAAATTTGAGGAAAAGCAAAAAGGATCTCCAAATCATTTCCAAAACATAATTCGAATGACAAAGAGATCGATTAAATATCATAAATGGCAAATTAAAAATATTTAAATATTTGAAATTAATTCATTCTTTAAAATTTATAATACAGTAAACTTTACTTTAGTCTCTCAATTTCAAAGAGATATTTATTGCTATATATAAAATAATTAATAATTTATATTAAAAAAAAAGATTTCTTTGGGAGTTAGTTATTTAAATTTAAGCGATCAAATATATCATTAATTTGAAACAAGGTCATTAGAACTATTTGAAAATTAAATAGAATTAATATTATAGTTGAGGAATTGTTTTATTTCTATTTAAATTTATTGAAATGTTATATTGAAAGATTTTATTAAAATAACTATGATTTATATAAATGATTAAAGAAATGACTTTATTTTCAATCTTTGCTTCGAAAGATTTCATTTTTCTTTGAATTTGAAAAATATTTGAGCATCTCTCATCTGTATATTTCTAAATAGGAATATATTTGTTGCATTTTCCTTCTCACATTTTACCTTTTTATTTTTAATTTTTCAGCTATTAACGTAAGCTATAGCATCTTATTTGCTGCATTTATTGCAGTAAAACTGAAACTTCCATTCAAAAATAATTTATTCAATTTTTGTAGGCTATTCCTTGAGTGAGAGGGTCTTCTCTTTATTTTAAATTGTCTAAGAAAATAGTAGTATTGCATTCCAGTGTTCACAAGCGAGTTTCATTATGATTGTTAATTTGTTATAAATAATATTACTAGTTGCAATATAAAAGCTAAGAAATTAAATATCTTTATTTTAAAAAGATAATAAATTCATTGTTTTATTAATGAAATATTAATATTACGTTAAAAGAGATTCAATTTTTTAAATTAAAATATAAAGATTATTTAAACAGTTAGTAAGAAAATTTCCATTATTTAAGAAATTTAGATTTTAAGTTTTATGAAACAAAACTTGATGCTAAGATTTTGAGTAAAACATTTATTTAAAACATTAAAAAGCAATTAAACAAGATAATTTTAAAATTTAGTTTATTAGAAACCAATCTGAACTTCTAATTTGCGGCTTTATATTTTACATTGTACTAGTTAAATATTTGAGCTTTTCCAAATTATTGTTCTTTGCAATATATATATTTTGAGTCTAAACTTTGCCCATATTTCAGTCAAATGCTTCTTCTTACATTTCTTGTTAATTTTCTTTAATTTGTAAGAATTAGTCTTCAATTTATCTAACACATTCTTTGAGCTCTATACTCCGTTGACTGGTTGGGTCAAAGAGTAAATCAAGTTATATATAAATATCTTTAAGATTAAAGCTAATGTATTTTATTACAATACATTAGCAAATTCTATAAAAGTGTAACTTGATTTTTTATAACAACTTTAAGCCAAAAAGAAAAGCTTTTTATAGACTTCTCTATAAGATTCTTTTTGTAAATATGTGTTGAAAAAATTACAGTTAGCATAATAAGAATCATAAATTTGTTTAAGTTAACCAGTTACAAACAAAGCAATTAATATAAAAGTTTACAGTCTTTTCAAATTTCAAAATATTTATTTTTGTACTATAGAAGGCATATTATCAAACTATCAAATAAAGTTATAAAGCAATTATCTTTTCTTTCATTAACCATAATTCCGAATTAAAATTTAAAGTTTATAAATAAAATAAGATTTATTTTAAACTAATTATTAATAAGCATAATAAACAACTAATTTTTTAGTTATCATAGTAATTAATTTTAAAAAAATGTTTTTTTTTTCTTGTATTTTAAGTCTCATTTTTATATTCTCCTTCTTAAGGTTGTGTAAATAATATGTTATATTATTAATATCTCACAAACCTTTTAGATTGACTTTTTTTATTTTACAATAATATCATTAAAATTATTTATTAATTTATCTAAAAAATAAATTCTTTTTATTTAGGATTCTTACTGTTTATACTAATATCTTGCAATATACTTGTAAAAATGAAAACAAAATATTAGAATTAAAGAGAAAAGATTGTTAGATGCAATTTTGATAACTTTTAAAGGAAATGTTAAATCTTGTAACATTTTTTTCAACTTTTTCATAACGATCAATCCTTTTTAAGAAACTAAATTTTCATTAATAATTTTTGTAATTTAGGCAAAAGTTATTTTTTAAAAATAAAGTTCAATTATTAAATTATTTTACTTTTTTGCCAAGTTATAGAGTTGACAAATTAATATTTCGCTTCACTTTAAGCAGTTCTAATAAAGCTTCAGGAAATAAATAAAATATTAAAAATATTTAATAAACGAATGATTCATTTTATAATAATTGATCCATTAGTTTGATGAAAAAATAGTAAAAAATGTAGGTAAATCTAATAATATTGTTTTTTTTTCAGAATTAATTATTGATAAAGCACCTGTCAAATATAGGTGTATTGTAGGAGATCAATTGAAATATCTTTTTTGGAGATAAATATTGAAGTTTAAATAAGTTTAGTTATTAATTTACTTTTTTCAGTAATTTTCATTAATGTTAGACCTAATAAATTAATATTTTAATTAGAGGAGATCCTTAAATATTAAAACTATATATAGCAAATATATTAGTTATGAAAATAAGAATCTTCATATATAAAAATTTAAAGAAATTGCATAATTTTGGTTAAACTAATCAATCCATATTAAGAATGAAGATTAGGTAAGATTTCTAAAAAAATATTTTACAAAATCGATTTTAAATGTCTATAGTTTTCCTAAATTGAATAACATAGAATTAATATTACAAAACAAATACAATGAGATTAGTTAAAAAATTACAATCAACTACAAAGAGGCCCTAATCTCCAACATTACATTTATCTATAATTACAAATGTATAACTCTTCAAGGGTTCTGGGGTTATGATTCATTATAGATCTCGATCTAATCTCTAATAAATTTAGTGAAGATATTCTAAAAATGGCTTTTCACGATTTAAAGCATGTAGAAAACTTGATCATAAAATCCAAAGAGAAAGTTTCATTCAAAATTGTGGCTCTATTGCTAGATTAAAATAAAGCCCAACTTGCTAAATTATGCGCTGATTTCTAATTGCAAGATACGTTTATGAAGCATTTTGTCACTCTGATTCTCAACATGGAGAAATTGAGACATATATAAATTACTCAATAAGCTTAACTAAATTAATTGTCATAAGATTCACTGTCTAGCCTTAAGCAAATATTATCAAAAGATAGCCTCAAGTGTATCATAATTGATAAAGTACCTCTCGATTTAGACATATAGAATCTTATTGGGTTAAGTTAAAATCTGCAAATTTTGGTAATGAATATCGACATTTTCAAAAGGAGTAATAAAATATAATATTGCATATTTATGCTTGAAATTTTGCAGAGCAATGTGAGCAGTTAGACATTTCGATAACTGAGTATTGTGGCGAGGGATCGAGCTAGTTTTCAAAGATTTATATTTCAAAAATTTCAAGTCGGATTGCTACATCGACTTGTTAAAATACGTCTACTTTAAGTCTAAGATTGATGGCTTAATTTTAGTATTAAAAAGTGAAATGTTAAATTTATTAAAGTTTAATCATTAACTAAATGCTTGAAATTTTGAAAAAGCTTTACAATCTTCAATATTTGCAAACTGTACACATCAAGCCAATAATAAATAATTTCAAGGAATTCTTCAATGTAAATATACAAAAAGATGCCAAGACATCATAGTCTGATAAAGATTTCATCAGTATGTTTGTAGATATCATGGCTAAAAATAAAAATAATTTAGAAGTCTGGAATTTTTTCTATCCAATTAAATCAAACTATCTCCCCATATTTACAACGAAAATGTTATAGGCAGTTATGGAAAATCAAAACTTAAAATTATTGAATAATCTCATATTGAAACAATTTAGATAAATGTATTCTGAAAATGAAACAATCCTTACAGATATAGATACATAATATTCAAAAATTCCGGGTGATTTTTACACATTTAATAAAAGAATTGATGGTCTTTCAATTTATGATAACTATAGATTTAACTAGAGCTTTACTTCTATAATGGTTAGTTTTATCAATAAAGTAATTAGTACTATTTCCTAATAAATGATATTGAATGGAAGGAGTAGATCAAAATTCCTTAGTTTTGATGGAGTCTAGAGACATTAATTAGAAGATATTCTTGAAAATTAAATTGATGAAAATGGCAACTATAACATCGTAAAACTTTTACGAGATCAACTAGGAATAAGTAACATGCTTTAGAGTGAGCTATAGATTATAATTAACTTGTTGTTTATTGATTAAGAGAAAGTAAAGAACTTAAAATGTATTGAAATCATGATTCCACTATTGTATGAGATCGAGTTTGAATAAATTATCTCATCTTTTAAAAGGGTCAAAGATAACCTGAGTAATTTGACATCTATTAATTTCAAAGGCACTTAATTTTGCTCAACCTCATTTAATTTTTTATTTCATTAGATGAAAACACCTTAGAAATCAAGAAATCTTCCTTTTACGAAATTCTTCAACTGCCTTTTCTAAATTCTCTAAATTTAGGGTACACTAACTTCCTTCATATATTTTCAGAAGAAACTATTAACAGCTTTTGTGAAAATCTAAAGCAAAAATAATTAATGGAATATTTGGGCTTTGCAAATATTTAGAGTGGCTTTAAGAATTTGAGAAGATACAACAAACTCTTGTAGAGTCTCCCTGCTAAAGTTACAAAGCTAAATATTTCATACAATATTTTACTACCAGATCCTATCTTGAATCATGTGTTTAAGTAAGTTGAGCGTATTAAAATGACTTTTTCTAAATGCCAAGCGACTTAAATTAATATTCTAACCAAAGAAATTGAGATAGATTAAAACTTTATGAATATTGCAGAATTCATTGTTAGGAAGCGTGACATTCTTAAATTCAAATAGATATAGTTTCATAAAAAATAATGGCTAATTATGAGAGAAGAAAATGGAGACATCTAACCTCAAAATAGTTAGGATCAAAATCTTCAAGCATAAGTGGTTGAAAGTTTTTAATTTTCGACTGAGTGCATTCATGAATTCCTTATAAACATATAATGCATTAAATAGAACAACTTTGTTAACATTGCAATAAAAGATTTTAATCTCTTAACTTTTAACAACGGAAATCAGCTTTAAGAGATATTTAACATGCTTTTAGATTCGGGTTGTCTTGAGAGACTTGAATATTTGGGACTTATTAATGTAAATTTTTAGCAATTTCTGTCGAATAAACTCAAAGTGTAAGAGAGATTATCATTCATTAAAGAAATTTCTCAAAGATGTGCTTTGAAAGAGATAGATTTAAGTAATAATAATCTACAAATTAGCAATATAGTAGAGGTTCTGATTCAAACTTAATAATGCAGAACATTGGTGAGAGTTAAATTTAGAAGCTAGAAAAATAAATGGCCATTGAACTCGAAGTAATACTTGGAATTGTTGAAATTTATGGATGGTATATTCTACGGAGATAAGAATAGAAAATATGAAATCGATAGAATTAATGATGTAATTAAATTTACTTATATATGAATAAATATTGAATATTTTTTAAAGTCAAATCCTTTATTTGTTGAAATAATATTTGTTTGAATTTAAATTTGATTTAAAATGGAAGATTAACTTGAGATATTAAGCGAAATCGAATAAGAGTTATAGGAGGAAGAGAAACAACTTGAAAATGTTGAGTCTACTCCACAAGCAAAGTAAAAGCGCTAATCTTTTCTTGAAATATAAAATGAAAAAACGGAACTCAAAAATCTGATAAAGGAAAGGTATATTATTCCACAAAATTCTGGTACATTGCCACTTGCAAAATGTAACTAGGATAATCTTGGTTCTTGGGTCTATCCAGTTTCAAAGACCTTCAGAACTTATTAGTTCAGAATTGTGAGATCTTGCCTATTTGCAAATACTGTAGTTACCTTACCCACTGGTCTTGGAAAAACTTTCATTGCCTCAACTACTATGTTTAACTATTACAGATGGTTTGATGATGGGCTGATATTCTTTTTAGCTCCCACAAAACCACTTGTTACTTAACAAACAGAAGCATTTGCTTAAGTCATCTCCGAAGTTCCACTTGACGACATTATAGAGTTAACTGGTAATCAAAACAAAGATAAGCGAAAGATAGCATACAGATTAAAGAGAGTTTTCTTCATGACTCCCTAAACACTTCAGAAGGATATTGAGAATAATATTCTTGATGTGAAAAAAATCGTTTTGTTGGTTATAGATGAAGCTCACAGAGCCACAGGAAACTATGCTTACTGCAGAATAATTCAGTTACTTGAGGAGTAGAACATTGGATTCAGAATTGTGGCACTTTCTGCCACTCCTGTCTCCAAGATAGAAAACCTGCAAACTGTAGTTAACAGCTTGAGATGCGCCATGCTGGAGGTAAGAGACGAAGAGGATGAGGAAATCAAGCAATATAAAAGTAGTTTAATTAAAAATAGGTGTAAAGTATTAAAAAATAAAATTAAGAAGTATAGAAAAAAAAGCTTTTATGATTATTAATAGCTATATAATACTTTAAAATAAATAAATTAATTATTGATCATAAATCATTGAAAATAAAAAGTTATTTAGAATTAGGAATTAAAGTATTTTATTTATACATTTCATGATTAAAATAAAAATGGATATAAAAGATGCAGACCTGCTATTGAATCTACTTTAAACTCTATGAGTAAAAATAAATAACTCTCAAGTAAGTAAGTAATTTTCGAATAATATATTCTAAAATTTTATAATCAACACTGAAGATTATCATTAGCAAGAAAAATTTACTTTATACTAAATAAATTATAATAAGGACGTTTGAAATTGCATAGTGAAATTATATAGTAAATGACAGAGAAACTGTGAAAATTTTTAAACATACTAAAATTAGACAAAAATAACTATCAATACTTGGTCTCCTTAGAATTAGAATCGATTTAGGAAGTTTAAACATATAAAAATAAAAAAAAACACAATATTAAATCTAATTGTGTTTATGACTTAAAGAGAGAGAAAAATCAGCATATTTATTTCGTTTTATGTTTACTTAAATATACTCATAATAACATACTATAAATAATTGCAGTTTTTTGTATTTTGAAATTACTTATATTCACGATTGTTTATATTTTATCAATAATAAATAAACAAATATTTTATATCCAATAGCAAAGCAAATATCTTTAATTTTTATCAGTAATCATTATAAATTTGAATTTATTTATGTGTAATATGGAAAGAAGACTCAAACTTAATAAATCTTTAAATTTATTTAATTAAGAAAATGTGTTTTACTCATGGTAAAGATATTGTTGAAATTCTAGTAGAGAAAGAAGATCACATCACAGAGATGGAACTCAAAATTATGTAAACTTCCCTAAAAACTGCAATAATATTTTTATTAAAATTTATTAAAAAAAACTATAATATTTTCATAGTTAGACTTTATATTTAGTCAAAAACTTAACCAATTTTTTTCCTTTATTTAATAAATAAGATATCATTTCTAAGATTTTCTTAATATTTTACAACTATAAAGATAAATTATCGTTATATTTATAAAATAAACATGATATAAAAATTACAGTTATAATAAAAAATTATTAGGTTTTGCTAGTTTATTTATCTAAAATCTATATCTTTTTATATTTGTAAAGAAAATTTTTCTAGGTTATATTAAGGTAAGTCTTTAAATTATGAAGCTTATGGCTTTGGCTCTAGCTTTTCTGAAGCAAATGCAATTAGTAAACCAAAACATGCAGCCTAAGTTCATAACTAAAATGAATCTGCTGAACCTTTAAGATGAATTTAGAGGCAAGATGCCAAACTTTGCTCCCTCTATGATTTCCTGCGTATTTGAAAGAGTCTCTTTTCTGTTGAGTATGTGTCATGCCAAGCAGCTTCTCGCAGTTCACGGCACTGAATCATTTAGCGATTACATAGTAAACTTCTTTGATGTAACTAAAAAGGATAAAAAGCATGTTAACTTCATAAAAGCTATCAAGGAAAGCGAAGACTACAAGGATATGATAAGCTACATTGAAGAAACTAAACAAACTAAAAATCATCCTAAATTAAAGAAACTATCTGAAATCTTGGATCTATTTTTCAGAGATGAAACTCATAAAGACTCCAAAGTCATAGTATTTTCATAATTCAGGGAATCAGCAAATGAAATAAAGAGATATCTGGTCAGGAAAAATGAAGGAGTAGTTCATGCAGAAGTTTTTGTTGGCTAAAATAATAATGGACTTTCCTAGAAAGTCCAAGCTGCAATATATCCCAGAAAATCTCAATTGTAAATTATCTACTGTATAGTTTGATTAAATGCTTATTGAAATTACTATGCATTTTTTATACTTCTTATTCGAAAATAGATTATAGCTTTAAATTGAAATGTATAATAATTATGATATTTTTCTTATTTGAATTATTAAATATTTTAATTTAATTAGAAATTCCTATTACAAATAAGTTTAAAATAAGATGTTGCGTTTATGTGTTCAATAAATTATAAATATTTTAGTGTTTTAAATGATATAAAGATTCAAAACAGGAAAAACTAATACTTTAGTTGCCACATGTGTCGCAGAAGAGGGTCTGGACATAGGAAACGTAGATTTAATTATCAGTTATGACTGTCTAGCCTCACCAATTAGAATGATTCAGAGATTCGGAAGAACTGGAAGAGCAGGATGTGGACAAGTTATCGTCTTGATTGCCAAGGGTGAAGAGGAAAACAAATTCAAAATGTCAAGAAAGAACAGCAAGTTGATTATGAATGCGATTAAACATCAATCTAAGCTCATTGAACACTCAAAGCAGCAAAATGAATCAAATCTCTAACAACCTGCTTCATAAGCTAAAAATGGAAGTAAACAAACTAAGCTAAATTTTGGCTAACCTGCACAGTAATAAGTCATGCCAGCTCTTCAAGAATATCAAAAAGTTAAAGAGCCTACTTTGTAACTCTACTCATTTAATCCAAGAATGATTCCTGAGGAGATTGATCCAGTTCCTATGTTAAGAAAACTCTTACCAAGAACTGAAGAGGAGCTCGAATAATTTAAGAACAGTGAAAATCAGACTAAGAAAAGAAGATCAAAGTCAAAGGAAGAAAACAAGACTAAGAAAACAAAGAAAAACTAGATTAATGATGAAGAAGAGGAATAGAAAGGATAAGGGGATTAGTAAAAGAAGAGAGGTCGTAAGAGAGGAAAAACAGTAGAGCAAAGAGATAGTGAATAAAAAGAAGAAAGAAAGTTAGAGTAGACTGATAAAAAGAGTGACTCTCCAAATAAAAGTAATGATCAATCTCAAGTCAAGCCTTTATCAAGAAGAGAAAGTTAAACTCCATATAATAGAAGGATTTCACTTGGAGGACCTCCAATTTTAATCTAACCATAAGTTCAGGAGGACGATGGGTTGGACGACTATTTTATATAAGAAGAAGAAATTACAGAATTAAACCAAATTGTTTAATCTACAGAGGAGTAACAGGAGCAACAGTAAAACCTTGATAAAACTTTCTAACAGCTTGATGACTACCTAAACTAGAGTGTTACTGTAACAAACATATCCAGTCATTAAAAAAGCTTAAATGAGACCTTGAACTTTGGATAGACCTCCAACGATTAAAGTATGCTTTTATAGAATATCATTAGAAATAACCAAAACTTAATGGCTTCTAATTCGCCTCAGGTAAACTTGGAAGAAGAAAAGTAATAAAGTTAATAATAATTTGATGACGATGATTTGGACGACATTGATTTGAATGATATTTCAGAATTGAATGATGATTTTTGGAAAGAAATAGAGTCATTTATTAGCGATTTATCAGATTAACGCCGCAAGTCTAAAGTTAGAAAATCATATGAAGGGAGAGATGATAATGAAAGTCAAAATAATAGTGATAGTGAAAGTTTAACAGGTAGTTCTAAATAGCCTGGTAAAAAGAGAAAAATCAATAGTGGTGATATTGAGAATAAATAATGATATGTATTTTGCTTTAATTTTATAAAATTAGATTTATGTTTTAAAAGGTGAAATATAAGATGAGATTAAAGTATAATATGAATGATTGATTTTTAAAAACATAAAAATTATAACATTGATAATTAAGTAAAAACAAAGGGAGCTAATTTTTATTGAATCTATTTAAAAAAACAATTAATTTTATCTACCACTAGTAAAAATGAAAAAATTAACAGGAAAATTATAAATCTTGAATCAAATAAATAGATAACTCTAGAGTTTATCGAAATAACTCAATCAAACTAAGAGAAACTGAAATTATTTATTTTTGATTTTTTATAACAGGTTGACTGTAGCTCATAATTCGAATATAAATAATCAAAACAATATGAACATTTTTTCAAGATACTTCTCATCTGCGACTAAAGAATAACAATCTTTAATTGACCTTTCAAACAATAATTTACAGTAATCTCATGAAATGAGCCATTAGGAAGGTCAACTACCCAAGACTATAATGGGAATTTGAAATAACTAGCAAATAGATCAGAGTATTTTAACAGACACATTCAAGCGCAAGCATGACTATTTGAGGATATCTCTAATAGAAAAATGCAACTTTAGATGTTAGGTAATTTATACTTTGCAAAAAATTAACAATTCTATGTAGTATTGTATGCCGGAGGAAGGTGTATAGTTAAGCCCAGATGACAAAATAATGTCAAGAGAACATGTAACACAAATACTTCATTATAGTATCAATTGTTATAGGTTAATCGGATTATTGATATTTGTTCTGACCGAGACCCCCCCCCTACCCCCCCTCCCCCCCCATGAAAATATATGACCCTCCACCCTCCCCCCCCCTATATAATAATTTTTTTTTCAAATTTTATGAAAAATATATACTTATGCTTTGAATCATGCTCTAACTAAAAAAATCTTGCCCTGCGGGCAGCTACTGTTATTTATTATTATTTATTTGATGAGCTTCACTACGTCCGTCGACTTTTTTTGATACATGCTTGTATAGGAAAATATTACAAATGCATTTTACTTTTGAGTGTCATTAATTTTATTTTTATTATATCTATTAATATAAACGAACCCAAATTCTATTTAATAAATTTTTATATCTACAATCGTCTTCATTGGGCATAATACTTTCTAATAATATGATAAACATTTAACTTTTGTAAATATTTGTCTTCTCAGATCTTAATTAATTATGAAAATAATATATTTAAATTTAAACAATATCTAATTATATTATTTAATATTTTAATGATAAAAAAAAGTAGATTAATTTTCTTAATCATTTAATTTAAATATAATTAAACCCTTAAATCAATAACTTATATTTTCAAATTCATTGATAATTTTATAAGTTGTCGATTTCTCAAAATATCACAAGAAAAAATTAATAGATTTGATATTTAGCAAACAATATTAGCTCTACAGATTAGAGTTTGTTCAGTTTGAAAAAAATAGTAAATTAAATCTCTCATTATCTTTCCAATTAAAGTTTTTTAATCCTGTTTAAAACATTTAAGTTTATTTAGAAATTTACAGAAAAAAAAACATTCAAGTATTAAATAATGATTAATAAATAAGGCTGATTTTTTCTTGAAGTTTGAGGCATGATATAATCTATAAGATTTAGAGTTATTATCTGTAACTGATTTTATTCAAGATAAGATAAAAAGGGATTATATTTTTTATTGATGAAATTGTGTATGGACCCTAAAAAATAAGTAATTTATTTATTTTATAAAAAATGAATTTAATTAATAGTGTGTTAATGAAATGGCTAAGCTATCTTACTAAAATATAAAATGAACTCATTAAATTAAAAATTATAACCTTTATAAAATAATTTAATTAAAAATTTCATCTTTAACTATTTAAAAATGATCTCATAATTAATTAAGATCTGAGAAGACAAATATTTACAAAAGTATAATGTTTATCATAGTTATTATAAAGTATTATGCCCATGAAGGTGATTGTAGATATAAAAATTTATTATAAAGAATTTGTTTTCGTTTTTATTAATAGATATAATAAAAATAAAATTAATGTTACTCGAAAGTAAAATGCATTTGTAATATTTTCCTATACAAGCATATATAAAAAAAAGTCGACGGACGAAGTGAAGCTCATCAAATATAATAATAAATAACAGTAGCTGCCTGCAGGGCAAGATTATTTTTAGTTAGAGCATGATTCAAAGCATAAGAATATGTTTTTCATATAATTTTTAAAAAATTATTATAAGGGGGGGAGGGGGAGGGTCATATTTTTTTATGGGGGAGGAGGAGGGTAGGGGGGGTCTCGGTCAGAACAGATATTTTTACATAAGTAGGAGTGAATAAGATCAGGCTCACAGGAGGAGAGGTAAATTTTTTTATTTTAATTATGATTAGCCTTTAGTTAGAAAAGACTTGATTGACATTAATTTTATTTCTAATTAGTAATATATTGTAATACATAGTGCATGATATCAAGAGTAGACCATAAATAAAAACTATTGCTATGACTACAAATGCCTCCCTCCTCCCCAGGAAAATAGAGAGATTGAGAGAGGCCGGTCTTAATCAAATAAATATCTCTCTAGACACTCTTGTAGAGGCAAAAAACCAATTTATAACTCGAAGACACGGTGGATTTCAGTAAACACTAAAGGTAAGGTTCAACTGCATACCAGTTTTATTTCTCATAAAATACCAATTTTAGCCGGATATTTACCTCCTTTAAATATAGGCGATAGACATGGCTCTAAACTTAGATTTCGAAGCAGTGAAACTCAATGTTGTAGCTATGAAGGGATTCAATGAAGACGAACTTTGTGACTTTGTAGAGTTTGTTAAAGATAGAGCAATGGAAGTTAGGTTCATAGAGTTCATGCCGTTCGACTAGAACGATTGGAATAATAAGAAACTGCTCCCGTATTTCCAAATCAGAAAATTGATAGAAGATAAGTATAAACTAACTCGCAACTAAGATGGGCCACATGCCACTAGTAAGGTAACTACAATCATTAAACTTAAATACCCAATTATATCTAATGATCCTAATCAATTTAAAAATATGAATTAATGGTAAAGTTATCGTTAATTTTTATTTGTTAATAATAAAAAATTAATATATATATTCATTGTATATTATTTAATTTGTAGACATTTAGTATTGAGGGATATAAGGGAACAGTTGGTTTTATTTCTTCAATGAGCGAACATTTTTGTGGGGGTTGCAATCGCATGCGAATCACAGCAGATGGAAACTTAAAGATCTTTTCATAAAAATTTTCTATTCCATTATCTTCTTTTGTTGATAACTGGATTTATTTTATAAGATTTGCCTGTTTGACAACAGAGAAATAAACTTGCGGGAAATGATTGACTAGGGCATGAGTGACTCAGATATTTTGCTATAAGTCAGGGAACATCTATATAAGAAACATTTCTCACATGGAGGGGTAGATAGCATCCTCTAAAGAGAAAATAGGTCAATGACCAGGATCGGAGGTTGATAATTAAAATACAAAATAATCATAGATTTTAGAATTAATACCATTAATTTAATGAGTAATAAAAAACAAAAGCTAAATTTATAATCAGAATAAGCAATCAAAGATTTGAGAAGTGGCAAAGGATATATAAATAATTAAATTAATATTCCTTATTAATTAAAACCACGTTTACGATATAAATAAAGTCTTTATATTAATCAAATAAAAAATAAGATTTGCTATCTTCTCCTATCAATATAAGTAATTAAAAATATAATAATATATGTTAAAATTATTTATAAAAATTTAAGTTCCTGTTTAGAATCTTTGTATAGGGGGACATAATTAATGACTTAGATAGTGATATATTTGATATTTTAGCTGTAGTCATTTTCTTAAAACTTATGTTGCAATTTTTATATACATGATATTCACTTTCTTTTACTTTAAATATAATTATGTTACAAATGAAGTATTTTTCAATGAAAAATTCCAAAAAATTTTTACAAAAATTAATTTTATTATTATTCACTTAAAATAAATAGGTTTTAATGTTACTATGGGCTCCATTATTATAATATTTATATTTTATTTGGATATTATAGTTTTAAGGTGCTAAGAACTCTAAAAAATATCTTGAAGAGTTTTTAATGTAAAATATTGAAGGAATAGATCTAATAGAGAGAAACTTATTTAATTAAATTAATAATTTTGCAGAATATAATTAAATAAAAAACTAAACAATAATTTGTATCCAAGTTTAACTAGAATTTAATGTATTTGAGAGATCTTATATTAATTTTCATAAATTTAATTGCACTATTTTTTCTATTATGATTGTTAGAATAATAATCATGACATAAAATAAAATAAGGCTGATTTTGATATAGGAAAAAAAAGGAAGTAACAAGTTTGCAACATTTTTCAATTTCAACAAATTTTTAATTTATTATTATTATAAAACAAATTAATTCAATTCTTATGATATAAAAATATATATTTAGAGAGTTTTGTGAGCTTATATAGATTTTAAAATTGAGGGCAACCTCAAATTTCATGGATTCTTCCCAAATATTTCTTATTGGACTACATAAACTCATAGTATGATTTTAATTAAATTAAATGACAAAATATAAATATATTTAAATTGATAATTTTATTTTATTATCAATTTACATGATTAAAAACCCTAAGATGAAAATCTTATATTGATAACAAGTTTTACATGTTTAAACTTTTAATTTTAATATTTCCCTTATCTTTTGTTGGAAATATAAAGGCTCTGAATTTTATTAATTAATTAATATTATATAATTGTTCTATTGTTAATTATTCAATATTTATATATTTATTTTTACATAGAACTAATATTAATTTAATATTTCCCTTGAAATAATTTGAGAATTGTGATTAAAGTAGAATTTATTAGCTAAGATTAGATATTAATTATCATTTTATCAAGAAATGGATTCTTAGAAATTTATAATTGAGTAGCTTTTAGATCAAGACGATTCAATTTTCTATGAGTAGCAGTAAGAGCGCAAAGCTCTTGCACAGGAGGCTGCTCGGATGGCAGCTAAATTAGGAAAGATATATATATATATATATAATAAGGGATAAAAAGGAGTTCCACTTGCTTAAATTAATGTCAATTTATTTAATTATGAGCTATTGAAAGCAATTAAAATAATCTGTCTGGAGTTGGTAAGACACATATGAAATCTAGGAGTGCAAACTTAAAATTTAAATTATAGGAAGTATTAGCAGAGATAATTCTTCTGAGTACTAAGGATTTTAGTAGTTGATGCCATCCATTATATTTGTTTTACTTATTTTATTATTATGAACTATCATATTTTTATTAAAAATAAAACCTATGTTAAATGCCATATCCGGCGCAACCTCAAAATTAACATAGCAAACATAGCGAGAATCCACAGATAAATCGTAAATTTTAATAATATTATAGCATTTTATAGCATTTCAAAACTTTTCAAACTTTGGTACTTATGGGTAAATTAACGCAAACATGAGACCTATCTAGATGATGTATTGCTGTTCGTGCAAATATTTATTAGTTTTATATTATCGATTTATTTAAATTTGAATATCATTAAAGAAATTCCGATGGTTTTAAAACTATAACAAAATTGTTCTCTAACTTATAAATTTTATGAAATAATGTAAGAATCTATTAAAATCATCTTAATATGTAGAAATTATTCATGAGGGAACCTCCACCCGGCTGCTAAATTCGTATACGAACGAGGAAGTTAACATACATTACTAATGTTACGAGTAGGTGAATGTGAAGGGTCAGGCCGGTATTCAAAATTTATTGCAAAGTATGATTCCTAAATTCAGCCTTTCATTCTCAACACCGAATCACTCTTCCAAACAATAAATTGTTGGCCAAGACATCTGCTTAGAAATTATTGATAGAAAATAATGAAAAATTTACATCTAATACTATTTAAACATTTATAGATCAATAGATTTATCAATCCAAACACAATGAACATAATAAACTCGTTCATGAACATTATAATACCTCCTCTCTACGATGGAGTGAGCGGATCCTGGTTCTGCTAACAAAGCTTGTACAACCAATTTATCATTAAATAATTGCATTAAAAATCCTTAAAATTTTCGATATCCACATCTGTGATTCTTATTGATCTTACAATCTCCATTCCAGGCCTCCATGGTAAGAAAGCAAGAGGAATGATCAATCTTTTTGAGATTTTGCCCCTCTAGTCAACACCTATAATTTGTCTGTAGATTCCAGTTTCTTCTAGGAATCCAATGTATTAACAGAGCAATATTACTGATATTTTCTTCTTGACATTAAAAACCCCAAAACCCCTGAAGTTGTTTGATTGAGTTTTTGATTGATAAAAGTCGACTATTAGTGCTTGCTTTATTAGGGTTTTAATAGGGTTTATGTAGGGGTTTAATGTAATGTAAATTAGTGTGTTTTAGAGGTGTTTTATATTTACTATTCACTCAAACAATACTTTGGCATCATGAGGCAACTTTCTAAACTTTATTTCTCCTATCCAACTTACAATTTAGTCCATTGTATGGTCCGCTCTATGGTTAAGCTTAATGATTATCTACTCAGCCATATCTTTCATTTACCTATTATCTTATTCTAGTCTAGAAATTGCTGAATTCTCTGCTTTGAATATCTCTCTCTTACAGCTATAGTAATCATTTCTTGCCATATCGCATTCACCAATTTATGTTGATAGAGCCCATATATCCTACTTAATATCAAAATCTCTCTAGTCATTCTTTTCTGGAAAGTATTTAAGAGTACCATAAATGTTGCCAAGTCCTGAAGCTTCAAGTCTCTATGATCTATTGAAATCAATTATTACTACTCTGAGAGGTGAAAAGTCAATCATAATATTCTCAGGCTTCAAGTCTCTTTGAACATATCCTAAAGTGTGCAGCTCTTCAATGCCTTTGCAAACATATGTAAGAATAAGAGGTAACTACTATGGTATCCTTTAATCTTAAATTTAGTCTCTTAAAGTCATTAAGTAAAAAGGGAGACGAAAAGCTACATGGTCTTGAGCAAGCAGAATAACATCAAGCTTTATTATAAATCTTCTCTGTCTTTCTTTTGACTTAGTAAGTAATTGAGACTCATTGACAAACTCTATTTGATACTTTTCATCGCATTTGAAGTAGTTGAACGGATAAATCTTGTAAGCAAACTGCTTATCAGTATGCACTTTTTTCTCAAATATATCTTTTAGAATAAGATAACTTTCTTTGCACTCAGTCAGGCCAACTATATTCAATATTTGAAGCTTGAGTGTATGCATCTTGAGAGTAATTTTTACTATCTCAGAGGCAGGGAGGTTTCTAACTGCTTTAATGAGTTTATTCTCATTCTTAACTCTTTGATCCAGAGATTCTAAAGGGTCTCTTGGCTTCCTTTTTTGAAGATAGACCTCATCATTCTCAGGATCTATGACTTCAAACTTCTTACCATGATGGTTTTATAGGTGAACTTTTAAATCCCTTGAATGATGGTATTGCTTATTGCAATAAGAGCAGAAATATTTTCCATCTATATTATCATGCTTAAGATAGAGCTTGCGCTTGTTAGAATGCTGCTCTAAAATATGACGCTTGAGAGCAGATTTAAAAGTAAAGTTCTTCTAACTCTCTTCACATTAATGTAATGCCTTAACTATTTTTTTCTCTTCCTCCTCTTGAACCATTTTTATTTGTGCTTCTCAATGAATTTCATAGCTCTGCATTTCTTTTTAGCAATTGAATTGTTATTTAAAGTTTTAGACCTTAAGCAAGAAAATTTCAGGTTCATATTAGGTCGAGGCATCGCAAGTCTCAACTTTATTTTGATTCATGAAAGAAAGCTTTTACTGGCTCATGCCAAGCAATGCCGCTTTTCTTAGAAAGTTGCCGCTCATTTTATAAATACTATTAATAATTATATAAGCTGTTTAAATTCTACCTTTTTACAATTTTAAGAACATATCCTTATAGATTAAGATAGGTTTAATAGAAACAGAGTGCAAGACATTATTTTTACATCTCTAAATTTTTAGATAATTTATATAGTATTTCATCAATTTTATTCATTAAAATGCACCTAAATGTGTTTTGTGAAGTTAGGTGGTGCTCCTAAATCTGTTCTTGTAAATTTAGGAGGGTTTAATTTTTTAATGTACCACCAAATGCGGTTTTGAACTTTAATTTAATCTCTAAATAAGATTTTAAAAACCACATAATTAAATTAATTATTATTAGGAGCAATTTAATGGAGAAAGTTTGATAAAATGGAAGTCAAACTCTGAAACTTGGAGAAATTTCCTCCATCTTTCTTAATATATGTGACTCAGGTTGACCTCCAGTTGGATATCTCTTTTTAGTAGTATAATTTTAGTAAGTTTAGAATGGATATCCATAAAATTAAATTTCATAAAAATTTATAGAAACTGGAAGTAAGAAGGAATTGATGAATGATGCAGTTAAGAGATTATAATCTCAAGATTTAATAGGGAAATTCAGAAGTAAGAGGACCTCTAAAGATACTTGGTATAGCAAGGTAAATTTTCATGTATAATCAATACGATTGTTATAGTTGGACTCTTCTTGCCAATTATAAGAGGACTAAAATCTCATTCTTTAAAGCCTTACTAAGTGAAGAGAAAAAAGCTTTTAAGTTTAATGAAATTAGGATGATTTAATTTCGTAACCACCCAGAAATATCAGTAAAAAATCTCGACTATGATGCTATGAGTTATCCAGATGTTGCTCTCTACCTTCCATCAATCAAAACCCCAAAACCCCTTAATGAGGTTTATAAGTGCTTTGATTTGTAGGGAATTTGTTAGGGGTTGGGGTTATTAATAGGTTTTAATGTGAAATTTATAGCAAATGTATTTAATTTAATCACTCAAAATGCACTTTAGGATCATGTGGTAGAGGTCTGAAGTTTATCTTACTTAACCACAACTCTATCTGCTCTATTGATATGTCTGATCTTGAGTTTGGTTTTATTATTATTGACTCTGCCATTTGTTTCATTGATTGAGATACTCTTGTTCTGTCAATAAATTGCTTTATTCTTTGTTTAGCATCCTTCTCACACCTTGTAGAGTAGTAATCGTTGCGAGGCATATCGCACTCTATTATTATTGCTGCTAAAGCCCACACATCCCATTAAAAGTCACCATCTCTCCAGTCTTCTTTTTCTGGATAGTACCCTTGAGTTCCCATTACAGTTCCAAGCCTTGATACTTCCACTCTTTAGGCTCTATTGAAATCGATTATTGCTACTCTTACTGGTGAGAAGTTTATCATTATATTTTCTGGCTTCAAATCTCTGTGAACAAACCCTAACTTGTGAAGCTCTTTTATACCTTGTATGGTCTGAGTTGCTATTTATCCAAGCTACTTATGATTTCTTTGATCTGTAATGAAATCTCTTAGGGTCATTTCATAGAGTGGGAGTCTGAAAGCAACATGATCCTTGGCAAGGAGAACAGCATCTAACTTTATTAAGTATCTACACTCTTTGAACTTTGCTTGAGTGAGTACTTGATACTCATTTGTAAACTCCATCTAGTATTTATCATCACTTAAGAGATAGTTGAAGGGATACACCTTGTATGCATACTGATGATCATTGATAACTTTCTTATCAAAAGATTCTTCTAATATAAGGTAGCTTTAAAGTGAAGTGTCTAGGTCAATTTAGGCAAGAACAGGAATCTTTTTGTATTGAATTTTAATCATGATCTTTGTGATTTCGGATGCTAGTAGGTTGCGTGATTTCCTCACATATTCTGATTCACTAGCTTGTTCAAGCTCTACAAGTTTCGAAGATTCTCTTGTTTTTCTTTTGTTCAGTAGCTTCAATTCATCTTCATGCTTTTCAATCTCTAAATCTTTCTTGTGAGCTTTTAAAAGATGCTTCCTTAAATCTCTTGTATGAGCATACTGCTTATGGCACTCGAAGCACTCATACTTTCCGTCGATTTTATCGTGCTTTAAGTATATAGTTGGCTTGGCTTCTCTATGCTCTTTCATATGCCTATACCAACTAGATTTATGAGCGAAGTCTCTCTCACACTACTCACAAAAGTATACTTCTACTTCTTCAGTTTGTATAGGCATTTCATTAATACCTTTCTCCTCCTCTCTGTCTCCCACACACTTGTTTGCCATTTATTTTCTATTATTAATTTCTATTTTAATAACAGAGACCTCAAGTGATAGCTCAGGTAGTTCCTTATGTGAGTTCATCTCACAGTTATCACATTTTTTATTGCTGCCAAAGGTAAGTCTCATTTAGTTTTATGGAAGTGCTGTTGTTTTTCTTAAAATGTTAGCGCTCATATTTAAATTTGAATTTAAAATTATAAAACTGCCTCTATAACTGAGAGCTTATATGAGAGGTTTGCAAGCCTACAAGTTTCAAGGGAAGTTTTTAGAGTATTATAGAAGAAATATGAGTGTTAAGAGACAATCCAGCTCTAAATCTGGGTGAGAAAGTAACCATTTTAACTTTCAATAATAAGTTGATTATAGTACGTACCAATTTAGGAGGTGCTCCTAATTAAGTACGTACTGCTTTAGGAGGTATTTTGTCATTTTATGATTAAAATTAGGGTGCTCCTAATTAAGTACGTACCAATTTAAATTTAAAAATATCGTAACTATAACACTAGAAATTGATATCGATCTCTCAAGTTTGAAACAAGTTCTCAAAACCTTCTCCATATCCTTCTAAGAAGTTGACCTCCTATAGGATGCCCATATTTAATAGTAAGATTTACAGAAGTATACAATTGAAATCAATAAACTTAAATTCGAATATCATTTCTTAATCTGTAAACAAGATGGAGTCAATGAATGATGCAATGAAAAGAGTGCAAGCACAAGAATTGATTCAAAGATTTAGAAGCAAGGAGGATTTGCACCGCTACCTGGTGCAGCAAGATAATGAACTCATAGTAACTAATCTTAACTATATAGTTGGTTTGTTCCTGCCAACGATGGAAGGCACTAAAATTTCATTTCTAAGAGCAATACTCTGCGAAGAGAAGAAAGCATTGAAAACTTAAGATGTAAAGTTTGCAGAGATTCCAAACTATCCAGAAATCTCAGTAACTAACTTATACGATGATACTATGAATGACCCAGAGGTTTCGCAGTACCTGCCTACTAAGAAGCAGTTGTCAAATAAACTACCCGAAAGAAACTATTTTTTTGCATACTTGCAACAATAAAAGGTGATTACTTGAAAGAAATTATTCAAGAATCTCATAAGAAAAGGTACAGCATCTCTTCAGAAGATAAGGACAAACAAGGGATCAAGATAAGTGAGAGCTGGCTATCAGAGCTGCAGAAGCACCCTTATATTTCTAGTAAGATTTGTAGCTTAACTCTTTAGAAAAATCTGAAACTAGCATCTTCATGATGAAGAAAGAGAGCAAACTTCACAGAGAGCGAAAGTCGCAGACAAAGTAAGAAGTTAGCAAGAGACTTTATTCAAATATTTAGCCTCCAGAGTCAATGAACATAGATGCAGGAGCTGGCAGCAAGAGAAGAAACTTAGGAGGAGGGAAGCAAGAATAGAAGAAAAGAAAGAGAAGCCAGCTCCCTCTAAGGAATTCTAATTGTGACTTATATATTCATTAACTTAACTCTAAAACTTATTTATATACATTCACTCTCCCTTCATTAGCACACTTTTAAGCCAATAAATTATCTACTCTCTTCGCTGAGCTTTTGATAAAGTCAACTGTATCGATAGGTAGGTCATGCATCAAATGGTAGAGCAGCAGCTTCTTGTAATGGCCTTTTAATATACCCCAGTAGAACTCAATTCCATTAAACTATGGACTGTAAGGTACGTTGAACACTGGTGTTATTCTAAGTTGTTCATAACTCTTCCTTCTTTAGTCTTATGAACAGAAAGATTATCAACAAACAGTATTATCTCTTATTCAGGGTACTTCTCTCTCAGCTGTTCTTAGAACTTTATATACTGCTCTGTCTTAATAGAGCGAGGATGAATAACATAAGTTTCTAAACCAGTATCTTCACAAATTCCTCCAAGAATTGCCATCGTTTATACCTTGACTTTCTAGTCATATACTTCTATATTACTATGCCTCTTACAAGACTTCTAGATGAAAGTGTTGAAGGTAAACACAGCCTCGTCAGCATGAATAAACTAAATATTATTCTATAAGGCTCTCTGCATTTAATTATAAATATAATTTAAGTTATGGTTGTAAAATGGCAGAGTGAAATCAATCACTCTCTTGATACGATTCACACCTTTGTAAGAGATACCATTTCGTTTATAAATGTTAGCAACAGACTATGCAGAGATCTTCAACTCAGGGAACTGGCGGTGAAACATAATAGCTCGTTGGTCAAGAGAGAAGTGAGCCAAATACTTCAAAGTTTTTTCATTAATAAGATAGTCAATATGCTTCTATAGAAACTTTGACTGCCTCTTAGGCATTGAATTCAGCTATTATCGCTTTAGTTATACAGCTATAAGGCAGTGGGAGCGAACAGTTGAAGGACTTCTCTTTAAGAGTGCAATTGACTTATAATTAAGTACAGGTTTGACTTATTCACTATACATATCACATCCATATCGCAGTTTGAACACTAAATCTATATAATCTTCATCATAAATAGACCCCTAAAGCTTGCTATTTTTGTCTCGCATTTAATTAATAACCCCAACCCCTAACAAATTCCCTACAAATCAAAGCACTTATAAACCTCATTAAGGGGTTTTGGGGTTTTGAATGCAGTCCTATCTCATACTTTCAAATTATTAATTACATTTCATCAATAAAGTCCTTGTAACAAATTATTTAATTAAAAACTAAATTAATTATTTAAGTTAAAACTAAATTAATTATTTAAGTCAATAATTGGGAAATCTAGGGTAGCATTATTAGTAGCATTAATTATATTATTTTTATTTATTTTATATTTAATTAATTTATAGTTTTGCTATTAATTTATTTAATTACCTAAATTTTATCAATCTAAATGATATTAGTTCCCCTATTCAAGTCAAATTCATCCCAATTTTTATGAGGGTGATAGCTCTATAAATCAATAAGTATTTAATTATGATTTAGTTGAAGTTAGATTAAATCATTATAGATCAGTAGACTTAACTGTATAATGGGAAATTATGTTTAAAAAACAAATATTTAACTGGGACTTGATATTAATAAAATCAATTGATATTTAAACCCATGAACAATAACAACAAATTGAAAGAGATCTCTATTAATTTCTAGTAAAAATTACAGCATTAATTTTATTTTAACTACATCGAGAGTCCAAAGCATTATGTAAAGTTTTTCTTTAATAGTATATGTATATGCAAATGGAATTTTATCTACGATTTATTAATCAATCATGATAATAAAAGTTAATATATAACAATTATTAATTCAACAACCTATCTTGCACCTTCTCTGTTTCATGGACATGAAAAAATAATTTTCAAAGAATGATTATGTAGTTCTACTTCGGTTCAGGACGTTGACACCCACAAATCGATCAAAAATATATAATAAGCCAGAGGATATAGGCAAGCTTTTTGGCATTACAATACATTAGGTTAAAATGATCTGTCAATAATCTAAAGAAAATAAAAGGAGAAATAGCTAAGATAATCCTCGTACAAGGACTACCCTTAAAAGAGAACATTTAGAATATTTTCTAGATAAAAACACTCATGAGCAATGGCTTGGGTACTCTTTGAAACTTGGGATCGTATGTTTCATAGAGAGTTTTCAGACCTTACCATATCTTCTTCTTAGATTTACTATCTATACAAAAAACAAAATAAAATATAAAGTGATAAAATCAAAGTCTAAGTTGACGCCCTCAAAACTTTAGATCATTGAAGAGGCACGATTCAAAAAATTTTCAGCTCTATAAAAAATGATCAATGATGGGGTAAAAATTATTTATGGATGAGATTGTCTTCAAGCCCTATCAAGTAAAAGAAGTTAAGAAATGGGCCAAGCCTGGATTTAATTTGAGAACTATAAGGAAGGGCTGAAGCTGCAGACATAAGCCGCCGTTGTATGTATCAGCCTCGAAGAAGTGTTGGAAAGTTACTATATCAAGACAAAATGAATAAAAATTGAGGACTTAGTGTCGATGATCGAGTACTTAGAAGTAAGAAATCATGAAAAAGTTATATCGATATTTTGGGACAACTTAAGGTCGCACAATAGCAGTAGGGTAATAGGGAAGATCAAGAGTTATGGATGGGAGACTATGTTTAACGCGCCATTCTATTCGAAATTTCATAGTGTTAAAGAAGTTTTTTCCCAAATTAAGCACCATTATAAGCAAGAGGTGGTTCGATTAAACTTCAGTTTTAGCATAATTAGCAAATAATATTAATTAGCGAGTCAATAGAAAGTGTTTCCACAATATTTATTGAGAGAATTTTTAGCGATATATTAGAATGATGAAAGATTTTTTATCGTGATATATTGACATTATTTAATTGAATAATTTGTCATAGCACTTACAATTTATTCCATATCCACATCTCCATATGCTTTTTCCAGTATTTGACTACATCTTATCTAGGTCCTCTTATATCATATTTATAGGTTCTCCGAGGTCAGCTTCTTACTTAAAGTCAGCAAAGTTCTGACTGAGTTCATGGTACTATCTTTTCTATGTCTCCTTTCGTATATTTAACCGCTTTTCTTTTTTATTCTATAATAATGGTTATTCGACATATTTGAGATACTTGAAAAGAATGCCTATTGCTAAATTTTCTTGAATATATACTCCCTTATTTAAATTTAAGCCTTTTTCTCTTCCTCTGCATCAGAAATATTTCTTAATATATTGGCATGTTAGATCAGGTTGCTTAAAAACTGAGGATATCTGGAGCCTAGGACTCCATAGAAGTACCTTCTATCTGGGAGGATCTTGTAGTCATTATAATAATTCATGAAACTCTTGAATTTTTAATCCTCTACCATATGATAGAATATTTTTCCAACAGAAAGTTCCTAGTAGTAAGGAACGTTGAAAGCCAATAATCAGCTGCTTTTTCGCAAGTCTAGGTCGTCTTTTAAAAATCTCTTAAGAATCTCATGATTACTTGGTCATTTGCAGGCAAATAATACCCTCCTAAAAGCAATATAAATAAAAACGATTACTATTAAATTTCAAGAAAAGTATGATATCACTTTTAGAGCTAAACTTGCATTAAAGTTCTATGATATCATGGTCCCTAACTTGACTATCAAGATCAATAATTCTAAATAGTTTTTGTTAATAACTAATAAGTCAACTTTTTATAAATTTAATATTACCATTGTCTTCCTGAACCTAGTCTAGGTTAGTCTGAGTATATGATTTTAAAGCTAGCCAGAAAGTTACCAGTAAATATGATTATATTTTATAATATTTAAGCCTTTTATAGCACTAAATTTATGGTAATATTAAGCTCTAAATTTTGATTGGCAGTCTTCAATACTATAAAGCAAGTTCTCTATCCATATAAATTGTAAAATTGCCAAAATAATGTACATTTAGCCGGAGCCAGGAGTCAGCAAGTTTTTAACTTTGTTCTCTCAAGACTTAATCAATAGAGATGGACTATGAAAGTTTATCAAAACATTAATTTGAATTAGTTAATGAATTAAACTGCTATTAATACCATTTATTTTGTAAAGATCATGATTAAGTTAATATAGTATAACTCAGGGTATTATTACTTACTTTGAAATTGATTTTAATTTTAATATACTTTATTCTTTTTATATCAAACATAATCAAACTACAGTATTATAATCGAATTATTATTTTAAAGCATAATTTCAAAACTGTTTTAGTTTATTATTGTGAATTATAATAATTTAATATAATTTTTATATCAATCAATGCCACTTCTGATGGGGCAAAAGCATGACTCTTGGCTGAAAAATTCTCTTGCCTGACACCTGACTCCTCCCCAATATTCAATCCCATGGTAAGTAAAGCAACTATTGCGATGATAAATGTTTATAATCAAAAGTTTATCGAGCTTCAAATATAATTTTTAGCAAATGATTCCTATCATTGACCACACAGAACTAGACAATTGCCAATACTGCGAGTCCACACATGAAAGCAAGCATGCCCTTAATCAACTTATAAGCGCATTTCACAGATATCATCACATATTATAAAAACAGAAACATTAGATAGCAGGAATTGCCCCTACTGTGATCAAGGTTTTAAAAAACAAGTAACTGCAAAAGACATATCGATAGGTGCTTGAAAAGAGAATTAAAATGAAAAAGTTTGAAAAAAAAGAAAAGCCTAAGAGACCTTTAAGGTATAAATGAGGATCCTGTTATGGTGCAAATTAAAATTCCAAAACATCATAAATTAATAACAAAAAATTAAAAAATTAAAAAGCTGACTAATAAGCTTCTCTCTGAAAATATTTACTATGGTTATGTTTGGCACCTCAAAATATGGAAATAAATTAGAGAAGATATGCTGAAGCGTAATGGCCAACTTTATGATGCAATCATGATGGACCAACCATTGAGAATTAAGTAAAAACTTCCTTACCCAACATTATGCCTATAGAATTTACTTAAGAACGAGGACTCTTGATAATATGGATAGTAAATAAAAAAAGAAATTGGCAGAGAAATTCTTAGAAATCCATGGGTATAGAGAAGTTGATAAGTGCGAATGGTTTAAAATTACTAAAAATGAAAGACTGCACCATGGGTAAAGTAGGTACATCTCCCATGTACATGAAAAATCCATAATTGCAACTTAATGGGATATCTCAGATATTTTTAAATACATGCAAGTTGATAGCGTCATGATGGCAAACATGGGAAAGTACTCTTAGAGGCAAAAATTAATCTACGATTATATTCAGCAGATGGTTCCAGATAAATTAAATCTCGAGATATTTGCGAAGCCACACAATTAAAATCCAGAATGTGATATGTTTGGTAAATAAGTATAGAGTCTAGACTATTGATAGTTTGTAGAGTGAATAGAAGTGTTTTAATTAATTTGCAAAAATACATTAAATAATTTAAACGTATAACATATCATGAAAGAACAATTTTTCTGTAGAATTATAATTTAAATAATCTTCATTTGGTTTTACTATGTTAAAAAATTAAAAATTTTTGAATATAATTTTCTGATTTATCTTTCGCAAAACAATTCATAGTAAACCGAAGATAGTTTTCTTAACCTGAATCGTTATAGTAAGTTCATTAATGAACTGTTAGTTTGCTCAATTTATTTGATGTTGTCCATAAATTACAAATGCATGTCTTACATTCCTCTATTGAATTTATATACTATCTTGCAATTATAAGATTTAAGTATATGGATGAGACTAAAGAGGGAAATTCAATCTTTACACATTAATTAAGCCTTCTTATGTGAGAACCTTGGTAATAGATGTGAGAAGTAAATCTTCTGAATTTTATATCAATATCATTATTTATTATATAATGCAAATTTAAGGTGATTGTTTAACTTACCATTAAAACTATCAAATTATATTCACATATTATGTCATAAAACTCCTCTTAAAATGGGTAATTTTAATAAAGCTGTTTAAAGCTATTATAATTCGAATGTTCAAATTATTAAAATGATACAATGAGGAAACAATTAGAGGTTTAAAGTTGATGAAATTCAAAAAAAAATAATAATCATTGTATAGCTCTCATAACCGCATTATTTAGATCAAAGCTAAGAAATTTATTAATTGTGTATCAATATAACTAACCTCTAAAGGAAATGAATAAACTTATAGATTATAACCATATTTAACTTAAAGAAAAATAATTAGTTTCAATATAAAATTGTAAAATTTTAATTCTGTAAATTAAAAGGTATAAAAGATATTAGCATTCAACTTGATAAGATAAAGAAATTATTATGGATATTGGAAAGTAGATTTTAAGCCTTTTTGGGGCAATTTAGATACTGATTTGATTTTTGATAAATATTTTATTTTTTTTGAAAATCTCCAAAATCCCTATTTTTATGTGAATATATATAAAAACCAATTGAGAATCAAGCATGCTCTGAATCATCATTTCCACTACTAGAAATATCGTACACATCGTGTCTTATTCTAATATAATACTTTGAATTGAAAGGTCACTTGGCATGGTGGTCTAAGGAGTACTTCAAAATTCCCTCTTATAATAGAAATTTCTCGCTTTTCTAGTCATACTCAAACTGCTATTATCGAGGTTATCAAAACCTTTCCTACCATTTTAATTGCTTTCCTACTTTTTTATAATCCTTTTCTCTTCATTTATAGACGCTTGGGGTCTCTCAACTCATATAGATATAGAAATAATGCTCTACTTTGGAAAGTGGATTTTTGTCCTTTTTTTGTCAATTTTCATAGATTTTAGAAATTTCAATAAAATATTTTATTTTTTTTTAAAATTTAAAAATCCTTATTTTTAGGGTATATTGGTTAAATTCCTAAGTAATTCAATTTCTTTATTTTATAAAAGTAAATAAAAAATTCCATTACTAGATTGAATTTCATTTATTACTTCATACTCTTAGGCAACTACTCTCGATATAGATAGTTAGAGATCATAGTTTTTGATTTCTTATTTCAAGCATAAATCCACTGAATATCACTAGATGATTTCTCTGATAGAAAAAGCATATCTAAGTTAAAACTGCTTGGAATATACTTTTTTGTTTGCCTAAAGTCATCAGAAAATTTATATTTCTACTTTTACTGCTTACCAAGATATCTACAATTAATCAATTTTATTCTTTTCTATAAAAGACAATGTATAGCTACTAATTTTTGAGTGCCTTGCATGTATTTTATCATTAATCAAATCTTCCATTTCATTTATATATCAAAATTTATATGTAGACATACTCAGATATTACTACCCTTTGCATTATGTATTATAAATTAATTCTATTCTCACGCAATTTACCTTGATAAAGATCATTTTGGATCTAAGTTTTTTTATTACCTATGAGAACTTTTCTAATTATTAGATTACTTAATACTCGCAATCAATCATAATTGAAGCATTGCATTTAATGAATTGTACTTATTTTAATGATTTTATTCTAGTCTTACTATACGCTTTATTATTTAACTTTTCTTAAATGTTCTCTCTTTTGTTATTTGTTATATATTTTTAAATTGTAATATATTTATAATAGTTAAGATTGCCATTATTCATCTTTAAATTTCTGACATACTTTGATTTAAATTATTTCTTAAATTTGTTTAAATATATATATTAAAATTTAATGGAAAATATAGAGAGACTAATAACTTATTAGTGGGCACAGTCGTCGTTAGTAAGTCTTAATAGTTTTTATTCATAAAAATTAAATTAGAAATTATAAGTGAGTTATCAGGAGCCTATTTATATAAAAGATTGTAAAATATTGAGAGAAGGAATTTTAATTAATAAATATTACTGATGCAATAGAGTCTGTGTTAATGTTTGTAGATAGTTTGTTATTAAGTACTGACTAAAAGCAAATGCTTTATTTATTAGAAATGAGCGTCATACAATATGTTGAAGTTCACCAAGTTTATTGAATTCAATAACCTCCCAGTAATGTCTAGATTGTGCAATTTTTGGTTATCGTTTTGAGATAGTACAACTCTCCAGGTAGTCTACATAATTCTTTCATCATCCACCTCTTTTATGCCATCTTTATTTTCAGACTAACTTTGCAGTCTATCTCCTAGGTAAAAATAGTAAAAGAAAAAGCTGATGAACCACTTATAACAATTGTACCCAAGAAATAAGCATTTCCAGAATCTAAGATATCTTTATAACTATTTTTCCAGCCTTCTGTCTACCTTATTTTTACTTCAATCTTTATAACAGATAATCCTGTGATATCAGATACCTTTTCGAGATATTCAAAGTTGTCCCTTTGATAGTTGCAATAGAATTCATCAAAGATTTTTTTCGAATTTAGTAGCTTAATTATTTCTTCAATTTGAGACTTTCAGTATTGCAGTCGAAATTAGGTGTAAACGGGGGATTGGAATTGGTGCGCGCTTAATGGCACCATTCGACGTTACTCGCGCTTCACACGACGGTGTAATGTCCGACCAAGATATCTCCTAGGGGAGCCGAGATATGCGAGCATCATTGTTTCAAAAAGGCCATTTGAATTCCCCAAAATGATGGTATACACTTATAGTGTCGATTACTTCGGATATGGAAACTAGATCATTATAATTAAA
This sequence comes from Oxytricha trifallax, assembly GCA_000711775.1. Classification (NCBI taxonomy): domain Eukaryota; phylum Ciliophora; class Spirotrichea; order Sporadotrichida; family Oxytrichidae; genus Oxytricha; species Oxytricha trifallax. Next base: position 92,646 of record ARYC01000128.1, read on the forward strand.
CAAGCCAACTTCTTCAGCATGCTGCCTTTTTTAGATCTGGATTTAGCTCTTTTCCTCTATGTTGTTTTGTAGGTTGTTTTGCGGATTTTCCTACTATCTAGAGGATTTTACTGATGATGAATTGCACTAGTCAGTAGGAGGCAGGGGAACTTGTAGCAGTTTTCTGTACGCTCCGAGTTCCTTGCCTTTTTGACCAACGGAGTTTCCATCCACTCTCGTACTTGAGAGCTTCAATATGACTACTTCGCACCAAAGGGAACTGGCTCAGATGCCAAGTGAATCGAAGTTGATGTATGTTTAGGTAGGAGTGAATACAAGGCTTTCTATCACCACTTGCACTTTCAGCCTTTGCGCTTACTCTAATAGTTCCACCTCGAAGACAGTTGCCACATCATGCGCTTCTATATCATAACATCTTTTCACCGTTTAGTGACCCCCAAGATCTGTAGGAATTGTCAGATTTTATAAGTGATCAATGAACCATACAGAGTTGACATGTTATTATGAAAGCCTAGAAAGGAAAGCATTAGCATTTGTCTTCAGTTTGGTAATGACTATGTATATGTGGCCACCCTTTTCTTCCATACATTTTAGCCTGTTGGTTGGTACTCTTGCCGCGTCATGATGGGTGGTCAGTTATCGGCAAGCTTGAGTTCACTCTTGCTTCCCTCTTCACCATCATGGCTGTGTAGGCTGAGTTGCTTGAGCAATTATTAGAAGCAATGTCCTCCTTATGTATTATTCTAGTTACCTTTAGAGTCACTATGAGTAACGGATTTTAATAAGAATATATCATATAATTCCACTTTTAAATTGACTGTATTAAGAATAAAGTAGTTCCATAGAGTGATTAAACTGAAACTTATTTTATTTATGACCCAGATAATTTGAATTAAATTTTTCTACTTCCTTATTTGAATATAATTTACTCTTTTAGAGGAAGTTCCTTTTTAATAATCTAAGAATATGTTTTTATTAAATATTACATTAATATAATTTCTATTCTTTCAATATTGTTTACTTCTTAAATTATTATTACTTTAAATTTATAAAATAAAAGACTAATAAAATTTGTGATAAGAAGATTGTTATTTTTAATCAAAATATTTATACTATATACCAATCTTTTAATCAATTAATTTACTTATTAGTTTAAAAAAAGATATAATGTTATGGGGTTTGAACCCTTGTCATAATTATTTGAATCATAATCAAAATCATCTGAACATATAATTAATTTTTAATGTTTGAAAGTCTCAATTATGTTTATATATATCAAGTAAATAGTAAACCTCTCTAAATACCATTGCGTTTTCAATTTTAGATTTCTCATACAGTCATTAAAGAAAATTTCAAGAACTAAAAGGAAATACTATAGCATTTTTCCTATCAAAATAAGAAGAAAAACTTTGCATTTTAGAATATTTCTTAAAAGAGCTAAGAAATCATAATTTTATTTAGCAAAAATAGAAAAATATAAACTATCAAAACAGAACATGATAAGTGAAAGTATAGTAATAGGAGGTTCAAAATTGAAGTTTCTATAATTTTTAAATAAAAATTGTAAATATCAGAGAGTATTTTAGATTATACACTGCTCAAAAACCAAAATATTTTAAGTCGTAGTTTTAATTAATTAATGAATTGTTTTGATTATTTATTACAATCTTCTTATCACAAATTTTATTAGTCTTTTATTCATTAAATTTATTCATATTTTTAAACTCTTATAGAAGATTGTTACTAGTTAATGCTTATAACTTTACAATTTTTTAGGTTCAAAATAAATATGATACAATTTATAATTTTTACTATTAAATTGCCATTTAAACACCAACAATGTGAACAAATGAAGAAATAAATCAATCAACGGAATTAAGTGCCAATTTAATAACAGTTATATTGTTTTTAAAATTGGCTTAATTGTGAATTACTCATTAATTAATATTAAAATTGATAAATTATATTATTTTTAATATTGTTATTCAACAGAAATGTTGAATTAAATGATTTAAATAATTAAATTCAATTCATTTACGATTTAGTATAATTATCTTATGTTGTTTTATTCATTGAAATTATAATTATTGTTAAGGATCAGGCACTCAAGCAATCTATCAGAGTGGCTACTTTTTATATGTTATCGACTTAACAGCTGTTCAGTCATGCTACATACACTAATTCTTTACTGTGTATAATTCATTAGTGATTAGAAATGAATTCTTGTTAATTGAAGTATTTCGTGGGTAATTAGAAGGAGTATTACTTTTACTCAACTAAGTAATTAGATTCTACTTTAATGTTCATTAAGTAATCCATTTTAAAATTCATAGTCGAGTATAATATGAATAAAAGCATCAATTAACCTGAAAAGAATAAGGCTAAGAGACAAACAGCTACTGTACTTATTGATGAATTGTTTGAAGAGTTAACATAATCTGAAACTTTAATACATATTAAAATAATGAAATCTTATATCTTCAATTGATTTTGTTTTTCATATTAGTGCTTGTCATATTTCAAGATGATGTTTGACATTTTTTCCTATAAAAAAACTGTCTTAAATCATAATTATATATTCTTTATTCTTTATTTATCTAGTTGGCTCAATCCCCAGTATTAATTTCTGTACAGCATTAATTAATAATAATAATATTTTTATAAAGTTTCTTATCCTCGCATTTTCAATGCTCTTATAACTTATTGATATTAATAGAATCAATAAATGACAGGAGTTTCTACTAAGTTAGGAAGTTTTTAGAAAATAAGAATGATCGTTAAATAATGGATTACTGTTTAATTAAGGGAATATTGAAGTATTTAAGGGATAATTAGACTGTTAAATTGGAGGCTGCAACTGAAAAGAAGGAACAACAAACGTTTGATGATAAACAATGGTCACTCTTAAAGTTTGTAGTATAAATAATAATTATAACAGTGACTGGTAAACTTAAACAAAATTTAATAAATATATATTTGGAAATACAGAAATAAGACCTGGCTTATTATACAATAGAAATATTGCACACTTTATCAACATTTCAACAATTTGTTTCCTTTAGATTTGTGTTAGCAACTGATATGAGATTCGATTGATATAAGTTTAGCTATGCAAATTTAAGCACTGTTACATTAAATTAATATTGCAAGTAAATATAATTCAGTTCTAAGATGTTATTTCCGTTTTTATCATTAACTAATTTGTCAATAATAAAAGGTTTGAATCGATAGTTTTTGCATATATTATTTTGTGATTCATAGAGATTCAGATAATAATGGTTAAATTATGCTAAAATTTAAATATATTATATGATAAATTGGTATGTTTGAAAGTTAATAAACTTAAATCAAAGTAAAGCGTGTAGTACTCCAGAATAAAAGTGTGCTTAATGTTCTTAAAATAAGAAATGGTAAAATAAGGAATGATATCAAATTCACTATGGCTTTTCAAATATTGGAGTAGTCATTTAAAAAGCAAGAGCTGTAGGTCTATTTACATTTAAGTGAACTCTAATTGTACTTAATATAAATGATATAGGTGATATATATAAATATATATATATATAACAATTAAAATTAAAATAAAAATACACTTGAATAAAGTATTGACAATTCTTTCTAGTTATTGTTTGAAGAATAGTAGAGAAAAGTAGCAACGTAATGTTGCTCTTTAAGGAGATTAAAGTATATAACTTTGATCAAATAGGAGATATTGTCTATGCACAGGGTGATAAAGTCGGTAATGCTTAATAGATATATAGAAAGAATCAAATATTGTGGTTTTATAAAGTTCTAATAAATCACAAAAGACCTGTAAGCGACTATGTATATAAAAGAAACAAATTGTGATGGTTATTGTGACACTCTTGATGTCCTCAACGAATATGACCTTAAGTATGAATCCTTGAAAAAATAGTCAAATAAATGTTATTTAAACATCTGTAGCTTAACCAGACGTCGTTGTCCAAAGATTAGCTTTCTTATGCTATTTTAGTGCCCTATAGGTTGGAACTTTTGTCCAGAATCGTCATAGATGATAAAATTGTGTGAGATGGACTAAATATAAAAAATTAGACTCAAGTACGTGCTTCTACAGAGTTCACCTTTAAATAACCACTACAGCCATAAAATTATAGAGCAGTTTGTTGCACTTTTATTATAAATTTTCTTGATGATATTAAATTTCACAATAAATAACACAATTCTTAATGAAAAATGGCTTCATAGATCCTTAAGGTAGTTTCTTTTGCAGATATTACACTTGTTTTTTAAACACCTATCAGATCTACATATTTTCACAGGTAATAGACATCCATAGAATGAACATGACACTTGATAAGTCATGATCGCTCAATTTAAGCTTGAAGCCTTAATGATTTATTTTATCATTATTTTCATGAATACTATATTTAGACAACTTAAACCAAGACAAAACTATTTTATAAAATTATATAATTTGAACCTGAATAAATCACTATCAATTAAACCTATAATTATGGTTAAATAATTCAATGAATTCATTTCAAAGAGAATATTCGACTTTACTAATGTAAATAGATAAAGATGAAGTTTAGATTTTAGATTCATACTTATTTAATTTCATTATGTTAAATTATTTTTTGCCAATAATATTTTATTTATATTAAATAACCAAAGTCCCATATTTTATGTATCATCTCTCAGACTCATTATAAATTCAAACGTTGTTCATTATAGATTAGTAGCTTTTCAAATTTTAGTTTTCATAGCATTTTATTTAAAATCATATATCACTTGTTTAGCATCTTAAATAGTATTTTAGAATTAATTTTATTTTTACAAAATCAATCGCTTTTTTCCTCCTTTAATTAGTCATTTTTAAATAAATGTTATATTTTCAATTTAATTATGTTTACAATTGTATCTTTCAACATTTTATATTGTTTTATTTCAACAAAGGGGGGTCTAAGTCGGTGGCAAAAAATAAAATATGATTTTTTTACCAAAAAATCACAAAATTGATGCTTAAATTTAAAAAAAATTTTCAATCAAAGAATTTTTAATTAATTACTAACTAGTTAAATATCTCCGATAAAGATTCATTTGCCTTTTATTAATTGATTTTTATATGTCTTCCATTAAAAAATCATGCAAATTTACATCACTTACCGTACTATAAATATTTTTAATATATCTTTTGAGTTAAAACCATAAGCTTTCAATTTAATTTGTTCCTCTAAAATTTCTAGGTCTTACATTTGCATTGCTATTCTCACTATCATCTTGCATTTCAACATCTTAAAATTTATTTTCTTCATCATCATCTTCTTCATCATTATCATCTTCATCTTCACTATCATCTTCTTCATCATCATCGTCATCATCTTCATCATTATCATCTTCTAATTATTAATTAAATAAATTTTATTTTAGTTCTTCATGAACATATCTTATATTGTATAATCCTGCTTATGAAGACTGCATATTTTAATATGAACTAAATCCATCATGATGTATAGTCGATCCTACTAAAGAATATTAGTGTATTAGCGCCCATAAAGTATCTCTAGTTCTGTCTTTAACAATAAAAACTTTTGCTTTCTTAGAATTTCTGTCTATCATGCCGAATACCCAAATTTGCCTTTCAACTCTCATATTTCCTACTTAATTTCTAATTTAGCCCTCATCATGCAGGAATTTTCCATGAGTAAATAAACTTTCATCTGCTTGAATATCACCATTAAGTATTTCATTTTCATCTTAGATGTGAAAAATCTCCATATACTTAGCTATCGCATCTTAGAAAATAGTTTTGATTAATTTCTGATTTAATTTGTAATTGTTCATATTTAAATTGTACTTTGTTTGGGAAGAACTGTATCCCATTGCAAAATAGTGAAATACCATGCTGATATTGGTTGTTGATGCTTGCGAAACATAAAAAGTGATTAAATTGATATTTTCCTTCTGCATGGTCGTTTAAATAAGTATTCAACTTCATCTGCTGCATCTTTTCTTTTGATTAACATCATAACTATCAGCATACTTGAAATTTTACGTCATTTTCCAAAATGCCAGTTTCTTTTATATCTGCAATTACAATTTATAGATCTTTGATAAAACTCATTACATCCATTATAAATTAAGATATTTTTAAATGTCTTTTTTGCCTTTACATTTCTATATCTATTATCATAAAATAATAACATACATTTTAAAATAAAATTTAGATATAACTATTTAAATATTTATTTTTTTGATTGAAAATTTTTCATTATATTATACATCGATTTATGATTTTTTTGTAAAAAAAATCATATTTTGATTTTTGCCACCGACTCAGACCCCCCCCGAAGATATTAAGTAATTTGGGAAATTAAAGTAAAGTCTGAATGTTATAGTCGAGGAAATGAGAGAAGCATCCTAGAAACCTGAAGCACTCTATAAGATAGCAGAAAAACTTGTCCCTAATAGCCCTTTCTTAGAAATATTTGGAAGAAAACATAACATAAGAAGAGGCTCGACGACTATGGGGAACTAACTTAGCTGAAAGTGTGATTAAAAGTTGTAATTAATTATTAAATTTAATTTTAAATTAAAATCTACGAAATCCAATCAAAAGATCAAATAATATGTCAATTGTGAAAATCCTAGTAAAATCATGATAAATCAGACGTCCATAAATGAGTCCATGTGTCTTAGTGGATGTAAATTGTGGAAATTAAAGTAAATCTATCATCAATAATCTCTCAATCATCCAGCCAATAGCAATTATAGATTATAATATTTGGATCTATGTATTATCATGATCAATCATCCATCTATCATCCAAACTGAGGGTAAATCGAAGATTAAATTTGAATGAAATTGTCCAAATTCATTAATCTTCACAAGAGTTTTGTCAAAAATAAGATGCAAGCATTTTCTCATATTTGATGTTGTAGAACACCTTTTAATGACTAACTCTGTGGAGTTACCTGATTAATGATGAAAACATGGACTGGTGGACTCTCTTGAACCTAAAGAGAGAACTTTAAGTTACTATAGAAAAATATAATTTTCTCATGATAAATCCAGATTTCAAGTTGTATATGGCAATTATGATAACCATCCCTGAGAACATGGTCAGTATAATGTCTAAATATTATTACTTAATCAAGTTGTTTCTGGAAAAATTGTGAACAATAAATTTTAATAGAACATTTTCGGGCAAAAAGGGACACTGCTTGAAATTGGTCAAATGAAAACATGAAAATCTTTTATCATCATAAAAGGAAATATATCATTCAGTCAATTAGTCAAAATCAGATGTTATTATAAGAAATTTAAGGATGATAATGATCAATGAACTCCTACATCATCTAGAAAATTGTTAAAATATAAATAATATTTGTAAAATTATATCTATTATCATGATCAATCAGACCTCTGTCATGGGTCTATTGTTGATTATTTGTGGAAATCCATGTATAATAATGATCAATCTGCTCAATATCATGGGACTACTATTGATTATTTGTAGAAATTTATATGTTGTCATGATCATTCTTCTTTGTTAATTAAATCCATTTATGATTTATTATTTATTTTTTTTATTTACATTTTTTCTGCTTATTTTTTTTGTATTATAATATTTTTTATATTTCTTTTTCTCTTATTCCTGTTTTTCTTTTTATTAATTTTCTTTTAAATTTTTCTTAAATTTATATTTTTTCTTTTTTAATTAAAACAATTTGATTTAATCTATATTTTATTTAATTTTTTTTAATAATTTTATTAATCAATTAAAAAGTAATGTTCAAAATATTTATATTTTTAATAATTTATATTTTATTTTAGAAATTTTAATTAATATTTATTCATATTTCTTCATTATTAGCAACAGCTATAAATTCCTCCTTTTTCAGTTCATCATCTTTTTATGATGATTTAAGATCCAAAACCAGTACATTTGATTTTCTCTGATGATGCCATTTAACTATTAATTCATGCAGGGAACCCACTAGGCATGGTCGCATTTTATCAAGATGTTCGTTGTATAGATATTTTTATTTTTCACTTTAACATCCTTCCTTAAAAGCATCGATATCACAAGATTATCATAAAACACCATTAGCATTGTATGGTATTACAATTGACTGTCTCTTGCATGAGTACAATATTTGTGACTTTCTGTGCTGTTTAAGGATTTGTTTTTGCGTATTTCAATTAGTCTTTGTTGCATTGTGAGTTAGAAAAGCAAGATGAAACAATTTCATTTTAGTTGGGACTGGTTGTATAAATGCGCAGGGACTTGATGATGAATTATTTTAAAGGCTTAAATTCGCTGTTTCATTTGATGGAGTTCATGCTAATGGCTGTTTGCGTTTACATACTTACTCCTTATACTGTTATCTTGAAAGCAAAAGCAGCTCATCAATTAATTAGAGATTTTTAAAGCAAAAAAGCCAGCGCTCCATCTTGTAATAGAAAGTAGGGGTCGAGGAATTCTTGACTTGGCCTTTTTAGTAATCCTCTATCAAGTGTAGATATCCTCTGGACTAAATAGGAATCCGCCAATGGTATTACTCCACTCACATGGGGAAGAAGCTTTGGCCACCAGGGAAAGGAAAAGCCACCTAGAGAGACTTGCATGAAATACAACAGCTTAAACGTTAACATCACAAATACATACAGAAAATGTGCGAAAGGCGCTGACTAAATGTCTTAAGATAACCTCCAAATACTTGATGCTCAATCGTTTCTAGATCTAGGTCACTTGTCCGAGTCGGAAATTCCATCTCACTTGAAATTTTGACAAAGAATCGAGTGATTCCTAGAGTTGTCTGGGTTAAGCAGATTCCACCTTGCTTGAATTTAAAAATTAAAATCTCAAGACAAGCTAAACCATTTTAAGTAGTATGATTAGTATATTTGAGACCAGACTTAAAACCACTCCCAGCTATATAGTTCCTCAAAAAGAACTTGATGAAAATTACAAGATAGTGCTCCAATTTATATTAAAAGAGAGTCAGAGATGAGTAGAGCAAGAAGAATGCCGCTTTAGAAGTAATTGATTGAAACAAATATCATATCTACAAGCTATAAAACACCTTATATTCAAAAAGGCAGACAAAGACCACTTTAGAATTCAAATTAACTAACGAACATAGGGAATTTCATTTTACAAAAAGAATTGCTTGTGAATTTTATGATTTCTCCACTAATTTCATTCACATATTAAGTTTGAAATTATTCAAAATGAAGAAATTTTTATTATTTAAAAATCTCATTAGAATTAGTGCTATGATTAGTAATTCACAGATGGCAAAATAATAGTGTTTTTGTTTCAAATATTCTTTTATTTTATAATAATTTATCTTGTTTCACTTTTCACATACTTTTTATTAATTTATTTATCAACATTAAAATCATAGTCTTTCTAATTATTTTATTTATATTAAGTTTATTATTTGAGATCAATAAAAAATAATATTTTGTTATTTAAGTAATTCATATGAATCTTATTATCCTCTTCAAAATAGTATACTTTTTTTTTTGTGAAAATATTCATATTTATTTAATTAAATTTTTCTAATTAGAATTTATTCGAATGATTTATTGATTATAAAATATCAATATATATGCTTTTGGCTTCTTAATGGCTGAAATAATTAACTTTAATTTTTTTTTATTATCGATAAAATACATAAAAAAAATAGGAAAAATAGGGAAATTCAAATCGACAATATATTCATTTGATCATAACAGTCACGAATTTGAAGAACTTGAGATTAAAGTTTAATGTACAAGAAGTTGAAGTCTATTGAATTAATAATTTATATTTATATAAATATATAATCTTATAATTATTTATATTATTTATATGAAAGATGAAAATAAACAAGTCATCGAGAAGTTCTCATTTTTAAGAGCAATAAATTGAGAGCTTCTAGTAGACTTCTTGATAAACAAAAATAATTCAAATGATGATGACAGCTATAGAAGCTTAAGACTTTGACCAAACCTAAATTGAGGCAGGTGGAAAGATGAGGATAGTCCAAATTTTAGATGAAAATACTCAATTTGATCTAGACTAAATGATATAACGCTACTACCTAAGTTAGCATAAAAACCTACTGTTAAAAGTCTTGTATGACTGCTTATAAGTTGATTCAGCAAAACTATCAGTTGGTTAAATGTGTAATTTTGATCATTAGAAAATAGATTTTGAAGATTTTCTAGCCAATTTTCTTTGTAATTGAGCATAATAATTTCAAAAATCTCAATATGCAAATAAAAATAGCTGAAGAATTGTTTTAGTTCAAACAGTATCTCATTATGAATGCATTTTTTAGAGAGAGATTGATAGTTAGTCGAAGCAAATTTAGTGAGCTATATATATATCGCTTGACTTATATGAAAATCCATATACTCTCGCTTATTAGCATTACACTTCAAGTTTAGGAGTAGAATAATAGAAATACAGCCAGTAGCAAGAAGGGGGTAACTTATTAGCAGCATCGAATCAGGAAATGACAGAGTTTGGCTGGAAAAATTATATATTTCACTTCTCAAATATATTTTGCAGTTTTCATTTAGCACTTGTTACATTAAGATTGTGTTTGATTAGAATGTGCTTTTTATATTCTAAAATATTTTTATTTTAGATAATTAATCATTAAATTTTAATCTCAAGTTCTTCAAATTCGTGATTGTTATGATTAAATGAATGTATTATAGATTTGGATTTCCCTATTTTTCCTATTTTTTATGTATTTTATCGATATTTATTAAATTATCTTAGTAATTTATAATTATTATCTCATTTATTTCCCGCTTATTTTTCTTAATTACATATAATTAAGTGGATACAGCAGATCGGATGAAGAATTATTTTGAGAAAGATATAAAAATATCTAATATTATAAACTTGCAAAATTTCATAGTTAAATGAGATTTGTGCTTGTATAGAACTAATTAATCAAGATAATACTTGAGTTTAATATAATGAATCAAATTAACTTTGACAAAGTATAAGTGTATAATAGAGTATTATCACCATTTTACATTAAGCTTTTTGCCATTAATCTTTGATTATTAATTTTAATTGCATTTTAAGATTGAATTAAACCTAAATTATTTAACTATTTTTTATTTAAAATTAGCAAAAACTAACCGTAACAAATAAATAAAATTTTTACTAGATTTACAGCCTTTTTTAAAAAAATTTGTTTAATAAACGAATGAGTATACTGTTTTAGTAAATTAACTGTTAAGTTGATTTATTTTAGAATAGCTTAATTTGTAAAAATATCCAGTTTTCTTTTCCAAATAACTAATTCGACAATCACATTATGCACCATCAATTAATTTTTATAAAGTAGCTTATGACTAAAGAAAGTAAACACGTTGAAAGATCACAGGAATAATTCTATGAAGGAATATTTGAAAATTGTCGGAGTAAAAATTTAAGATTATTAGGCGAAAATACAAATAATAATAATAATAATATAGTGTTTTATTATATTACAAAATATAAGAGTTCAATTTTTAATTTAAAGCTTAGAACTAAATAAAAGTAATATATCATTAATTGGGTAATTATCTCATTACAATCGGGATGTTTGTAAATTTTAGTTATAGGATTAAAAGTTCTCACATATATAATAAGTGAAATAGCCAGTGTATCATAAAAATTAAAAGCTTTTAAGTTATTATTTGACATTAAATGTAAAATTATTAAATTAGAAAGATAGATCCAAGGTTAATAACTGTTAGTATGATTTGCACAGTCACACTTGGATCTTAACTAAATTTTCTAACCAGCGACACCTTCGATTCCAGTGACCTGGACCAGTTAGAGAAGGGGCCCCTCGAGTACTTATTTGACGCCCCACAGCTTTATAAGATGTAATACTGCATCAAAAGAGGTTATTATAGATCAGTCTTGACTGAATACTAAGCAAGTCTCCTCAAGAAATCTGTAGAGTTAGCATCACCTTTAACTCATGACAAATTCCTTCATCGCCTAGACTTTTAATTGAAGAAATACCAAGAAACTAATAAGTCAAAGAAAAGTTTCTTAAACAAAGGAGAAATAACCCACTTCACATCTCCCATCAATAAAGTTCTTCCTAGATAACGTGACAGAACGCCAAAGTTGCGTTAAATCCAACCTAAGACCTAAGGGTTCTCTCCTCACTAAACCAAGTTTTTAATTAAGTACTAACTAAGAAAATTTAACAATTCCTATTAAAGACTAGGAAGCCTTAAGATAATCAATCATTACCCACTTCCAAAGAAGACCTTTAGTGATCAAGAGACACAAACAGAAACCACTTGTTAATCTCTCAACACCCAGAGACCAGAACAACAAAACCCCATCTAAGACTTACAAATAAACTCTTAAAACTTAGAGAAATAGAGCTAACTTCTCAACTTTCCTAACATGGGGTACTAAATACCCCCTTCTAACCTTAACCCTATCCTCAGCTCTAAGTCTTTCCTATTTAATAAGGAAGACTAGTCACTAACACAGCCTAAGGCAATATATAAATCTAACAACTTTGAACAATCCCGAAGCACAAAATTCATAAAACAGTCCTTCAGAAAGACTCTTAAGAAGTCAAAGAATTAAACCATCTTAACAAAGCTAGATTTATGGCTATTTAAAGGAGGGGTTTCGAGAGTAGCCTGCAATTTTTAAAACTCTATAAGTACTATTTATCATAAAATTCGACTTCTATAACAGAAATAGATCAGAATTTCAAACAAGATCGGTAGCCTAAACAGGAATCAATCAGAAGCAGACCGACAATTAATTAATAATAATAAATATTAGGAAAAATATTTAAGGAAAATCAAAAGCATTCACAATACTAAAAAGAGTCTCCTCCTATCAACTAAATTAACATGCTAAACGTGAGTATCATCCAAAAATCCAATTAAAATAAGAAAATTTGTTTTTCTCAGAGAAATGTGCAAAGTAACGCACAGCACATGTTTTTGAAAAAAGTGGTATCAAGAGGCCAGTTTCTATTAGAACAGAATTAAAACTTCTATACTTAGAAATCCAAGATTTCCATTATTCCTATAAAAACACAGAGAGCACACCGCAGATTGATGAAAAAAATAAATTTAATCAAAACATAAAGAACAAACAAGAGACGTTGAAGTAGATGCAGTTCAGTCAGAATCGCGAAGTAGACACCTCATGGATGTATGTCTGAAAGTGAATAACCACTATAAAAGGGCTAGTCCCTAACATATACTAACATACATATAAGATTAGGGGTCCCCAGAGACCTCAATGTGATCGTATTATTTTTATTATTTATTATTATTATTTGACACTTATGTAAGGGAAAAATCAACATTTGGCGTCAAATTAAGAAGAAACTGTCCCTTTAACTTAACCTTTAAATCATATAAATGTTTTATATGATCTTATACTAATCTAAAACAACAGAAAAAGTGGAATTGACAATTAAAAGACTTTAATAATTTAGCACGTCAGAGCTAGTTAAGTTATTTCAAATAGAGTTTGTTGGTAGCTAATTGATGATTTTATATAACAGCTTTTTTTAATAAAGGAATTCAATTAACATATTACAAGCAAGATACCTCAGAATAACTAATAGAAGAATATACTGAACATCTGGAGGAAATATTTTAAGTCAATTTTGCAAAATGAATATCAAAATAGATTAGAAATTTAAAGAGAGGCAGCAATTCAAATAAACTTCAAAAGAACAAGCACCAGCTAATACAATTTTCATTAAAAAAAATTAATTTTACTTATTAATTTAAATGTCTATCAAGATATATATATAATTATGAAGAACCAAAACCAATGAACTCTACTTATAAGTTAAAATCAACACCAATATTTTATAAAATAAAAATATAAAAAAGTCCTAAAATCATTCCATTATCTTTAGAAAGCGATATATAGTTTGCTCTTTAAATAAAGCTGTTAATTAAAAATAAAAGTTATTACGTGTTATTCTCATGTTTTACATTTTATGTATTTCTCTTCCAACCAATGAAATTTGGTTTCATCAAGTAAACAATCATAAATGAATTTAAATTTATAAATTAAAAGAGAAAAAATAATTCTATTTATGCCTAAGGATACTAACTAAGAAGGCAAATTCGCTCGATGAATATTATAATGATTTAAATGTACAATTTGAGTAGAAAATGCCATCAAAAGATTTGATTTTTCTTTCTAGAATCTTACTCTTATTCAATATAATTATTAATAATTTTAAGACATTTAGACAATAGATGACATTTAAAATATAAATAATGAATGAGGCTCTCGACAAGAAAATACCAAAATGCAAAAGTAAACATTGAAATTTTGTCAACGTAGATCATGAATTTGAAGACTACAATGCAGATGAAGAAATTTAAAATATAGGTAAGTAGAGAGAGACCTTTGATAGATTGAGTAACTTGAATGAGAAAGAATTTATATTCCAGCATAGTAAATCCAGGATTGAAATAGCACACCAATTTAAATAATATCTTAGCATTTTCTTTTCATACATGAAGGATTTCAAACCAGACTCTTGAGTTGAGATGTCTTAGGGAAATGATAAAAAAAGAAGTTGATAAAACTTTCATTAATAATTCTGGCTTTAAATAACCGCATAATCTAATAGCGCTAATAAGAGTTTTAATTGTCTATACACTTCATAAACAGAAAATTAGCAATGAAAAAATATAAAATTGGTAGCAACAAGCTTGTTGTATCATGCATGTGTAGTTGCTTCATATTTTCTCTTATTGGTATTAATGGATAAGTATTAATTAAATAAAATTAGCTAGGTCTAAGACTTCATGAATTTAGAGTTAGGGTAAGATAATTTACCAAACATTTTTGAGACATTGGTCAAATTATTATATTTTATTGATTTACAAATTAGGAGAAAAGTGAAAAATAAATAAATTGCTTTACGACTGAAAGATAATGCGTTTTTTTCTAAAGTTGTATACCTTTAGAGTTAATGTAAATAAATAATTTGCCATAACACACTTCTATTGCTGTTTGTTTAAATAATTTTTATTCTCTAAATAAATGGATATCAAATTACTTCAAAAATCTTTATATCTTGATTAATTTTCAGTACTTGTAGTTTTAATAAAGCAAATTTGTAAGGATTGTGACTACTTACTGCCTTAAAATTAACTTCAGTTTGACTAAAGCTCTACATCTAACTAATCATAGAATAATGACTTTAAGTAAAATATCAACGAAAAGCAAGGCATGTTTAAATTATAATAGACATTCTATACTCTAGGTAAATAAATTAAAATCTGCTTCTATATCTGAAAAGTTTAAAGACTTGGAAAATAATCAAGTAAATTTTTATAATCAAGTCTTATCACAGTTTTTTTAATTATTTGTTTCTGATATTATTATTTATTTATATCTTATTCATAAGTTAGTACATAAAGTAACAATCTATAATTACAACTTATACACAGATTTGTCGCTTAACTTTGAAGTAAAGTTATTCAAGAATGGGGTTGTCCAGATGAATGTCACAGCTTATCAATTTATATACTGCATTTCATTTTGGAGAGTGACTCTTTCTTTCTAGATCCATTCCTCTTCATAATCTATTAATATTTAATGCACTAACTTATATGGTACAGGAAAAATTAAAGACTTCTTTACTCTGAACAAATTTAGATTTATTGTTGCTTTGTATGTGTTCATAGAAAGTGTACTTTTTCTTTATTTTATTTAAGGTTCTTTATCTGCTGCTATAACTTATCAAAAATATATGTTATTGGATATATTAATGAAAGTAAAGCATATACTCATTATTTTGACATATGTTTTGTTTGAACACTTCATATAATATCATTTGGAGCTCTCTTACGATATGTTGTCAAAGTAAGTTGGCTGAATTAAAAAATGATTAAGCAAAAAACTGTAATGAATTTGGAAATTAATAGTTCAAACAAAGTGAATAACAAATTAGATGATTCATATATAACAAACATATGGATTAAACCTTGATTAAAATATAAAAACTATTTTATTAAAAATAATAATTTTACCTATATCATTTTAATTTCTATTTATTATTATTAAAGAAGTGTTTATAAAAATTTATCACAACAAAAACAATAGTTTAATATTTATCTTAAGTAGTAGTAATTGCAATGTCTCGAATAAAATTTATAAAATTTAATATCTAAATTTAAGCATTAATATACATTGATTTACTAAGCATTTCCCTATCTAAAGTATATTGATAGAAGGGAAAGATATTCTTGTTAGAATTTAAGCTTATATTTTTACTAAAAAGACTGAATATTTTGTAAGTTTCCTTGGGAATGAATATATAAATCAATACTATAATGATATTGATAATTAATCTTACATAAATGTTTAAATTTTCAGAGAATATAAATATAGTGTTGGCAAGGATCCTATGATAACAAAAGAGAAAAAGAAAAGTCAGAGAGAATGAGAAGTGAGCAATATAACTTAAACTAAATTAAAAAGCAAGACTCATTAAGTTAGGGATAAAGCTGATGACTCCTCTGAAACTTCAGAAGTAATAAATCGATTAGATATAACATAATATTCTGAAATATAAATATTAAATTAGATTGTTACTTGTTCTGAGGGTACGAATGATTTACTTCCTCAACAAGGCAATCAAGAAGAACCCTGACCTTATGGAGGGTTTAAACTTCATAAGAACCATCCCAAAAAGATACTTAAGATAATTAATCTAGGGGGTATACCAAGCCTATAATAAGGGCTTGGAAGGCATCTCAAGAGGAAGTCAACTCTAACTGATTGACTTTTTCAACGAAGTGATAGGGCACAACATAACTCTTCAAAGAAGCTTCTTCACTAAACTAGCTGCTACAAAGATCAATGTCACATCCAAATAGGAACTCTATGATCTATACTTCACACTTGATTTAGATCACAAGAAGTAATAATATCAGAGAAACAGCAACCTACAGATATAACTTACCATAATTCAAACAATCACAACAGCCATCACTCTGGCTTTCTCCAACAAGTCCAATTTGGAGAGGGTACTAAATATTAAGGAATGGCACTCAAGACTGGTATTTAATACAGCAGACCTAGTAAAGATTTTTACCATACCAAAAACTTTAAAACAAAACATGATATTAACAAGGTTAGTAGAGGTCTTTGAAAAAGTAGACATAGAAGAGCTGCGCACCACAAACACCTAGGAGGGCAATAATTTCTCCTAGAATTCCACAAAACCTAGCACTCAAGACGTCGAAATGTCAGAGGAGTTCCATAACAACCTACCCAACATTAATAAGAAAAATCTTAAAAATTAAAGTGCTAAACTCGAGTAACCTAAAAATTTATTCCGTGACTCATTAACTTAAACTGATGACGCACTTACTATAAAATAATAAGAAAAATAATAGTAAATAATTAAAGATTTAAAATAAAAATATATGGAAGCAAAGTATATAAAAGGTATAATCAATTAACAACATTGGACCGAGATAGAAGTTAATAACATGGGAAAGATACTGCAGATGATACTTCTCACCAATGTATACAGGGATTTAGACCTCTCATAAAGACAAGACTGGTAGACCTTTGGACTAAGTCTAACCAAAGACATTTTAAAAATCCCTATCATATACCAAAACCTCCTATGTTGGAGTAGACTAGACAAAACCAAGATGCTATTAGTTCTAGAGAACTAAGATGTAGATACAGGAGACCCACAGGAATGGTTCTAACTCATCACAAAAATACCCCAAACGAGGGGTTATATTCCTCCGGGAGTAGGCATCATAAACGACGACCCACATGCGTATAAAATGTTAACTTATACAGAATAGGTTTTGATCTAATCAGACGGGGCCTCTAGACCTATTATTCTCCAATCTCTTGAATACCTATTAGGAATTATTTTCAACCTAATAGAAGAAGACTATCACTAATCTATCACCAACATTATGGCAGAACTTACAGGGAAAGTCTTGGAACTCACTAACGGATCAGAGGTTCTTCACGAGGACCACTTGAGAGAATATTACTAATATAACCCTCTTGTGGCCAGACAACTCATTGCTGAGCAATAGAATGAGTCTGATTAACTATGATTGAAAGGGCTAGACCCTTATATATTAAACATATTAATGATGGAGGGGGTTGGTCCCTAGGACCTCAATGTGATCAAATTATTATTATTATTGTTATTATTATTCTGAAATATAATATATACATATAATTTAAATACGACAATATTATTGTTAAAACTGAATTAACAATTCTTAAGCTAATGAATCGACTAAATCATGAGCATTCAAACATGTTTTATTAATAAATTTAACGAATTAATTGTAATTAAATGAAAATAAAGTACAAGACATGAACCTTTATCGTAATAGGGTGAGCACTGCTGACTTAAAGAATCAAAACTATATTGCGATTTATTATTTTAATTAATTTCAAATCAGTAGCAAAGCGTCATGTAAATTTGACAAAAACAGAGTCATTGGTTCCTTCTATAATTTACAAGTCTTACTTAATCAATAAAAAATAAAATTCTTTTATAAACTCTAAATATTTATTAAAACATCAACCAATTTAGAATTAAATATAAGCTTCGAAGTCTTTCATGGTCTTTGCATTAGAGGATGATAAGCTCGAGATCGTAAGTAATTAACGCTTTGAATGAAAAAGATAATAAAAGCTTTTTTATCTAAGGTGTATAAGGAGATCAACTTCTTGTCGTTGAAGGAGGTGTACTAAACTGCTTATAATAATTTTTAAGCATTGAGATAGAACCTAATTCTGAATTTAAATCAGGAAACCACATTCAAATATTTTATAAATATACGAGCTAGGTATTGCTTGAGGAGAATTAGCTTTGCTTTACAACACTTCCAAAACAGAAACAATCAAGGCAAAAACTTATTGTTTTTTGGGTATTGAATAGAAGCATTTCACTTGTGATATTTAGAATGTTACCGAGTAAGTATTTTAACATTTTATAATTACCATTTAGGTGTAAAAGAGAGAAATAAAAGTATTTCCTTAGGATAGTTAAGTCACTTTAGAATATAGGTCATTATAAAAGAACACAGTTTGTTGATTCAATTAAGCAAGAAAAATATCAGGCATTTATTTAATTATTATAGAGGTAGTAGAATTATTGAATAATCAACATTTACAGTATGACTTTAGCTATTTTAATATTTTAAACAAAATATTTTATAAGTTAAAATATTTTCAGAATCATTATTAAAGATGAAGCTACTGCAACTGAAATCTTAGAAGCGCGTTAACAGAACTAAAATAAGTGATGTCATGCAAGCCTGGCAATAATTTTGGTGAGTTGGTATATTAAAAAAATAAGATAATATCAGAAAATGCTACCGCAATAACAAAAAATAGGTGAAGCTGTAAGTTAGAAACAGCTCCAAAAAATTACTTAAGCTGATTGAGAAAATATTCTTAAGGGAAACATGGTTTTTTATCTGAAATATGCCTGAATCACTTGACTAATAGAGAAGCTTTAATAATAAAAGACTACATTATATTATTCACAACATAAACCCTGTAAGACTTTTAATTCTTTAATATAATAATAAGTGGTAATTAAAATGAAGAAGAATTCAATGCTATTAATTTGTATATTTACATTTGGAACATTACCTGGATTATTATTATGGCAGTTGTTGATGAATTTAGTTAGTTGTTTAAATTTGAGCAAGTTCTTGAAGAAGGCAGTAGGCTGGCTTTTATTTAAGATTTATATCATAATTACAGCTAGAGTATTAGTCAATGATCATAATTTAAGTGTTTTCTATTTTAGATATATCAAATTATGGTAAATAATGCGAAAAATGTATGATTGTATTAATATAACTAAGAAGAATGAAAATGATTAATATAATAATTAAAAATGGGAATCTTAAAAAGCAGTTTCATATTTCCATTCATTTGCATATTTGTCAACATACTTGCATTAATGCATTCTATAATTTCTTGTGCTCCTCTGCTGAGACTTTCTTTTCCCAGTCACAAATCTTGCCAACCTTAATCTTTAAATGAAATATAATTATATTTTTTTAACCTTCTTTTTGTGAATACATAGTTCCCATCGACGTCATAACTTAAAATATTAATTTTTAATATTTAATTTAATTTCAGATTTTCAATTCTATAACATTTTTTGTAAATCAATCAATGCTAAATTCATTAATTATATAGCAGATGTTATTAAGAAGTAGTTTTAACCAGCGAAACCAAAGCTCACTAAAGCTGGAAAAGGATTCATCAAAACCTCTTAGTTTTTGACATTCTAAACTAAACTTGGAAAGTTGCTTTAATACCACCAAAAAGCATTCCTTTAATTTTGCTTCGTTATTTGTAAATGAATTTTAATTTTTATAAAACTCATAAAACCAGTACATATCTAACTATTTTTATTCATTTAGTCTTAGTAGACAAAAATCATCTTTGCTTTTAAAGCTTTCTTTAAATTTCAATGCTGCTTCTTTTGTATATCTGTAAAATTTTGAGGTTAGGTTATCTTTAAGTTATTTTTCTAGAACTGAATACTTCCTCAATAACTTATCCTTGAAGTTTCTTTCATCTCTGCCTTCTTTATAACAAATCTGAGTTTTATCTTGCTATTGATCTTTTTGCTACTAAAATTTTAAGCATTTAGCTGTTTAAGTTATACTATTCTTCCCAATTTTACTAATTTTATTTGATGGATATTTCCAGCACTTTAATAACTATTATTTGACTACTATTAAATTGTTGATTGCTATTATCGATGCATTATTTGCCTGTTCTTTCTTTCATTATCTTTTCTCTACTTAAACCATAAACTATCCCAATATCTCTTAAATGCAGAGAAGGAATACAGAGACATCAACATTTCATCAAGCAGTAAATTTAATAAATAAACTGCTCCTTCTGTTGCAATAGTGGCTACCATTGTATATATATTAATAATAAAAATTAAGCAATTCAAATTTAAGATGAATCAAGTAATTCTTTAAAAATGTAAAGTAAATTCTGCATTTCTAAAATCAAATTAATATCCCCTTTATTAATAGAGTTTTTTATCATTTTATCATCAGTAGAAAAACGAATCAGCTTTACTCAAGTTATACTTCTCATTAATAAGTATTATTATTTGAACTTATAATATTTATTCATTTTTTATAATAATTCAATTCATTTATAATTTATAATACGAAAACTTTAATTTATTAATTATTTAATTAACTTAAAAACTAATACTTATAAGTTTAATCAAAAATGGAAATCTCTCTAATATTATCTTGTCTTCTTCTTCACCGTCATCATCATCTTCGTCACCGTAATTATCAAGTCCTTAGTCCCTTCTCCCTGTCGTCTAACGCAGCACCTGTCTTGTGACAACTGTGGTCTTACCAGGTAGGACCACTAAAAAATAAAAATTAAAGATATAATTTTTGTAACTTACATTTTAAGTGAGTGGCTGTACCTCCACCTGCGTCTGATCTATACGAATACTTATTAATATATTAAGTTTTTGATTAAATTAATTAATTTCTTATTATAAATCATAATTAAATAGAGCGGTTTGTAAATGATTATTTTAAAGAATAAAAGAAGATAACTTTGTATTATTTATTAATCAATTTCTCATAATTAAAAAGTTGCAAAAACTTTATGTCCGATCTTTTAAATTAGAATCATACCCGTTAAATCCCTCTTAATTTGTTTAGTGAGAAAAACTAGAATACTATTAAATTTAACATTAGCAATATTTCAATTCAAGAAATTAGATGGTTTCTAGGAAGAAATGGGGAAATAAGCAATTTTATTTTGTTCATCATATAACAAATAATTTTATAAATTTCACGTATATGAGAATGTTATGTTTTGAAACACAATCCAAATATAAATAGAAGTTGAATAGTTTCTTGTTGATTCAGATAATTAAACTAATTTATTTCAATTTGCAGTTATAATATTAATTTAATATAATTTATATAAGAGTAACTATGACAGTACTAAATTAAATTGTTTAAGTTTTAAATGAGGAAGAAAGGAAATTTAGTGAAAAATGATTGGCAGAATCGAAAAATAGGTAAAATTTAATATCAAGGTAACAAATATACAGACAAGAAGATTCAAGTTTTATGTAAAATAACATTTATACTAAAATTTTAATAATGATTATGTAATTTAATGCTTATATAAGATATAAAATTGTTTCCTGGAAACCAATTTGTTGTTACAGTATTAGCTGATAATGTAAATTTGTAGAAACTTTGATCCTCACACTCATTTATAAGCTTTTAAATTTTTTAGATGAAATCTTAAAAAGTAAAGTTATAAATCTTTAGATAAAAACAAACTAATATGCCCTCCTTGTTAACCTTAACATCATGTTTATTTGTGAAAAAAATCTTTCAATATTCTTTCTAAACATTCTCTTAGAGATCTACCATCAAATCATTGAAAAAGCTTAAAAAATTAAAAAACAATATAGATATTCAATTTTAAAAGATTAGAGTAATATACATATGTTTGAATTCCTTCCCTTATTTAATAAAGATTCATCAAGTTTAGGTGATGATTAAGATGATTTAACATATCGAAAACAATTAATTCTTGACATAAATTTCCAAATACAAATTGTGTTTATAATTAATTCATGTTGTTTTGTATTCATTTGCTTTATCAAACAACAAGTAGTGAACATATTTATACTTCTTATTTGGCTTTTTATGCAAAATATTCAATTTTATAGATTAAAATTTTTTTAAAAAAATGATTGGCTTTTACTATAAAATTTGTAAATGATAATAATCATAATTAACTCACATAGTAGTCTCTATGCCAACAAATTATAAAATTAGTATTAACAGATATAACTTTTAAGTTAAATATTGAAAATATTTGCGATAATTGGCAATATACCGATTCTTAGAAGCTTTATTTACAATAATAAATTGCAGTATCATATATTTAATGCTCATTCTCATCCCCCTTTTATTATTATTCAGTTCCTTATTTATTAATAAAAGTTTTATAAACTAAAAGTCTTTAATAGCATGAAAAGTACTTATAAAATAATATATCGATAAGTTTTTAAATCAATCTATGTTTCTATAGGCAGTTAAGAATTGCTTTCCAAATGTTTAATAAGTTATTGCATAGAAATTTAAGATTAAATAAATTTTAGTCTAGTTTAGCCCATCTGTTTTTAAATATTCTTCCCACAAGGTGTGTCAGTATCCGATAAGTTTCAAGTAAGCTGATCTGATGAATCCCTGAGTTACGTAGCATTATCATGCAAATTGAAAGCTATTACTGTTCTCTACTTCTATAAGAATTATATATTTCAACGGATCTATAGATGTGTTAATGGAAGGACTTAATTATATTATTATTTTAAATGATTTTTTTTATTTCTTGATATTTGTATTACAGGCATTCAAAACCCCTTAGTGAGGTTTATAAGTGCTTAGATTTGTAGGGTATAGTTGGGGTCTTATTGGGGTTAGTAGACAAAATGCAGGTTTTATGTGAATTTAATGAATATTTAATGAGTATTAGTGTTATTAATTCAAACAAATTTTATCTGTTTATCTTTATTGTATCTTTTGAACTATGCTCTCTCTAGTGGCTCAAGGATATCATCTAATGTTTATCGAGGATAGTTTGGAGCTCTCACTATTATCATCTCTACTATGCTATAAATTTCTTTGCAAACATCTCTCTTACTTTAAGTGTTTCTAAGCCAAACTTATTGATTGCCTTTCATGTTTAGTACCAAAGTAAGACATACTTTCCATATCACTTTCTAATATTATTGAAGCTACTGCCCAAACATCCCATTAGACAGAGCCATTTGTCCACTTCTCTCTTATTGGGATGTATCCGGGTGTCCTAAGTACCTATGCTAAAGTAACGATGTCTTATCTTAAAGCTCTATTGAAATCGATTACAACTACTTCTAATGGGCAGAGATTCAGCATTACATTTTCAGGCTTCAAATTTCTATGAACATACCCAAGGTTATGCAACTCCTTGACACCCTTTATCATATCTGAAAGTATATCGTTTAAATCATCGGGGTATCGATTATGAGAGAGATAGTCTCTCAGAGTCATTTCAAATTTCTTGAGTCTTAGTGCGATAAAACCATAGATTAATATGAAACCATCTAACTTAAGCAAATTCTTGCAATCTTTTCTTTAGGCCTCTCTAAGAACCATGTATTCATTAGCAAACTCGTTCTAATACTGTTGGTGCTTAAGGAGATAACTGAAGGGATACACCCTGTATGCATACTCATCAACTACTATAAGCTTTGCTTTTGTAGGCACGTTTATATTCATGTAGTTTTCAATACGAGGGCTGAGATCAACTGCATTTAATGCTGGTTTATTCATAGCTTTCGCTTAGAAGCATGCTGAAATTGTATCGCCTACTGGTTGGTTCATTGGTTGGTTCATCGATTCAAATCGCTTCTGCCTCTTGTGTTTCTCCTGCTGCTCTCTCTATTATTCAAGAGTTTAGTCTCTTAATCTTATATTAAGAACTCGCTGAGGTGATGCTTTTGCATATGCCTTTTAACTTTAGCTGAGTGAGTATATGATTTCATGCATGTCGTGCACTAATACCTACTATCTACTTTTTCATGTTTGAAATAGATCTTGGCTTTGCCAGAGTGTACCTCCTTCAGATGTTTCTTCAAGCTTTGTTCGGTTGAGAAAATATTCTAGCAGTCTTCACATTGATATGAATTATTTTTTCTATTGGTTACTGTTCTTTTAGCTCCTCAACATAATAATTTAAGTTTAAGCTCCTATCTCTGTCTCTACTTCTGGTTTAATATTTCTATGATAAAAACCTCTCCTACAAATTCAAGAGCCCTTAGCTCTACCTCCCTCTCAACATAAATAATTTCTGGCTTTTTAGTTGAGCCAAAGTTTAGCTATGATTACCCAGTTCCAAGAGAGATTGCTTTACGATTTAAATTAGCCGCCATGTTTAAATTTAAATTTAAATGTCTACTATTAAAAAGTAAAAACCTCACTGGCTATACTAACTTTGTATAGGAACTGACACTGCAACAACAATGGTTGATTCTTAGGTGTTAGACATCATATTCATACTTAGTTTATAACTATAAATTTTCTAATTTTATGCTTAATATTTTTAATTTTGGTACCAACTGAGAATAAATTCAGGTTGGTACTGTTACCAATTAGGTTTTGAACCATTTTGGAACTTTTCCATTAAAACTATTTACTAATTAATAGGTAATTAAATTGGTACTATTAAATTGGTACCAATTAAAATTAAACGGATTTAGTACCGGTACTAATTAAATTTAAACAAATTTAGTACTAATTTAATGGAACTAAATTGATAAAAATGGAGCTCCATCTCTGAAGTTTGTTACAGCTTCTGCGAACTTTCTCCACGTATCTTTACAGGGTTGACCTCCTATAAGATGCCCATATTTAATAGTAAGTTTTTAAACAATAGGATCCAGAAGTCTATAAATTATAATTTGAAATTCATTAATAGGAAGAGGAACAAAGATGGAATCACTCAATGATCAAATGAAAAGAGTCGAGGCTCAACAAATGATATCAAGATTCAGAAGTAATGAAGATCTCTATCAATACCTAACTTTACATGGTAAGATAACCTGATGACTATTAACATATTATACAGTTGGTTTATTCCTTCCAACGATAGAAGGTACCAAAATTTCATTCTTAAAAGCAATACTTTGTGAGAAGAAAGCTTTTAAAAATAAAGAGATTAAACTAATCGAAATTCCCAACTACCCTGAGATTTCAGTCACTAATCTTTATGAGGATGCCATGTAAGATGAGGAAGTGGTAGTTTACCTTCCTACCAAGAAACAACTCTCTAATAAACTACCAGAGAGGAACTTTTTCTTTGGTGGTCTTGGTACAATAAAAGAGGAGTATCTCAGAGAAATAATTAAAGAAGCACATAAGAAACGATATTCTATCTCTCCTGAAGACTAGAAAAAGCAAGGCATTCTAATAAGCTCAGCTTGGCTAGAGGAACTTAAGAAGCATCCTTATCTTTCAAGTAAGCTTTGACATATAACTTTGTAGGAAAATCTGGCACTGGTATATATCTTATGAAAGAGCATGCAAAGGTTCACAGAGAAAGAAAGTCGCAGACAATTTATGAGGTGAGCAAGAGGCTTTATAAAGATGTCTAAAAACCAGATGAAATGAACATAGATGCAGGAGATGGCAGTAAGAGAAGAAACGTAGGGCCTGTCAAGCCTTAAGAAGAAGAAAAGAAAGAGAAGCCAAATCCTTTTAAGGGTTCATTTAATATGTGAACTATTTCATTCATTTAAATCTAAAACTTATTAATAAATATTAATTCTTCCTTTCCTTGCACATATCGTAGTCTTATCTTTATTCACTCTCTTGCAACTACTTTGTATTAAGTCTACTGTATCGATTGGTAAATCATGCATTAGATGATACAGCAGAAGCTTCTTGTAGTAAGTCTTGATTTAACTCCAGTAAAATTCAATTCCATTAAATTATGGGCTATAAAGAACGTTATATACAAGAGTTATTTTTAACTCTTCATATGCTTTCTTAGTTAGACTCCTTAGTCTTATGAACTGATAAGTTATTAACAAACAATATGATTTCTTGGATACTATACTTCTCTCTGAGCTTATATAGGAACTCGATATACTGCTCTCGCTTAATAGAGCGAGGATGAATAACATATGCTTTTAGACCTGAATCTTCACTTATACCAGTTAAAATTTTGTGAGTGACAACCTTTACTTTTTAATCATATACTTCTATATTATCATACTTTTTATACCAGGACTTATTAATGAAAGTGTTGAATGTGAACACTGCTTCATATCAGCATGCATGAACTTGATGTTATTAGTAATATCTCTTTGCATTTACTCATATATAAAGCATAAATTATTACTATAAAATGGCACTGTAAAATCAATTATTCTCTTCACTCTGTTGACAGTCTTGAAAGTAATGCCATTTCTTCTATAAATATTGGCTATAGTCAGAGAGATATGCATGTTAGGATACTTGCGATGAAACATGACAGCTCGCTAGTCAAGAAGAAAGTGAGCCCAATACTTTAATGTCTTAGAGTCACAGAGATAGTCGATATGAACCTGTGAGAACTTTTATTTTCTTGCAGGATATTTTCAAGAGCCTGAGTTATAATGCAAAAAAGCTAACAAGCAATGATACCTAACAGTTGAGGCACTCTTGCGAAGGAGTCTTGCTATGCCTGTATAACTTTCAGTACTGGTTTGACTTAGTCTATATTAATACTTGTACCATACCATACCTAAGCTTAAGCATAAAATCTAAATATTACTCATCATAAATAGACCCTAAATTTCGCTAATTTCTATTTCTCATTTTGCAAATAGGCCTAATTTCTCTACTAACCCCAATAAAATCCCAACTATACCCTACAAATCTAAGCACTTATAAACCTCACTAAGGGGTTTTGGGGTTTTGATTTTATAAGTTGGGGATTGTATTGAATAAAGATTGTCTAGTTCTATTCGTCCCTCCACTATTGCTCTGGATATCGAAGAGTTGACATGAATAAATAAGAATTTTCACGTATCCCCAAACAATGTGAAACTAGATCTTAAGAGGAATATTATGCTTAAAATAAATATTATTATCTTATCATATGTTAAGTCTATCGATCTAGAGTAGATTGAATGACAGCTAATGGGTTTTTTAAGAATTCGTAGAGCTGTCTCTCTTTTAATTAAGATCTAAGATGGCATTTTATTAATGTTATTGTGTAATACATGGATTAAACTATCTTAACAATAAGCTCAAAATATTGAAAAACAAATACTGATAGAAAATGTATGTTGGTCAGGATTATATCAGCTATTATTATTTAATCAATCAAAACACACCGTTCATATTATAATTAAAAATATAAAGAAGATTTAAAGTCTGTTAAAGGTAAAGACTTAATAAAAATAAATTGCTGTTTCGAGATACCAAAAAAATATAAGCACATCGTAAAAAAAGTAATGATCTTTCAAAATATTCAAAATATCCATAAGATTGATATTAAAAATAATAATCTTGCTATTTTAAGTAAAATATTAATTTGTTGTATAATAAAAATAATAATTTTAAGAACTTAAGATGGCACCGTTTAAGCATAAATTAACATATTTTCCTTATTGTAATACCATTTAAAGAATAAAATAAAAGAATTTAATAATCTTCGAAGATCGCTGTCTACTTCAAATTTAATGCATTTATTATTTATTATTATAAAAACCTTATTTCAAACTTTGAAAATAAAACTTCAAATAACGGATTTGTATCAAAATCCAATTATTCTCTTTAATATTCTTGAATTAATAAATGGATAATATAAAATATTTCTTCAAATTAGATTTTAATTTTGGATTTAAAGTAAGGAATATCACTATATGTCTCACAGCTCACCTTGTAGTATACCATTAGAAATAATATTCAATTAGACTCCTTATTTGGAGCTCATCTTCAAGATGAAATAGGTTCTTTGAACTAGTTTTTGTAAAGTCTAAGTAGGCCATGGACAGTAACATTGGCAAATGAGGAAATATGGCATTATTCGAATTTTATACATTAAGCCATGACATGGAGTGATATGAGGTGTCCAAAATTTTTATAATCATATTCTCTATTTTAAATTACCCTTAAACGTACTTAGACATGATGTGGACCAACTCTCATGACCTCATGTCTATTATAAGTAATTATAGAGTTTTGAATATAATAGTGAATTATATAAAGTTGAAACAACTGATGTTTTTAATGAATATATTTTACATTGACTCTAGCAACAAACAACCTGCGATATTTAGATTTCCAAATTTAATATTCTTACTTAAAACATTATGTTGATTTTTTTATTAGATATTGATTGGAAGTTGATGCATTATTGATAAAATAGGAAATTGCAGAAGTAAATGTTAATCAATCAGTTATAAATAATGTTGACTACCATTAGATTCTAGAGGAATTGACATTAATTTGATTTAAATTTTAAATTTAAGTAATTAATAATAATTTCTATATACATATTGATAAATTAACTAAAAACAAAAAGTGGAAAACGCGGGGATAAGATGGAAAAGCGAAAGCAAAATGGGAACGAAATGAGAAAACTACAAGTATACTTGTCAAAGGAAGAGAAATAGGAGACATCCAAGACAAGTAATCAAATTCCGATGTAAAACTAATGTTTAAAAAAGATGTCAAAAGTTTAGTAAGAGGATAGCCTTTAAAAATATTCAAACATTGAAACTTTAAAACTTTGAACAAATTCAGCATCCAGTAGGATAATCGCCTTTAGCTTCATTTTTATCAACAGAAGGTAAAGGAGGGGTTGATAGAACAGAGAGATTCACGCAAACTCAAAGTAAAAATAGAAGAGAAGAAACTATAAATAATAATATATAATTGGCAGTGTAATCATTTGAGCTAAACATTTGTCTGAAAAGTGTCAGTAGATTGAATGCATAACTAAAATAAGACAAACTACTGAGGGAGATAGAAGGAAAACTCCTGGACTTTATCGAGCTCGTGAAAAACAGGCTACAGAGAATAATAGGATTGAATTGTTTAAAAATAACTCAGACACAATTAGCAAGAAATGGCGTAGTTTTGGTGCCTAATAATGGTATATTCCGAATGTAGACAATAAAAATAGTGAGGTAGTACAGAGCTTGGACAATACTTAACGTAGGAGTGTATATTTAACCGTATTCGAACGAGGAAGAAGTGAAAGAATCATAAAATAGAATCATTTATTTGATAATATCTATAAAGTAAAAATGTCTATAAACAGATAAAAATAGTGATGGGTGATTATAATTTCAACCTAAAAGATTTAAGTAAGAGACCAAACAAAAGAAGGCCATAAAGTATATATTCCGCAAGCAGTAGAGACTCAAACAAGAGGGAATCATTTAGAAAAAATATTTTCTAACTTTCAGACGAGTAGTGTAGTTGGTAAGCATGTCAACTAAATTAACAGACCATAAATTATTGCTAGTAAAACTTAAGATAAATTTTCAAGAGAGGGATTTAAAATTAGCAGATAGAAAGAACTAGCTGAGTATATTGTTGGAAGCCATTTAAAAATGGTGGGAAAGAATTAACCCCCTGACTTACCAATTCAGAAAAGCTTTAAAGAAAAATTAGAAAATCACTTTAAAGGCAAAAATTGTTACTATTATTTAACCACCGCAATGAGCTATCAAAGACAAAGTAAATAGCATCCAAAAGGCATTTCAAGACAAAAAACATAATGGAAAGAACCAATCAGAGACCATAGAACATTGCCTCGATAGAAAAGAAAGAAAAGTTTTCTTTTATCAAGTAAAAAGACTGATTAAAAGTTATAAGCAATCAAAACAAATTGGAGGAATTACAATAAATGAAGAGACAGAGAGAGAGAGGAAATGATAAAAATCCTTAAAAAGATACTTATTATAATTTTACAACCTGCTGTTGAAAGATAGCAGAAATGGAAATTCATAATTTAGGCAAGAAATATATCTAATCATGTTTAATAAGCAAGATAGTGAAAAAATAATTTTGTAATGAACAAGATGTTGTATTGAGTATTCAAGAATGTAATTTCATAAAAGACGTAGGTCCAGACGGATTTGGCGGAAAAATCCTATTAAAGTCATATTAGAATACTCAAAACAGTATGCCAGAAAATAGAAAATGGCTAAAACAGCAACAATTCCACAGTATATCAAAGAAGTTAGATTTATCCTACGAAGTAAAAGATAAGGAGATCTATACCCAGAGTGCCAAATACTAGATTCTATAATAATTTATTCGCATTTAAGTAAAATTGTAGAAAAGTTGTTATAAACAAGATCTAAGAAAATAAAAGTGAATTGTTGAAACTGGAAATTATCAAGAATGGATTTAATGAAAACAAGAGCTCTCTCATTAAATTTAATGAGACTAGTGGAACACACAGAAAATGTCATTATCAAAAGAGAAGTTTATTTACTTGTGGATTTACTTAAGAAAGCATATGACTCGGTCTGGAAAGACAAGATGATAGAAATTATGAGAAAAAAAGCAAACCAAGAGAATGGCACTACATCTGTAAAGCGCTGAGATCTAGACACATTAAGGATCAGACTAGGGTAGTATATTGTCGCCTATGCTTCAATATCTACTTATATGACGCAGAATACTTTCATCCAAAATTTTTGTAATTAATTAAACAAAAAAACTAATTGTTTTTAAAGATTACATCATAACATCAGCGAAACGGAACAATTCAAGAAAGTGTTAGAATGCTTTAGGGTTTGGAAATATCTCACAATTAAAAGCTGAACAGAAAAAAGACAGTTTTTAAAGTTATGCGAAGAAATTTGAGAAAAAAATTTATTTAAATTAAGGTTTAAGAAGCAAAATATCTAGGAATGAACATCTGCTTAAACACTCAACAATTTAAAAAAACACATGAACAAAATTAAACAAAAAACCGAGTTATTTCAAAAGCTGACAAAATCAAGTAACCCGAATGTTGAAGATACAATAATGGAAGCGCAAACAAGATCTCTACTAATGTACTAATACACCCCTCTGATAGCAGCTTAATATGTGAAGATTAGAGAAATAGAGAAGATGTAATTCCAGATTAAAAAATAACATTTAATAACTCCAGGGATATTCAAAACAAAATATTAACGAATGTCACCCAACTCAAAGTCATCAACACAAATCAAATAATCCTAGAGTTATTTCAGAAGAACATGAAAAAGATAAAAGAGGATTTGACAGAGTTCACAAAAGTAAAAAGAGCCCCGGAGATACTAAAATTAGAAGGGGAAACTATCCAAAGAAAAAAAAAAGTTTTAGATTTTAAATATGATGGAGACAATGATGGTAATCAGTTAGGGCAGAACTATCGCAAACTACGATATAAGCCACTACTATAACGTACACAAAAGTTTGATGAAAATAATCTTCTCAGAAGCTGCAATCTCATAAATACGGCTAGTGATCCTGCAAGGTTTTCAAAACAAATAAGGGAAAACAGAATCATTGACATGTAAAGCAGCACATAAATTGAGATAAATACGAACATGGTCTGGCAGGACAATAGAATAAGATAATTAGAGGCAGACTAGCACAATTATTCAGTAAAAAATTATTATTTAGAGTGATGTATGTCAAGAAAATAGAAGTAAAGTTTGATGAGAGTAAAATGTAAAGATTTCAATGAAATGAATATCCACAATAGAGTAGAATATTGAGTAAATAAGAAAGTTAAATCTGAAAATTATAATACAAATAATTAATTAAAAATAAAAATGTGATAAATAGACAATAAGTACAAAATGGAGGATTCAAGGTTTAGTAGAAAATATTTGAGAGATTGTAATGAATATTAGCCAAGAAAAAAATCAGTTAAAATAGTAGATAAATTTGGAATATATAAAACTGCAAATACATCAAAGATATATGATTAAATTTAGTAATTTTTCAAGCATAACTGAAGTTAAGTATTTCAAAATTTATATAAAAGTAAAGTGGAATCTAAATATAATATTTCTTATCATAAAAATAATATTTAAACTTAAAATTTTTAGTTTTAACACATTATTTCTTATAATAAGACTGCTTTTTAAATTATTTGTTTTCTTTCTTATAAAATGTAATTTTGTTAAAAGTGATATTTAATTTTTGCACTTATTGATATTTATCAATATAATATGAAAGTTAATAATAAAAACTAAAAGTTTTAAGATTTTTTACTTGATGAAGTAATATTTTATTGATTTACACATTTCATTTTAATAAGTGTAATAATTTATTTAACAAAACGATTTTATATTTTAAAAAGAATATTTTTAAAATTTATAGATTTTATTAATAACTAAATTATATTAATTATTAATGGGACCAAAGTAGTAGAATTATGTATTTTCTCACTTGGTCCCAATAATAATTATAATAATAAATAATTCTCAATATTTCTAAAAATAATTATAAAATTATAAAATTATAATTTACTCTCTCTTTAGTAATTTTGAATATTTAAAAATTGGAGTAGAACCAATTCCAAAAGTAGGTGCAGGAGGTGAGTCACATTCATAGAAATAAAAGCAAAAACCAAGAGACCCTTGGTATCAGGAATGAAGAGCAATTCAAAGTTCCACTTAACAAACAAATAAGATTAAAGAGCAAGATCAATATTATTGGAAAATACAACCCAAGCAAGAAAGTAAACATGACCAAAGTTAAAGAGTAACATTCGAAAAGCATGAAGGTGAATCTGAATGCGTTCAAAGAGATCAGATGATTGTTAAAAACATCATTGACTTAACAGAAGTCAAATGCCAAGATTTTGACAAAGTCATCCTATTAAAAAGAGGATGGATCCAAAAATCACGAAAATAATCACTTAAGTGTGTTGTTCAAGCATAAGAGTCAAAATAGAAAAGGTTCTTGGAAAGAATACCAGGAGAGGAGAAGAGCTCGAGATACAAAGGAGCGATAGAGTACAATCTATAGTTTGAGAAGCAGCTAATATGCTCAATGGAGATCAACGAGAATGATAACCCTTTGGTTTGATCTAAAGATGCCATATCCAAGAGGAAACCATGGAGATGTGCTTGAAGCAAGTAGAAGAAGTTTAATTCATTCTTGTCTGGCAGAGATGCTTAATAATATCACCAATGCTCATGGATGACAATGGATTGAGAGGAGCAGAAAGATGGATAGGTTCCACTAACTGGAAATAAAAAAAATCTAAGTTCTGGAGAGACCAAGAAGAAATCGAAAAGATTATCACTCCTACGAGTTGTAAGAGTAATACGTAGAATAGCCAAACTGGATAATTATGAAGATTTCGAAGAACTTATAGCAGCTGGAGGTATTTGATGTGAGAAGAATGGTGGGAAGCCTAACAATAATTCAAAAGTTTTTGAAAAAAAAACTATTTAATTTAATTCAGAGATGGCATGAAAAAGATCCAAAGCTGATATTGTGACTAAAAACTAAGTTCTAGACCCATAAGACTGTGAAGTTTTGGCTGTGCTTATAGAAAATTACTTGGCATTAGGTTTGGAAGGTAATCCAATATTCTAGATATTTGCAAAAAATTGGATCAACATGCATAGACATTACTTAATGTTGAACCTTAATGTTGGCAACAAATGGAGATTGGTAAATCTGGTTTATCAATTATGGAAGAGGAGGTGGAAATAAACATGGAAAAGAGATGCTCCTTAATATGGTAGCAAGTGGACGAGGAAATGGGGGGAGAAGCAAGCAATCTTACAAATTATGAGGAAAGATGGAAAGAGCTGGTCGAGGTGAACTTGTGGCAATCAGAGTTGGAACGAGAGAACGAGAAATATAAGAAAGATCTTTATGGAAGCAACAACAAGAACCTAAAATAGTTGTAAAGATGCATCTTCAGTGATTAACCAGAATTAACACCAAGGGTGGAGACTTATATTAAACCTTAAGCTGAGATCGATACAAACATGAACAATCTCGATGAAAAAATGCAAAAAGCAAAATGTAGAAGATGAAGAGAGAGAAGAGATACAAAGAAAGCAGAGGAGGCCGAGGCTATAGATCAGAAATATAATGCAGAGAACCGCGAGAGGAGTCATCGCTCTTCGAACTTTAATTATTTAGAAACAGCTATCTAGTTTTACTTAATGTATTTTATTCTAAATTTTTAATTTACCTAAAGTTATTTACTGCTACTACAATATATATTGTAGGAATACATTCGATTTGGGAAAATGAATTAAAATTAAAATTAATTAATTATTAATTACCTTCAGTTATGTTTTTGGAAAATGTCTCCAAACTCTAACAATATTATACTCTCTGGATAGCGCATTAAAAATAAGAAGGTGGTTGTTATTGCTATAATGATTTTATCTCTTCTCCCAAGCAAGAAAAACCCCTTTTACTATTTTTGGGAGTTAGCTCAAAATCAAAATATCTGGCTTCCTTGGATGATTCAAGAATATTGCCAATAGTAAAGTCCAGTTAAAATTGCGGGATCTACCGTAGAATCGATTTAGATTTGAATTTTTTGGATTTAATAAATGCCAGAATTTAAATATTTAATTAATTTAATTTTAATTCATTGTCCCAAATCAAATGTATTCCTACAATATTGATAATTAGTGTTTAAGTGGTCAGCTGATTTAATAGTGATTTTTCTTGGTCTTCCTTAAATTTATTATAATATATATGAATTCCCAATTTGTAGATTAATCAATACTGCGCTACATCAATAGACATCTCTTCTCTGTCTCTGACCACCGACTAGGTATTCTAAAACGGGAATTTTCTTTTCACTTTGATCAACTAGAAATCTTGAGTAAAGGAACCGTGCTACCATTGCCTCTGTAAAAGAGAACTTTGCTCACCGCTTTATATCGGTATCTCATATTTGAAGAGCAGACATCTTAACTTGAAAACTTAAGCATCTTCGGGTATTATCTAAGCTAAAGGGAAGTATTTTTTATTGTTTTCACTATGTAACATCTCAAGTACTTGTACCCTACGCAAAAGTTTTTTTCTGATCTATGATCACCCTTTTACCGTCTATCAACCGTTATTTCATCCTTGAATATCCAAATTCTTTTGAAGATTGAGCTCGTTAGCGATTAGTATTCATGGCTAGCTGGCCTTGACTTGTTTTATTGGGACGTTAAACTTCGAATTTGACTGTACGTATTGTTCGCACACGAATATCTCCTTCGAAATGCGATTAAACATTGACATCCTGGTATTGATTGGCCCATATATTTACATTATGTTATTCTAACTGTTCTTGTGCTTGATTAGGAGCTCATTCAGGGCATCGACAATGTGGAGATATCTCAGTACCAGTAGATCTTTATCCTTGAGGGTACTGTAGTTATCACCATTTTTTTAGTTCTAGAAATATATTTCTTGAGAGATTTAATTAATGGTGGTTCTCTGAGTTTGAACTTTCGATGGAATGGGGGGCCGATGCGTATTCCAACTTCTATAGTAATAAATTGGTTTGAGAAATTGTTACAAATACTGAATATGTTTGAATAATTCTACTGGATTAATTTCGTATCTCCAGACTTAATTCAAATGCTAAAATTAACTAACTATTGGTACCTTTTCCTTAATAGCAACACCGGATTTTTGGATCACTTGATCAGTATAGTTAATTGAACTGGATTACTTTATAATATCTTCCGAATTTTACTCATCCTTTGACTGTGCTCCTTCCTGAAAGCCTCTCTATCATATATTTTTCGCTCCTGCATTTATGATTTCTTCTCCCGCTTAGCATACTCTTTTGCAATAACTGCTCGTAATAGTGAGAGGACCCAGTTATTAGATTTAATCCCTCCACTGCTTAAAAGAACTGAATGAATGATGTCAGAAGCTTGGCGGTTAGTTCAAATTGTGGCATAATCACCTTGCATTTGCTTTCTTTTCAGTAGTGTATTATTTATTGTTTTCAGTAGAATATGTCTTTTTAGCAAATGCAGAGGTATTGTAACTTATTGGAGCAATCAGTAGATAGACTTCGATTTTACTGAAACACGGAATCTGACTAATCATTAAGCATTAGCTCCTGCTTCTAAAGATCAAAGCCGCCCTTATTTTTTATCTGTAAGAAGAATTAATGGCGGTTGTGAGACATGATAATTACTATAATTATCGAGTCCATAGCGCAATTATAAGGTTACAGTGGCCTCTCACTTCACTTAGACATCCGTCTTTGTGGTTACCGGTATTTTGGTTCAATTTTAAGTATCTACAAATCGGTAATTTATATATATAAATATAATTTAATAAATTAACTGAAGACTAACAAAAACTCCTATAAGACCACTTGACCATTAATTAGTTAATATTAAATTTATATCTAAATCAAATTACTATTAATACCTCTCGTATTTAATGCCAGTCAAAATTTTTTATAATTTATTGATTAATCTTAACTTCTGCAATTTATTATTTTTATCTATTTTATCTATATTTCTCTTTGTTTTAATTGCTTTATCCAATATATCATCATTTTCTTTTCTTTTTGTAATTATTTTTTTCTCTTCTCAAATTGAAGGATTTTTATAATTATAAATGTAATTCTTATTTTTTATTAACATGTCTATTATATTTTTCAATTCTGTTGTTTACATATTTCAATCTTTTATAAATGTGTTTATTTTGATATTATTGCTAATTAAACCAAATTCAATAGGTTTTTCCCTTTGATAAAACCCCTGAACTGTTATTTACAAGATTTGGGTGAGTGACCATTGAAATTAATTAAGATTTAAAAATTATTATAATTAATTTGATTGCTTAAGGAATTTAAAATAGGGGCTAATAGTAGTAAAGAACTTTTCATTAAAGTAACCAAAATAACGAAATTGCCAATTTAATTATTGATAAATATAAAATATTGGGAAATTTAAAATTTTAAATATGAAAAAACGGCATTAAATTAAATAGTTGTAAATTAAATTATATCTGTAAAATAAATAAGGAAGTAATTAAGAGCTTTTAATTTATGCTCATAACATGTATCTATTCTGTGATTACATTTCAACTCTTGCGAAGACAGATACATGACTCTGATATAAGCATTTGTGAATTATTGCATCAGAAATTTTATGTTTGAAGCGAAATTTGCTGTAAGTATTATATTTGCAGACTTAGCAGAATAAATTTATAATGAATTAAAAAAGCATATATTTTTCTTGCTAATAATATTTATAAACTTTGAAAATATAAGTTCAATAGCTTATTAGTAAAAAATGCTTACTTAGGGAAACACTCGTTCTGATCAAGAGTGTATTAATGTATTGTAAAAAGGTTATTAATCCATTTTAAATTTAATCTGATAATTTAGAAATTTATTATGTTAAGTTATGAATTGCTACTATTTTAAAATTTCAAAGATAAATGATCGATATTATAAATCTTCTAGCCTCTCTATTCTAATATTAGAATTCATTATTAATTTTAAGATAAAAAATGAATTAATATGTCTCAAAAATGGCTTAGGTAATATCAAGAAATTTGAATTTTAGACATCAGTTTAAGTTAAATTACATTGAGAATACTTTGAAGAATTTGAGACAAAATTATTAATTTTTCATATAAAACTACCTATGCAGCTATGACTGCCGGTTCTTGACCAACAACTAAAAAGTGAAACCCCAATTATTTAAACTAACATGTATCAGAAAAATTCTAGCAGCCTCCAAATTGGTAGTGCTGTACTTAGAACTAGAAGATAAAATTCCTGATAATTTATGTTTGCAGAATAATACTTTTCAAATCCACATCAACACCCCAATCCTTCATATGAACCCCTAGTACTCAACATCCAACAATAGTTAAGCGAGCAAGAATAAAATGGTTGCTGTAGGACCTAAACGAAGATACCCTATTAGATAGCCTTGATTTTGACGACCCCTGGTCACTAATACATCTTTTAAAAGACGCATGAACAGCCTAGGGAGCAATATCTAGTTATGGTAAATAGAAGCAAGGAGTCCCTCTGATGAGTAATTGGCAGCATCATTGGCCCGCTCTCAACAAACTGCTGCTCATTGGTGGGGGACCTGGCCTTGAATGAAGTTGTGAGTAAAGTGAAGAAAGATGGGAGGCGCCATATTGGTTGCTTCCATGATGATTCGACACATTACCAAACGATGGGAGAAATCCTGGAGCCCACCACAGATTTCTCGATACCCCTCATCAGGTAATATTTGAGCTTTTAAAACTAATACCAATAAGTAAGGAAAGGAGATCAACGAAACCTATAACATGAGTGTAGCTACCAGGGCGCAACTCCTGGAAAGTACCTCATTAATGGATGCTTTAAGGACACCATTGGCTCAGAGCCGCAAAGCAAGTTAGCATCTCTAATACTTATGAGCAGCAAAAAGCACAAGACTCTTGTGCAAAAGCAGGAAATTCAAGAGCATTCCGCCTAGCGAAAACTATATTTCTTTAGTTCAAAAGCTATTTGCATCAACCCCTTCTAAATAAGGATTCCAGGCACTCTAGACTATTTCAGTCAAACTAGTCTATTTTGAGGCAGCACTCTGCAAAAGTAATAGGGATACAACATTCTTTTCCCGGCATGGAGCCGGCTTATTAGAATTATGAGGGTCCAGTCTATTTAATATTTTAAGTACTTATCTTCATGTGCCACAGAAAATTGAAGCTTTTCTTTGAGATTAAAAAAACTCTCTGTTCATAGATTTGTAACTCACAAGATCAAGCTGTGCTCTGTCGATTGAGATGAATTTAGACTATGGTAGCTTGTAAAAAAAGTTCGAATTCGTCTGCAAACAATCTCTATGCAAAATTTACAATCAGAAAATCCTAATGTGATATTCTCTTAAGTTTGAAATTCTGATTGTCGCAAGGAAAGGTAGAGAAGAATCACAGTTATTCAACGATTGAAGAAGGACTCAACGATGCTCATAAAGAGCTCCCACCCCATCTCCTTCATTTCATGTAGAAATTCAAGACCACCCTCACCAAGGACACAGTGGAGTCGTTATGGAGGAGGCATCGAAGTTCAGACTAAGGATGGAGAATGCGAGGAGATCAAGGACTTGGACAGTGAGAGGCAAGGACACCTTAATACTCAGAGAGAGAAGAATCCATAAGTTGTGATTTGAATCATTCAGTATTGAGTTAAGAGCAAATTGTAATTGATTATATTGATATAGTCATCCAAATCTTGTAAAATAACAGTTCTGGGGTTTTATCTCTGATTTTTTTGTTTTTGGAAAGATATAGTATTATTTTTACCAATTTACTTTACAGTATCACTCATTTATCGATTTAACAAATCAAAAATAAAACAGTTATACATGAATTTTAAATTAGCTTGAAAGTTGAATAAATGAAATTTTTCTAAATTAAAATTCATATTAAAAACATAAAGAACATCTATGTTATAAAAAAAAGTGAAGTTATAATATTCACAGGATGTTGATATATCTTTATTTTTTTATTGCAAGATCCTTTACTATCTATAATCATATTATTTACTTGATTAATTACAAAACTAACTACCTTTTTATCTGAGTCCCATTTATTTTATTTATTTCTGTTTATTCAATAAGGAAACTTTGTCTACTAAAAGTAAAGAAGTTTGTGCTATACTGCTGGTCAAATATAGTCACTAGAATTAGAAAATGATATTAAGACTATGAGAAATCAAGAGCAAGTAGTAATTGTTTGACCAAATAATTCAAAATAAGCCATATTTATATGAAAAAGATTTTATATATTAATCACTACTAGAGTTGAATAAAAACTAAGCAGCTAATTATGATAGATCAATTTAAATACTAAGCAGAGAATAACTAAGAGATTCCTTAACATGAAAATAAGGAAGTGGTGACATACATTTATTCAAAAGAGGAATTCAATTAATCATCAATCAAAATCATTTACTTTATTGCCAAGAAGTTATAGAATTACGATATTCACACACACAAATAACTTTTGGGTGTTGATATTGGGACGTCCCAAGATTATCAGGACGTCCCAAGATTACCAGGACGTCCCAGAATATATATTAGTGTAGAAAAATAAAAATTACTATTTCTTTTAAATATAAATTCTTATTAATTATAAATAATAATCAAAGAAATGTTACTTGAAAAAAGCTTAATATAATAAACCTATTCATTTAAATAGGATTTTTGATATTTCTGAAATACATTTTATTTTATAATATGTTTATTTTTAAATCAAATATAAATTACAAAATTTATCATACAAATTTTAAAATGTGTGTATTTTATTTTAAATTTAATATTACTATAGTTAAATATAAAGCTTTAATACATATGAATTTTTTTAGTATTGTTCTATTAAAAAGTTATATAACCAATTAATTTTATGAATAATAGTTGATAAATAAATGTTGCATGCACTATTTTTTAATGTAAGATGCAAGATAAAATATTTTAATAATAATTAGTTTTCCAATTCTAATATATTTCGGTATTCAAAAATATGGAAATTTTATTATTTATTTAATTGTAAAACATATCTTGTTTAGAAATATCATATAAATAATTAATAATTTAATAAAAAAATTAAATATTGTACAAAAAAATTATTATCAATAATTACAGAATTACATTAAGCCTTATTTTTATTTTTGTTGGTAAATTCTTTATTAATTTTGAATTTATTTTATTTATAATAAGAGTACAGAATGCCATACTTTAAATATATTTAAATAATTTCTTTATTTTAAATAAATAAAAATAAATTATTTTCTAAAGTTTTAAGTCTCATTCATCTGTACACGACTATTTAAAAGAAATCTATCTTGCTCAAGCGTTAATTAGGTCTTAATAATTCTTCTTACATTACAATAAAATATTAGTTTACAGATTCACCACATATTTGTAATCTGAATACTTAATTATATATCATCAAAAGTTTCACTAAAATTTATAATATAAGGAGAATATTTAAACAGGATCTCTCGCCATACTTTCAAAGTGTATGTATTAGGAGAATAATATTTTAAACCGTTTTTAATAGTTATCAGTGCGATATTGGTCACTATCACAATCAAAAAAGCATAATCTATATATTTTTCTGATAAAAATTATACTTGAAAAGGAGTCATGATTAGAATTTCAAACGATATATATTAATTGATAGTATGTCACATCCTTATAAAATATTTAATATGTGATCTTGTATGATTTTTTATTAAAATGATTCCATGCGTATTTATATTAATTAATTATTAACGTTTAAATATTGTTTTTTCACTTATTCATACATAACAACTTTAAAAAGTTTTTTCAGAGGCGTTGACTCCGATTCTTAAAAAAGTACTAACGCCTCTTGACCACTCCTGTTAATTATTTTGATTTGTTATAGAAGTATGGGCTCTTGTCCTTCCAAACACCGTTTGGGGTAAAAACCCTTGACCCATCCTTATGAGATTTTTACAGAATCTTTTTGTGATACTTCGTGTTATGGTTTTAAATATTTTTTTTAACTAATATATATTCTGGGACGTCCTGGTAATCCTGGGACGTCCTGATGATATTGGGACGTCCTGATGAGTCTGGGACGTCCTGCCGTGATCCTGGGACGTCCTGGTGATTCTGGGACGTCCTGATAATCTTGGGACGTCCTGATTTTCCTGGGACGTCCCGGTATCAACACCCTAACTTTTAAAACATAAACTTTTTCGGCTTGAATGAGACTAAAATTGAAATCTTAAGTATTAAAACCAATCAGAAAATAATATAAACAATCAATATGTGATGAAGGAAAAGCTGATAAAATAATTAAATCGAGTTAAATTAGAGATTAGAATATTCAATATATAATACAAAGTGAATTCAAAGAGATATCCTGAAGTTGCCATAATATGTAAACATTTTTATGAGAAAGAAAAAACAAATATTATTCAAGATAAAGATCAGAAGTTAAAGAGAAAAAATAAATTAAAAGTCAGAAAACATGAATAAAGATTCAATTTATATTAGGTATTAATCATCAATAGATAAAAATAATGATAAGACAAAGGATTAAAGACATAGCACAATAATAATTGAATAGGCAAAAACAGAGAGAGAAGAAGAAATATAGAGAGATTAAGTTCGATTAAAATAGAGTAAATGAGAGAAAATAAGTAAAAAAACAAATAAAGTAAATAAATAGATAAAAAACGTAAAAACAAATAATCTAAAATGTGAATGATTCTCAATTTATTTACTGATTTGATATTAATTTTTTTTTAATATATTTAGAAGAAAAAATTATCATTTATTCATCAATTCATTAACAATTTATCCAAGGTTTATGATTTCTTGTTATATTAGTCAGTTATCATCAAAGAAATATATATTACTTATATCTTTATTTGCTAAGTTTTATATTATTTATAGACAAAAATAAGTCTCATTTAATATAAAGATAAGAACACGTCTTCTTTCTTAAAATGAAAAGAAAAACTATATAACAAGCAAGACTTAAAGTTTTAACAAAGCCTACAATTAAATTTGAAGAAGTTAAAAAAGTTATTGAATGCAGATGCAATAATATACGAATAAACTATGATAAACCCCAAACGTAAAATTTTAGCGAATCTTGGGAATGACAAATTAATTGACAATTCATTTAATACTTTTTGTATATGTATATAAATCTTGAACATCGCTATTGTTAATTAGGTACTTATCCAGCGTGTCAAGCAGAATTCTAGTCTCGTTATCATACTCTAAAAGAATTTTTTCAGTGCTTGAGCTTTCTTCATCTTCTTCACGCATACTTTCATCTTCCCCGTCTATCCCTTAATTTCCTCCTCTTGTTTCTGACCATCCTTATCCTGAGAGTTTCAATTATCACTATGCTTTTGAGAATCTTGGGAACTGATGTTAGAGGCATAGCCATCACTTGAACAAGTCAATTCATTTTGGTCCTAAAATGAGCGCGAACAAGCATAGATGTTCCAGTAAGGGTAGTCGTGTAGCTCTGGCATTTTTTTACTGGTAAAAGTGTCTAATCTGGTTGAGTAATTTGAATGCATCAGCTTCGAGTGCTATCCACAAAGCCTTTCCTTGGGGATCATTTCATCAATAACCTTGATATGGGTAGCATTAATGATGACCTTAATTTCAATTATATCTAGCTCAATGTAGGCTTCTCACTTGCCCATTGTTGATTGCTGCTAC
Organism: Oxytricha trifallax; assembly: GCA_000711775.1. Taxonomy (NCBI): domain Eukaryota; phylum Ciliophora; class Spirotrichea; order Sporadotrichida; family Oxytrichidae; genus Oxytricha; species Oxytricha trifallax. The sequence continues at coordinate 136,433 of ARYC01000128.1, forward strand.
TTATGTAATTGACAACCCTTGCTCAGATTTTAATTGGACTCCTTAACTAATTTCATAGTTCTAATATTTAAAAAAAATTATAAATTTAATAGGGTGTCTTTGTTTTAATTATTATCACTTTTAGCTTTAATTTAACTATTACAAACTCTAATGCTATATAATTTATAAATTAAATATTGCCGATAAATTACTTGGCGATTGAGAACTTGAGGCACTGCAAAAATTGTTATAAGAGAGCACTTTAAAAGACGCATTAGTATTATTTAACCAACACAGAAAGATTACAGGCTAAGATAATCAAGAAATACAATTTTTCATGGATTGCCTGATTATAGGAGATTGGGTAATTCGTGAGTACTTGGAGAGAGTGTCCAAAAAACCTCACAAGATTTACAAATAAAGTAATTTCATTATCTGGTAAAAGGATCATCTTCATAAGACCTTAAGAACCTATTAACTTGGTGTGATATATCTCATTGAGTATGATTTTTCCAACAGGCGTGTATACCTTAAAAAAAATCACAGACTTGCTATGCAATTTTCAGAGAAGAGTATCCAGCAATATTTCTCCTCCTCACTCTATATTGGACTGCAAAAATTAAGAGGCTGTTTAATGCACCCATCTAATTAGATAGCTTAGAGTTTGGATGATAAGTCTTATCCTAAGCACATTTGAGAAGCAAATACTTAACACAAATGCATACGAGGAGTCTAAAGCTAATTCATCAGCGTCTTGTTATGTATTGGATGAATTTGGGATTACAGTAATATGAGGAAGCCTACCTCTCCCAAGTTTATTGATTTATATCGATTTCATCTACATGAGGAGAGATTTCTCTTTAAAGATATATCTAGAACTAAATGCTTAACTCTAAATTACCAGGCTGAAAAGATTTTTATGCATGATGCAAATTTGGTAATCTTGCTATCATTAGTCTTACATGTAGCAATTTTTATATTCTCCCAAAGAGTCATAAAATCTCACAGCTTGTTGCTTTAACTGAATTGTTTTGAATAAAAACGTAGTATGAGATAAATGTAGAAATTTTCTCTTAAACAATTAAAAAGTGTCTCATAAGTCTTAAGGTAATTGCTAGAATTGCAATGTTTTAATCTCGATTTGATCTATAAAAGCAAAAATCAAAACCCCAAACCCCTTAATGAGGTTTTTAAGTGCTTTGATTTGCAGGGAATTTGTTAGGGGTTGGGGTTATTAAAAAAATGCAAGACTAAAATAGTAAGCTTTTGGGTCTATATATGATGAAAAGTATATAGATTTAGTGTTTAAACTGCGCTATGGATGTGATATATAAAGTGAATAAATCAATCCAGTACTAAACTATATGTCTATTGCGCTACTCTTAAAGCGAAGTCCGTCAACTGTTCGCTCCCACTGCCTTATATCACTTTAACTAAAGCAATAATAGCTGAATTCTAAGATTTAGAGGATGTCAAATTTTCTATAGAAGCATATTGACTATCTTATTAATGAGAAAACTTTGAAGTATTGGTTCACTTCTCTTTAGACCAACGAGCTACTATGTTTCATCGCCAATTCCCTGAGTTGAAGATCTCTGCTTAGTCTATAGCCAACATCTATAAACGAATTGGTATCTCTTACAATGGTGTGAATCGTATCAAGAGAGTGATTGATTTAACTCTGCCATTTTACATCAACAACTTAAATTATATTTATAATTAAATGCAGAGAGCCTATTAGAATAATATTAAGTTTATTCATGCTGATGAGGCTGTGTTTACAGTCAACACTTTCATCTAGAAGTCTTGGTATAAGAGACATAGCAATATAGAAGTATATGACTAGAAAGTCAAGGTATAAACAATGGCAATTCTTGGAGGTATTAGCGAGGATGCTGGTTTAGAAACTTATGTTATTCATCCTCGCTCTATTAAGACAGAGCAGTATATTAAGTTCTTAGAGCAGCTGAGAGAGAAGTACCCTGAATAAGAGATTATACTGTTTGTTGATAATCTCTCTGTTCATAAGACTAAAGAAACAAGGAAGAGTTATGAACAACTTAGAATAACGGCAGTGTTCAACGTACCTTCCAGTCCATAGTTTAATTGAATTGAGTTCTACTGGGGTATATTAAAAGGTTATTACAAAAAACTGCTGCTATACCACTTGATGCATGACCTACCTATCGATACTGTAGACTTTATTAAAAGCTCAGCGAAGAGAGTAGATAATTAATTGGTTTAAAAGTGTGCTAAAGAAGGGAGAGTGAATGTATATAAATAAGTTTTGTAGTTAAGTTAATGAATATATAAGTCACATTTAAAATTCTTTAGAGGGAGCTGGCTTCTCTTTCTTTTCTTCTACTTCTTGCTTCCCTCCTCCTAAGTTTCTTCTCTTGCTGCCAGCTCCAGCATCTATGTTCATTGACTCTGGAGGCTAAATATTTGAATAAAGTCTCTTGCTAACTTCATACTTTGTATGCGACTTTCGCTCTCTGTGAAGCTTGCTCTTCCCTTCATCAAGAAGATGCCAGTTCCAGATTTTTCTAAAGAGTTAAGCTGCAAATCTAACTTGAAATATAAGGGTGCTTCTGCAGCTCTGATAGCCAGCTCTCACTTATCTTGATCCCTTGCTTTTCCTTATCTTCTGATGAGATGCTGTACCTTTTCTTATGAGATTCTTGAATAATTTCTTTCAAGTAATCACCTTTGATAGTTGCAAGCATGCCAAAGAAATAGTTTCTTTCAGGTAGTTTATTTGACAACTGCTTCTTAGTGGGAAGGTACTACAAAACCTCTGGATCATTCATAGCATCATCGAAAAAGTTAGTCACTGAGATTTCTGGATAGTTTGGAATCTCTGCCAACTTTACATCTTAAGTTTTCATTGCTTTCTTCTCTTCGCAGAGTATCGCTCTTAGAAATGAAATTTTAGTACCTTCCATCGTTGGCAAGAACAAACCAACTACATAATCAAGATTAGCTACTATGATTTCATTACTTTGCTGTATCTGTGAGCGATGCAAATTCTCCTTGCTTCTAAATCTTTGAATAAATTCTTGAGCTTGCACTCTTTTCATTGCATCATTCATTGACTCCATCTTGTTTACAGATCTAAGAAATGATATTCAAATTTAAGTTTATTGATTTCAATTATATGCCTCTGTAAAACTTACTATTAAATATGGGCATCCTAAAGGAGATCAACTTCTTAGAAGGATATGGAGAAGGTTTTGAGAACTGGTTTCAAACTTGAGAGAATGATATCATTTTCTACTGTTATAGTTCCATATTTTTTAATTGGAATGTACTTAATTAGGAGCAGCTCCTATATTGGTACGTTCTATTATCAACTTAATATTGAAAGTTAAAATAGTTACTTTCTCACCTATATTTATAGCTGGCTCGTCTTAGCACTCATATATCTTCTCTAATACTCTAAATAATTCCCTTGAAACTTGTAGGCTTGGAAAGCTCTCATATAAGCTCTCAGTTATAGAGGCAGTTTTATAATTTTAAATTCAAATTTAAATATGAGCGCTAACATTTTAAGAAAAACAACAGCACTTCCATAAAACTAAATGAGACTTACCTTTGGGAGCAATAAAAAGTGTGATAGCTCCGAGATGAACTCTCATAAGGAACTACCAGAGCTATCACTTGAGGTCTCTGTTATTAAATAGAAATTAATAATAGAAAATAAATGGCAAAAAAGTGCGTGGGAAACATAGAAGAGGAGAAAGGTATTAATGGAATTCCTATACAAACTGAATAAATAGAAGTATACTTTTGTGAGCTATGTGAGAAAGATTTTGCTCATAAATCAAGCTAATACAGACAAAAGAAAGAGCATATAGAACCCAAGCCCACTGTATACTTAAAGCATGATAAAATTGATGGAGAGTATGACTGCTTTGAGTGGCATAAGCAATACTCTCATACAAGAACTTGAAGAAGCATCTATTAAAAGCTCACTAGAAAGATATAGAAGTTGAGAATCATGAAGTTGAGCTGAAGCTTCTTAACAAAATAAAAGCCAGGGAATATTCTAAGGTCGTAGTGCCTGAATAAGCAAGAGAGTTAGAGTTCGTTAGGAACGCACGCAACCAACTGACCTCTGAAATAACAAAAATTATGATCAAGATTCAATACAATAAAATACCGGTTCTTGCTTAAATTGACCTAGATACTTCTCTTTAAAGCTACCTAATATTAGAAGACTCCTTTGATAAGAAAGTTATCAATGATCATCAATACGCATACAAGGTGTATCCCTTCAACTATCTCTTAAGTGATGATAAATATTAGATGGAGTTTACAAATTAGTATCAAGTACTCACTCAAACAAAGTTTAAAGAGTATAGTTACTTAATCAAGCTAGATGCTAATCTCCTTGCCAAGGATCATGTTGCTTTTAGACTGCCTCTATATGAAATGACCCTCAGAGATATCATTACTGATCAAAGGAATCATAAGTAACTTGCTTTAATAGCAACTCAAACCGTACAAGGTATTAAAGAGCTTCATAAGTTAGGGTTTGTTCACAGAGATTTGAAGCCAGAAAATATAATGATAAACTTCTCACCTGTAATAGTAGCAATAATCGATTTCAACAGAGCCTAAAGAGTGGAAGTATCAAGGCTTGGAACTGTAATGGGAACGCAAGGGTACTATCCAGAAAGAGAAGACTGGAGAGATGGAGACTTTTAGTGGGATGTGTGGGCTTTAGCAGCAATAATAATAGAGTGCGATATGCCTCGCAATGAATACTACTCTAAAAGATGCGAGAAGGATGCTAAACAATGAATAAAGCAATTTATTGACAAAACAAGAGTATCTCAATCAATGAATCAAATGGCAGATTCAATAATAATAATTAAACCAAACTCAAGATCAGGCATATCAATAGAGCAGATAGAGTTGTGGTGAAGTAAGATAAACTTCAGACCTCTCCCACATGATTCAAAATTGCATTTTGAGTGATTAAATTAAATATATTTACTATAAATTTCACATTAAAACCTATTAATAACCCCAACCCCGAACAAATTCCTTACAAATCATAGCACTTATGAACCTCATTAAGAGGTTTTGGGTTTTTGAAATGAGAGTAATAAAAAGATTGGGTCACTTGGCAATGGCTGTAGTATTTTGGATATAGTAAGTTCAGCAGAAACTAAAAAGATTGTACAAGACAGCTGAAAGTGCAGAGTTAAAAGATTCACCATTTTTGTGTGTCCTGCAAGGTTACTTTAGATATATAGAGATCATTAATGTTTGAGGAACTAATTATAGTAAATTTTTATCAGTAGACGTTTAAGCGAAACTTCCACTTACTAATCTGCTCATTAGCGAAACCAAGTTCTCTGAGAAAGCTTCTGTTTTATCTGAGGTTCTATACTCTAATTAACCAGCTGTATTTAGTGCCCATAGTATAGCGAATATATAGTCAATAATTCTTTGGATCATGTAGTAAGTTTATGTAATCGTATCAAATTCAATTTTCAAAACCAGAAGAGCAATTTCAAGCATATTGACTAAACTACCTCTAAAGCTGTTTTAGGTGCCATTGTGCTACTCATTCTAAGTTATGCTAGTATTTTTCCTATCCCAAATTTTATCTAATTGAATGAATCTTATTAGTACGCAACTTGAAGTCAAAGGAATCTGTCACTCCATACAGTTCCTAGTTTATATCTATTGCTAAAATTGTTGTACTAAAAACGCAAAACTAAGCTAATATTAATTCTATTGCTGAGGCTGCGATTAGTTGCTTTTATTTTAATTAATATTTAATTTTTTTATGATTAAGCTTGTTTTTGAACTTGCTAATGCTGTTAGTTCTAATTATTGTCACTTTTAGGCAAAGGTCTGTAAATATATGTTGCTTAATCCCTCAGTGTTGGTTGTTGCAAATTGTTATTTCATGGATTAACAGAAGTTGTTACTCTGGTTCTGATAAGTACTCTAGGAATTGCAGTTTATTCCAATATTGAGGAATTATTAATTTTATTGCTATTGTTATTATTACTTCACTCTGCCCCTCGACTTTACATTTCATTATAACTACTTAGATAGTATTAATCGCTGTTATTGCAATTTATAAACTAATTTGTCTTGTTATATTATAATAAGAGAATCTCAACAGGCTTTTCATCACCTATTCTTTTTCATTTTATATTATTTAATTAATAACCTTTTTGATTTGTTTTATTTTTCACAATAATTATATTAATTCTTACTATTGCAGTTTTATATAAGCAAATAAACCGCCAAAAAAATGACAAACAATAACTTATTAAATAAGAATATTTTAATAAACTACTGTTTAAAAGTCTCATTTATAATTCTTAATATTTTATTTATAGGTAAAAAGAATAATTCCAATTTAGATGCAGAACAAGAGCTTGTTTTTTTTTAATTTTACCAAAATGATAGAGGTTTTGAATGACACCAACAAAATAGAATTTATCTAAAACTATGCTTATAAGGTTGGCAAGTCATCTCTGAATTTTATTTGATAAACAAAAGGAGAAACCTTCAAAACTTAATATAGATAGATAATAATGAAAAATAATATGCTGGCAATTGTATGTAAAAGAGAGAATGCAAAGAAATTTAATGAAGTAGAGATAAATTTTTAGTGTGATAAAAAGAGTAATCCTTTGAAAATTCTACCTAAATTAACATAGATATCAAGCATTAAAAGTGGAAAATCATGGACTCTTATAAATTAGAGTTCTTAAAATAAAAGATTGTAGATTTTTTGATGAAGGTAAATTATTATAAAATGCAAGGATATTAGAAATAAAAACATTATTTTTTATATAATCTGTGTAATAAGCAACAATAGCCCTGGCTATAATCTAGGCTTAAGCATAATAATTAGCATCATACAGGCTTACTCATAGCTCGTCTTATTTCATATATTTTCACATTCTTACACCTTTCTTCAGTCCTTTTCTCTATCTTCGTCTTTGTAAGACTGCTCATTCATTCACGTGATGTCTGAAGTGCACAATGATTGCCTTAGGATAGTAGTAGCTGTACTGCCTGCTATACATTTCATTTGCGTGCTCCATTACATGGGTTTCTATCAGAGTCGAATTTAGCGCTGAATGGGATAATAAATCTGAACCATCTAGGCATTCTCATTGCACTTCTCATCTCTGTATCTCTTGTAGCAGGTTTGGAGTGCCTTCTTTCTGTTGTCATTCTAAGCTTCTTGAAGCTTCATATGCTGGGAATGGATTCATGTCTGGTCTTGAGTAATCTCATCAATTTTGGCAAATCTTTGGCAGCTGGTCTATACATAAGGATTTCAGCATTTTATGACTTTCAGTATTGCAGTCGAAAAAGGGAGTAAACTATGGATCAGTGGGCAACTAGTGGCACCAATCGATGCGTCTTCTTTTATATCACGACGGTGGAACTTCCGACTCAGAAATCTTCTCGATGAGCCGAGATAATCAAACATCCTTGTTTCCAAAAATGGCATTGAAATTTCCAAAGTGATAATTATGCATATAATTTATCTGAGACTACGTTTACGCTCCAATCAATTTTGCTTAGCCTGCCAATATCTCGCGCCTGCTGGCTCTTTCCTCTCCTACTCAAGCGCTTTCCTTTATATAGTAGTGTCGAATGCCTTGGTAGATTCTTTTTCTTTCCAAAGGATTTCAATGTCCAAGCAAAGATTTTTTTAGGGATGCAGGTGGATCCTGATGCAGTTATGGTGTGCGAGCTGTGCTCGTGGGTGCCTCAACAAATGGAGCTCCCATTCACTCTGGCATTAGAGAGCACCTATCACTTAACCAGCCAGGAGAACAGGATCAGATGCCAAGAATGTCAAATATAATTTTTTGTTTAGAAAGCCGCGAAAACTCGACATTCTATCGCTCCCACTCTCTTAATCCTTTCGCTTACACAATCAGTCACAGCACAAATGGAGTTGCTACACCATGCTCCTCACGCTTTCACAATGCACTAGGCGCTGATATACACATGCTCGCAATAGCCCCCAAATGCTCAAAGAGTCACTCGTATCGTCGGTCTTGCTAGAAATGGTTGCATGATTGTTGGTCAATACCCTGCCATTGGTACTCCTTGGCAGCCTTTGTGATGTTGATATGTGTAATTTAGTTACTGTTGAGGAGAGTACTTCTATTTTTCAACATTGTTTCATCCTTTTACCGTAGCATGCTGAGGATTTTCATCCCTGACATCAAGAGGTGACAGCCACCATAGAGGCTTCTAGAGATGCCCATTTTCAACCCATTAATAAGGGAAGGTAGATTAATACAGAGCTTTCACATTTCATGGCAGTGATACTTTCTTAGTAAATTCCTCTTTTATTAATTATTTGGTCATTATTACAGCCACAATGAACAATATAATCTATGCCGAATATATAATAATCTCCAATTTTGCAATTGATTCTAATTAATAAAAAATAGGATATTAGATTGACTTTACTGAAACATATTTATTAATTATCCAGATATTTTAATTCATATTAAAAACTTTTTTATTTTAAAACAATTTACTCTTTTATAGAAATTAGATGAGAAATGGAATTTATTAAATGTGGTGAGTATTTAATTTTTTAAATATTAATAAAATACAATAAAAATAGGAAAAATAAATAAGGTAAATACAAATTGAAATGTAGTGTAAAGTAACTGTCACTAATTACAAATACAATAAAACAAATTTAGTTATTAGGAACATAAAAATTAAACTTTAAGGGTACACAAATCAAATTGACTTAGTGTAATAATTTATTAGTTAAAATTATTTAACAAGATTATTTATTTAATTAAATTAATAAAAATTATAACTGAAAAAATGGACAACGAATAAAACTCATTTCTATTATACACATCGAACCCCAATTTTAAATGCTTGCATAAATAAGCCATGCTAAAAGTTTTTCAAAACTTAACAAATAATCGAAATAACATGCCAACCCAACCAAATTGAACACACATTTGCAGAAAGAATATAATATTAAAATTAATAACTGCGATAGATTCAGTTAAATCGTGACGATCATTAGAAGTATGTTTAGCTTTTAAACATATTAGAAAAAGTATAAGAACTAACATACATGATAAAGATACTTCACAATTACTCTAAACTAGTATAAATAAGCTAAATATGCAACCAACATATGGCGTCTTGATTATGCAACTATGTTACTCTAAAGTACCCATACAACTTCATAACTAAAATAATATTTATTAAAACTGATCATAATTTAAATATTTCTTCAAGTAGCTGTATTAAGTACACGTGTTCGTGTTTATGCCATTTCAAATTTTTATGATAAGTAAGCTCCATGCCATTCAAAATACTGGAAAAATAATTAACCAATAATATACTAATTTTATAGCAAATGACATCTTAAGTTATTAAAATTTATGTTAAGACAATAATCAAAAGACTCATTACTCTTAGAAGAAAAGATTTTGCTTAAAACTTATATAAAGGTAATCTAGCAAATTATTGATGACAAGATTGATATTTTTGATTAACTAACCAAAAATTAAATTGCAAAAGATGCTGATGATTTAAAATATAATACTTGATGTCAAAATAAAAGACGAGTTCAATGAATGTGACATATTTATACAAACTATTAACAAGTCTATGATAGTTATAAGATAGTTAGCAAAATTTAAAACCTGAGTTTTAGCTAGAAATAATGCCTAGCGCTCCTATAAAAATTTGAAACTAAGTTAAACCAACTTATAAATCCATATAAATAAAAATGAAATTTAAGTAATAAAACCAATATTATCAAGATCATCAGCTTATTTAGATTTTGCAAAACATAATTTAATTAGATAACTTAGTTATCTTTTGCCAAGCCATATATCACTCCTGTATGACTCATTACGATATTCTTTTACTCGTTAAAATAAAACATACCATGTTAGTTTATGATTAAGACTAAGAAAATTTACAAAGTTCCATATAAAGTTTCAAACTTATTAAATAATACCATAAATAAAATATTAGCTGAGGCATTAGTTATAGCATCAGCAATTAAACATAAAAAGCAATCTAAATCCATAACTACCATCATATTCACTGACATATAGCTAATTTATGAGCCAGTTGCAAAGTGGTCTGTAGAAATATTCAACTGACATGCTTATTTATCTCGACTCATAAACTCAATAATAAATTCCATTCAATAATTAATCAACAAAATTCAATATTTAAGAACCATCCCATAAACTATTTAAAGTCGAAGGCACATCAGTAACTTTAGACTGAATATCAGGCAGATAAGGAATATTTGGCTAGCATAATCAATAATATTTATAAATTCTTAACAAAGGAGTAAAACTTAAACCATAATAAATTCAAAACAGGCTAAACATCCATTCCCTAAATAAACGAGATGATCACTGATATTACATTCAGTAATTCTCTGACCTAATTATTGCATCATTGTAATTTTCCAGACTTTTTGAGCTACAACATTCTAATGCCTGCATCATTCACCAATAAGACATTTTTTCAACCTCTCATTTGCATATTACAACCCCATGTCGATAGAATTATAATTAAACTATTGCTGAAACCTCCAACATTTAAATATTAATAATCTTTGACTATTTACAAGAATGTTATAGCCCGCTAAGTGATAATTTTCAACTTGTTCATAACACTATCATTCTATTACTAAATTGTATTCCATAAAAATTAGCTTACATATCAAGCATAAATGTTGCAAAATATATTCTACCTATCTTATTTATACAAAGTAGTTATAATTAATCAAACAAAATCCCATATAAACTTCATTATGCTTCCATTATAAATTTGGAGCAAGAAACTTGAAGAATTTATAAATAATAACTACATAATTCTATAGTATCACGAAACCATACGCATAAATTTCATAAGATAGTTTCTTTAAATACTGCATAACAGTTGTAAATATATATTATTAAAGTTGGTATTAGTAATAAATTCACACTTTACTATCAGCTAGACTAGTAATTACACTATGTCCATTTGATTTGTGTACACTTAAAGATTAATTTTTATGTTCCTAATAACTAAATATGTTTTATTATATTTGTAATTAGTGATAGTTACTTTAAACTACATTTCAATTTGTATTTACATTATTTATTTTTCCTATTTTTATTGTATTTTATTAATATTTAGATATTAATACTTTTTAAAGAATGACTTATTTGAGGAAATTTACATTTTAATTATGCTAGTATTTATCAATTTCAATATAAAAATCATTTTTAACTGATTCTGCAAAACACAAAGAATCTTCATTTGAAGGATGACCTAAGATTGTAAAAACTGCAAGGTATTATTTAATATCAACATATTATATTTTCAAGGAGTTTTATATTGTAGGATCATGCAAAAATTCATTGTCTATCAAAAATAATCATATTCAATATTTAATTTAATTTTATAATAATTTTACAGATATGCAGTCGTTTCATCAATATGTAATTTTTGATTATCTTCCTTTGTTAACTAACACATTTTATAATACATAATCCTATTGAATAAATTATTGAAATTTATATTAGCAACTTTCATTAAATGATTACATAAACTAGAAGATTTTATGTTGTTATAGAATAACATTAATTTTTATATATATATATATATATATATATTTATTAAAAAATCAAATAAAACTAATAATTCTTATAAAATCAATATTCTAATTATATTCTTACATTTTTATCATAAATGAATGAAACTCATAAGATAAATATCAGCAGTTTTCAGCAAATCATAGACCACTGAAGTCTAATTTTAGGAATGGTATAGAAAATTAATATATTTAGCATTATTAAAGCCAATAAACCATTATAATTTGTAAAACCAGTTCAATCTCAAGAGCTATAGCAATAAAAGAATAATAAACAGATCATAAAGAAATTAGAACAACCAATATTGAAGTAAACAATAATTTATTAAGAAGAATTAAAAATATAATTCAATAATTAATTATAAAGGATACGATAAATTTAGATCCTATTTTGTTATAGTTTTGTATATTTCAAAGAAAATTAGCATTAAAATACTTGAATATGGATGAGAAAACTTTGTTTATGATGTTAAAAGAGAATCCTTGGTTGGTAGTAGTTGTGGAAAGAAACCTGCTTTAGGCAATGGAACAACAATCAAACCTCCATGTGTAGGTAACAATAGTAGAAACTTTGATAAATCCTATGATGTACTAGATAAGTTGAAGAAAATTTAAGGGTTGAATCCAATCACCACGATGAGACAAGCTTGCATTTTTTGTCTCTCTAATTGATGAAGGTCCTGATTCTGACTTTATTTAGATGTTAGTGGAATGTTATTGATAGAAATCCAAACTTGTCATTTGATGATAAAGCAGACTTGAAAGATAGCAATAAAGTTCTGAAAGTAGCAGGGCTTATACTTATATTATTATTGATCAAATACAAAAGAATTAGAAGCTAATTCAATTTAAAATAATAATATATAGGCATAAGTTTGATATTTATAATTTCAAATGCAATAAATTAGACAAATATTGCAATAGCTTTCATTTTATTAGTGGATAGATTGTAAATATTTAGCATACAGCAATAAATTATATGATAGATGATTGGTTATTTTAAAATAGTTTAATTAATATGTTCTAGTGAAGAGATATAAATTCATGGCATGCTTTACTTGCTATTATGATAAGAAGTTCTTAATAAATAGAATTTGCGATTAAATTTTAAGCAATTTCGCATTTGGAGAAAAATTTTAGCTGCGGTACAAAATTTACAAATAATAGTTTCTTCAAAATTTCATGCCTCTATTGATAACTTGCTTTTGATAAATTATAATAGTTACGCATCAAAAGTTATTATAAATGAGAAATAAGTGCTTAAATTATAATGTAAAAATGACATACTTCCATTTGTCATAAGAATTATTATATATCATAGTTTTAATTACTTTTGAATAATTCTTAGATTCTTTAATTTATGCATATTTTTGTCTTAATTCTTTAAGGATATTGAATATAAGAAGACTATTGAAAGTTATTTTGATATAAATGAAACTGTGCTTTTAATTATACGGGGGGGGCCATATCTGAACCAAAAATATTTAATTATAGTTTAAAAAAGTTGGCGTACTTGCTCAGAGTCAAATTAGGGTAAAAAAACACGAAATAATTATTTTCAGATACGAGAGATTTCTCTCTAGAGTTGTAACACATAAAATGAGTCTCAGTTTTAATTACATTAATTTATATATTTTTTCATATATTTTTGTTCAATTTATACTCTTTTAAACTATATTACTTATTCAAAATATTGTTTAAGTTATTTTTCACATTTAAATTACTTGAATATAACATGTATTATTAAAAATTAGCATTTTTTTATCTTATAATATCTTGAAAGATAACTTAAACAAGATTTTGAATAAGTAATATAGTTTAAAAGAGTATAAATTGAACAAAAATATATGAAAAAATATAAAAATTAATGTAATTTTATGATAAAACTGAGACTCATTTTATGTGTTACAATTCTAGAGAGAAATCTTTCGTATCTGAAAATAATTATTTCGTGTTCTTTGACCCTAATTTGACTCTGAGCAAGTACGCGAACTTTTTTAAACTATAATTAAATATCTTTGGTTCAGATATGGCCCCCCCCCCCAATTATACTTAGGTTCTTTTAAATTCAATGCTGATCAAGGCTGCAGCTTCATTAAAAAGTACTGCTGTTTTTAATATAATTGTATTTATTTGTTTCAAAATCGAAGATAAGAGTGAAAAACTTGATAGGATCTTGCTAGAAATGGCAAGATCCTATTCATCAACAACTACTTTAATGGATGAAGTCGATTCACATGCAAGTCCAAAAGATTATCATGAGGGACCTGAGGAAAGCAAAACAGTAATATCAGAGTTGGTTATAAAGATATATAATGTTGACCCATACTCAAGCACTGGTAATTACAATAAGCCAGATAAAACAGAATTAAAAAATCATTATAATGTTAACACCAACGAATGACCTCAAGTCTAGGATGATGCTTTCGGAAAAATATTAGAGGGAAGAGTTTAAATTCAAGCTCCAAAAAAGATTGGCAAACGCTAACTGCTTAAGATTAATTTGAACGATTTAAAGATTGAATAATAAGTAAATTACGAGTTTTTTGCTTGATAAATCGATGCGCTTGTGTAACTGATATATTAGTGTCTGTAGGGAAGCAGTTATGATTCTAATGCGTAACGCTTTTTTAGAAAGGGTATGATTTTAATAACATTGGAAAATAGCATAAGAAAAGTTAAACCCCATAATGATTTAGATGAGGCTTTTTAGAATATACAGAAGTCTGTTAGTAACAAAAGTTTGAGGTAATATGAGTTTTTGATATGAAGTAATTTAGAACTTTATGATTTTAATTGAATAATAAAAAATGTTAAAGGTTATATTTTATAATAATATTCATTCAAATTAATTAAAAAATGATTATAAAATATATTTATTCATTGATTCTACATTTAATATCATCTTTATCAATTAATATAAAAGTTTAATCACATTATTTTAAGAGTAAAAATTATGTTAAATATAATATAAGCTTAAAATATTACTTTATGTATTTAGATAAAGAAGTAATTATATCACAAAAAACAAAATGAATTCCAATCATCTTGCAAAGATTCGATATCGTTAATTAATGAATTATTTCCCATATCCAAGGCTTTCTCCCTTGATGTATTGTAATTGTAAATATATTTCAATTTTTAATAAGTTTTTCTATGTCTTCCTACTATAAAGAATATAGGAACTTCTCCCTACTATCGCTTCTCCAAAAGACTTTATGCTTCTATGAGACTCACTAAGCATGAATTAAGATAAAGTAAGAAATTAGGGTTAAAGTCATACAATTATGGTTATTCGCATAGATTCATTCTAAAAAAAGACAGGCAAGTCCTTTAAAGTTATTTAAAATTAATTACATATTTTTAAGTTAAACATAATATTTTTGTGAGACTTAATTGTCTAAGATTTATAAGAGGAATTTATAAATCATAATTTATAAAAGAAAATTAATCAAATAAATTAATATTAATATATAATAAAATATAATCTTAAGTAGGTGTTTATGAAAATGATGGGTGGCTTCTCAATAAAAAATGTAAGTCACAAAATTAAATATATAAAAAGATTATATTTAAGCAAAACTCTTCAGTAGGAGTAACGACATAAGAAAACTGAGAGCTTAGAGACACTTGAAAAAGAGAGAAATAACAAAATAAATATGACCAGATGGAGAAATTATATTAAAGTTAATACTATCAAGATATAGCTATTCTAATATTCTATTTCTGCTATCATCTATGCATACAATTATTTTATTTAAATTCATTTCAAAATATATTTACTGATTTTTTAATTATTTTTCATAAATAAATTATAAAGTATTTCAAAATGATGCCAAAAATTATCACTTAAAAATTTCAGATCAAAAAGCCAGAAAATATCTTTATCAATTTCTTATATGAGAATAGAATAGTAATTATGAAGAATTTGTTAACTCAATAATTGACTAAACATCACAGTGATTTAATGCATTATTTTGGAAATTTACTTATTGTAGATTTAATACAAAAATCCATCATCACATTAGAGAGTCCTATAGAGATAGATAATTAAGCTGGATAAATTCAAAAACAATTCGATCTGACCTAAATATCCAGAAATTAATGACAAAGTTTAAAGAAAGATAAATTTTAATTTTCTTTTAGATAGGCATCCTTGAAAACCCCTAAAATTACATATATAATGAAAATAAATTTACGTTTCACATTAAGGACAGACAAAGTTTTCAAAAAGATAATATTACTAATTTGCCTTATTTTGCACTCTATTTCATTTGAGCACACATTAAGAAAACTTGAAGTTTTTAAATAAATATTTTGTGATTTACCTACTTCAGAAAATTAAACTCTTTTTTATTATTATTAGATAAAGATTGAAGAAAACACTTGAAGAAGAGTTTAATTACTAAATCTTGCTGGAAACTTCATCTTTTATTTCTTGGCATATAATTACTTTCTTGGGTGGTAGACTCACATCTATAAAATTGTATATTGTGTACCTGATTTCAAATTTACAAAAATTACATTCTTACTCAATTCAACCATCTTCTCTACTAGGCAATTTGCAAATTCAATCGTTTTTAGGCAGAGAAAAAGCTATGGCTTACTCTATTTAACATTAATGATGGATGAATAAAAATCATCAAACAACGTGCTTTAGAAGGCAGAGAGCATTTGCAGAATTACTAGCAAATCGATAAAATATTATTAATTGAGGTGATGAGCTCATGATCTCCTCAAGTTAACTGGATGAAGAGACCTGCTTGGATTGCTTTTCATATTATGATAAAAGATCAAGATATAGGATTGCAAAATAGGATGATGTTTTCCATTCTCAGGTAGATTTGAAAATTTAAAGAACTTAAGAATTAGAATATCTTAAGGAAACGATGTTAATGATTTGTTATCAGATATTGATGATCTTGGCATTGAACTCAATTAGTAAAATATATTGTCAAAGATATACCAGGATCATTATATAAATATTAATTATTTAAAAGATTGCCTGAATTATCAAAAATATATTCTAAGGTATTTTCCAATTATTATTATTGATGATAAATATTTCAAGAAATATCTCTTAAGGGTGGAAAAATATATATATTTATCTAAGTTATTTATTTACAAGACAATATTGCTAATTACTATTCTTATGAAGTTTAATTAATAGATGAATAAATTAAAAATTTTTATTTACAACGAAGTATATAGTATACTTTAATGAATACCTTTTCCATAACATTTATGTTTTATTTGAATTTCACTAATCTTGAGCTATAAGTTGATAAATTAAGTCAATAAATCATAAAATATTTAAAACGAAATAAGTGATAAAGTTACAAAAAATACTCAAAAATTTTATATTAACAAAACATATTTCACCCTTTTCATTATCTAAACACTGATCATTAATATTTCAGTGTTTGACCTGAATAATCTGGGTAGTTTCTATGATTGTTATTTTTTAAGTAATTTTTTTCAATGACTATGAGAATTATAAGTTTTTATTTATATATCAGACTGGATTATTATTGTTTGAATTATTATCATTATTTACAACTATACTTGAGGTTTAAGAAAGCTAAAGTAATAATAGGCAAAAGCACTTACTGTACTGTGATTTTATTGCCTTTGTTCTTAATTTTTTAAACATTCAAATTACTCTTTATATTTTTTATGTTAAGCAAATTCTACTAAATGCTCCCTTCATAGAGCCATCTTCAATAGCATCATTATTATCATTGTTTAAAATTAAGAATAAGCTATCATCAAGGTCTTAATCTTCTCTCAACTCATATTAATATGTAATTAGTATTTATGCTTAGGCCATCATTTGATACTTAATCACATTTTCTTCTGACTGATTCTAGTTTTAAATAAATTATAGCAGTGCTAGATATTTAAGGTTAACAGTCTAATCTGAAGAATCAATATAATTTATTATTAGAAATTCTTGTCATCCCATTTGAAGTCTCTATTGATATTATTTGCTTGATCATCAAGAGCATTTCTCTAATTATCGCCCCAAGATTTGTAATTGTTTTAGTCCTAATAAACATATTTTTATATTTATGAAGATACGTTTAGTTAAATATTTTACTGATTTTATATATATATCTATTAGTAAATTGCCTTTGACACTGATTATATGATTAACCATATTATTACTATTTATTAATTATTAAAACCTTATATACAACCACCTTTATATTAATCATTATTACTCATAAAGTGCTAATTATTCTGAATGATAACGATTAATGTGGCTTCTTTCGGTGTTTAACCAAGTCAACCAACATATTTTAATGAAAACATGATAGAATTCCAGCAAATTACTATACATTTTTAAAGTTTAATGTCTATTATCCTCAAAAGAATCTGAATAAGTTATATCTATTATTAATAAAGCATTTAAATTGAAATAAATACATCCTCATGAGTCTTTCATCTTTAATAGCATTTATAATGTGTTAAAGCTATATTAGAGTGTTAGTTTCATGAATTTCTTCTTGTTTCTCTTGATCTTTTTCTTTTCTTTCATAAATTTATAATCCAGATAAGCATTAAATAAAAATTATACATGATGGATCAAATAACTTTACTGTTTAAATTAGATAGGCACTTTCATGTTAGTCAAGTTTATATGCAACATTGTTATTCTCATCATCTTTATTTACATAATCTTGCAGTCTACATCATCTATCTTGCGATTGCTCAACCCAACATTTTACAGTATGTGTTCCTATGTCTATTTCCTTAGTGAGTTCCTCTTTGAAAAAGAAGTTATTAATAGATAGAAGAGATTTATGTTTCAGTGGATTGTATGTCATCAAATAACTGACTAGATAGAGGCATTGTAATGTCATAATGTTTAATGTTAAAGTCAAGTTTTACCATTTTTTAATTTTATAAAATTAATATTAGTCAACTTTATTAAAAGTCATTTGACTATAATATCACGCTGAATTAATTTATTTCTAAAATTAACACAATTTATTGATAAATAAATTATTTATATAATTTTGATAATATATATCTTTTAGAATATGTAAAAATTGAGTTATTAAGTTTATATAAGCTATATGCTCTAGTAATTAATAATACTATTTTATAATATATTTTGAAGTTTGATTTATTTCAATAATCAAAACTTTTGAAAAGATATGAGATTAACTATTTATTATTAATTAATGCAAGCTTAAGATATTTTAAATTCAAAGTTTAATTCTCAAATACCACTTTATGACGGACTTAATTTAAAGGAATGTCTAAATACTTTATTTTTATCTTAAAATGTTTTAAAATTATTTAATATTATTGATTCATTTGCGCATTACTACCATCGCTATATTACCATTATAATTGATAATAAAGTAATAATAAATGTATTTTTTTAAAATATAACCTAAGTTTGAAATTAAAAATGGTATTAAAACTATTCATGCTTTAATCCGATTATTAACGTAATATATGAAAGCCTAATCAATAAATATAGCCATTACATTCGACAAGATTTTAATTTTAAATTAAAAATGCATCTTATAGTCTATAATCATTCATATTTATTATATTAATTTTTTCAAAAAAACTATTATCTTTTTTATATTAAACTATTTTAATCTTGGTTTTATACCATATATAGAGCTTTAGCTTCTCTTTCTGTCAAAGCTCTGCATGCTTACAACATCATTAGTGTCTAAGGTATAGAGAAATATACAGATACTTTGCTTGACTAAGTGAGCCTAGACTTTTTTATCATAGAGAAAATGAGAAATCTGTGGATGTCCCGCATTGTCGAGGCATTCTTAACTGTAAGTCCCTTTATGCCAGGCGCAACAGATATACTTTAAACAAGAAAAGAAGTACTTGCATCTTTCTTTGAATTTTTACTGATTATGATTTGAAGTAGTATATGTTGGTTGAGTCGGGCTTAATAAGGAAGACTAGACAATCATGCCTGAGAATGCTGTTAAGCTATTTCTTGTTTTTGCATCTCTTAGACAAGTAAGTTACTCTTTGTTCATTAAGTTCTAATACCAAGGTACTATTTGTCAATTTAAAGAACCAAATATTTGCTGATAAAGTCAAAGATTCTGCTTTAATACAATTTTCATTTCACTATTGCTCTCTGTATGATTTTATTTACTCATTCATGCCATATTAGGAAAAGTTTATTTGTCAATCAATAATTTCAATGCCTGCTAAAAATTTTTGCTCCAGTAAGTGCTAGTAGTCCTCCTCTTGTCTTCTGGCTATAGCTGCCTCATGAATCTTCAAATCTTTATGGAATTAACCTAAAGTCTATAAGGAATATCATAGTGCCTAAAAGTCTATCCTTAACCTAAATTTGTGGATTAAACCAAGCTAAAATGTCAAAACAGAACAATCATCTAAATCCTGGTAGAATATGTAAAGATCCTTTTAGAGTTAAAGTTTGGCTGTTCTGGTAGTGAGATTATTGACAATTTTAAGTGGTGCTACTGGAGAAGGATCAAAATTTTAAAGGAATTGAACTTAGTGAATGGCCCTGCCAAGTAAATGGCTTGAAAATCCTTAAAGTTAGAATTATGATAAATTTAGGATAAGCTTCAAAATTCATAAATTATTAACTATGATTTAATAGAAACAAAGTTATTTAAGGTTCCATCTTATGATGGGGATGAAATTATTCCATCTATTAATTTTAGCTAATAATATTGATTTGTATAAAAATTAAATAATCTATCATCTTATATGAATTATTATTATATGAAACATTGCAATTTTAGCCACTTTATCAAAATAGTAGTATGGATATATGTTTGAGTTAGATAAAATTTTGAAAGTTTCCTATTATTAACGAAAAATTACTTAAAATCCTATTTAAATATTACATTCATTCATGAGCATATTGGATATATCCTGATTCTCATTCATTATTGTATCAGATTATGTACTGATCAAATTTTAATTCTTAATAATAGGGTATGTATAGTTTATTTATAAAAATGAAGACTTAGTGATGATTGGTTGTATAGCTCTACATATCAGGAAAAATATGCTGAATAAAAGCATAGTCTGTCTTTATTCTTACATTATTCTGTAATTATAGAAGAATTATGGTCGGAGCTAGGAGACAGCAGTTCACATAATAATTCCTATAATTATAAATGCAGGTAAGATTATTTGCTCAATTCTTCTATAATTCATAAATTATCATCTTTATATTTTATTGGAGCCATCACAAATTTCTGTTTATAAGGTACATTGCCAATGCAACCTATGAAAAATTAAGATTTTTTATTGTACGTCATGATTCTAATTTCCTACAACCATTTTAATAATTCGAAATCATTGATTAAGAAATTAATTTATGGAATTAAGGTTTAAAAAGATAAAGTCTAAGATTGTTAAGATTTTCTTAAAAGATGAAGCTGATTAAAGCACTTGTATCGCAGAAGTGAGCATAGCTCAAGTATAGACACAAAAGTTGAATAATGAAGATTATGTAACGACAAATTTGATAAATTTAAGGAACATTACAGTTTATTATGTAAAAAAGTGACAATAAGATATAAGTATATAGTTAGCTTTTACTATAAACTAGAGGATTCATGAGAATTTAGGAATTTCAAATGCTTAACTATATTGATGCTAAAGAAACTAATAGAATAATTAAACTAAATTATTTTAAGTATCTATCTAGATAGCAACTAAATACAAAAATTTGACAAGATAACGCATAAGATTTATACAAAGTATCCATTATAAGATTTATTACCGTAAAAAGAAAGATTAAAAGTGCTTATTATGATGAAAGAATTATAATAGAA
The DNA here is from genome assembly GCA_000711775.1 of Oxytricha trifallax. Lineage (NCBI taxonomy): Eukaryota > Ciliophora > Spirotrichea > Sporadotrichida > Oxytrichidae > Oxytricha > Oxytricha trifallax. Next base: position 157,868 of record ARYC01000128.1, read on the forward strand.
ATATTAGAGAATCATTAATAAAATACTCTTTTCCAGTCTTAGGATAGCATACTAAGCTATAGTTTTTCCTAGATAATTGAAGATCATGAGTAAAGAAAAGGAGTTGAAGCAAAAGAATTTAAACTTAACTCAGAGATCTTTGAGTTTTTGGAAGTCTTAATAGCTAAACTTCTCAAAGATTATGGACAGACATGGTATTTCATACTATAAATTACGAGGGTATCTTAACAATCACTAAAAATAGCTTATTTTTGAAATCTTAATAAGTTAATAGAGGCAAGTAAAAGAAGATGTACATTAAAAAAATCCATCATTTAAAGCTAATATGTTAGGATAAGACTAACTTTCTTATATATGAGACATACACAAATAATTTATGTAAAGACCCAGTATCATTGTAATAAAAAAGATGGTTCAAAGCTCCCAAGAAATGGAAAAAATGTGGACATATAAGTATAAAATATACAATGAACCTTCACAACAATAATAGAAAGCTTCAGTATTTGTTAGTATACAGCATAATAATTCAATAATTCCTTAATGAAATCTAGAAAACTATTAATATTGATGGTATATATATATATATATCAGTACTTAGCTAGACTGAAGATTGAAGAAGAGGATGTACAGCAAGTTAATTAGTTATATTGTGAATAAAGTTCAACATTCTTATAGGCTTGTTAGATGAAATTAGTTATTGAATTATCAAGCAATGGAGAGAGGAATAATACAGTGAATTGAGAAATTACTAATCAAAATTTATTTATCATTTTGTTCAAGCTTTCAATTACATTAGATGATATAGATTTAGATTAACAGTAGATTAAAAAATACTGTTCTCATTATTCATAACTCTCTCTATCACAGAACATTAAAAGTAATGTAAATTATGACATGAAACAATGGCCTTCAAAATTCTTGAGCTTTTTCATTTGAAACTGGTTTATACATAATTATGTACTCTTGAATTAAGAATTTAGTCCGCACAATTTGCATAAAACCCCAAGAGTATAATTTTAAGCAATTTGGGTGAATTAGTTGTAATTTGTAATTAAAATAAAGAAATAATAAGTTTTGATTTAAGTCGTCTACAAGTTATTTGCATCAATAATAATTCGAAATTACGAAAATATAATTTGATTAATGTACTAAAACATGGAAAAAAAAGTGAAACCCCATTAGCTTAATTAGAGGGGTGTTTGAGATTAGTGAAAAATATATCTAAATGCTTAAATTATGAAAATGTTTTATCAATCACTTATCAGTAAAATGTACCTATATCATGAATGTGGGAGTGAAGCTAGCGAACTAGAGCCATGCCATGACAACCCCATCGCTGACCTCTAGTGGGGGGATCTTACACATCCATAATGCTGTCGAAGGGAGGGATGTACTGCTTGGTCCTGACCCTATCATAGTAAGAGAAGATCTTGGCGATTCTGGCGTGGATCTTCCTGCTAGGGTCTGGTGCAGTGGGAGCACTCCATTTTTCTTTAATCGAATTTAAGTTTTAATGCTTTAATCTTAATTAATTAAAATAGGGCAGCTGTTTAAATTATAATTAAACCCTTAATTTAAACTATTAAACGATCAAATATTTTAAACTTACAAAATCTCCCAGACTTTTTTGCCTTCGAGTTTTTTAGGAAATGTTGAGCTAGAGGGGCCAACTTAAGGTCATTTTGTAGCCCTTCGAAAACTAGGAGGAACTTGGGTGCTCGGGGCACACAGCACACGCCCTGGCGGAGTTGCGCTCGATTTTCTTTTTCTCTATAATTTCAAAATAAATAAATATATTTAATTGATTAATTGATGATCCCCCAAATGTAATTGGTAAATAAACTAACCCATTCAGACCTCCATGAGGCTCAGGTGCTTCAGAGCATCGACCAAGGAAGGAGTAAATGCCCAGGTGATCGACGCCATGTCACAATTAGGGGCAAGAGATTATAGTCAGCGGGGGTGCCTGGAAGGTCTTTCTAGGGGAGTGGCTCAGGAAGATCTGCTTGATCTGTATAAGATTGCTTCCTAAGGCTACTAAGCTAAACTTCTCTAGATTAGAGGAAATCTCTAAATGAAATCGTAATAGCACCAGAGGAAATCCGTGAGGGTGTAGGCGTCGCTGGGCGAGGGGGGCTCTTATGAACATCTCCTGGAGGTCTTTATCAGCTGGCTTTTTGCTGGGCTTTTTAAAGATCTGTTGGTCCCTAGGTTATTAGTTGAGTGACCGTTAGGGATTTGTCCGTTAATTCTTAGGTTGTTTTATTTTCTCTAGTAATTCGTTCAGTTATCGATGCAGGTCTGGAGACAGGCACCCTACTGATCAAGTATTAGACTAAGAATCTGCACATACTTGGCCTTTTCCCTCTGAGGGCGTCCGCTCCTGATCTTCAATGTTTGAAGGCCTCATGTCTGGTCCATCGTGAAATCCTCAATGGCGGTTGGGGTTTTGTCCAGTATCTATTAGGGAGGGCCCCCACCTCTGACCTTGGGCGCGTCTCCATCGTTGTGTCTTTCCATCGTTACTCTCAGGGTTGCCTCTCTAGTCAAGTCTCCCTCCATCTCCTTCATGTAGGCTATGTCGTCGTGAAAGTCCAGCTTGCGGACTGATAGGTGGAGCTGAATACTGTGATCTACCATCTCCTGGTAGTGAGTGGTTACATTCCTGCCAAAGATGGTTTGGGCCATGTCGTCAATCTCCTTGTATGATCTGAGGACAAAGGATAGGTTGTCCAGTAGGCACCTGAGTCGCTTCCCGAAGATGGCTTCGTCAGGAATATATGAGGGCTCGAGTTAGGCGCGGAGGGTGGGCGGCAGCAGTTGGGGGTCGAGCTCCACCGATGAAGACGAGAGGAAAGGTATGATCCTGTGAGATAATTGATTCTTAAGGCTCGGCATCTTTAAATGTGGCAGCGATATTGATAATAATAATTAAGGGTATATATATGAGAATAAAATTTAATCAAATCAGGCCTTAAAAGTTGGTTGCTTTTTGATTTTTGATAGTAGGCCTATATAATATATATATATATATATATTAGTACTTTAATAAATTTACATAAAGCAACCAACTTTTCTATAATAATTAAAATATAAGAATTAATTCAAATTCAAATTCAACTTAATTCAAAAAAATGCTTTTGGGGTTTTATTTAACATATTTAGCATTATTTTTAAGCTGTTTACCCTTGTAATTGTTTATTGACATCATTTATAAAAGTGCAAGGCTAGGATATTAGTAGAAATAGTTAAAACCTTATTAGAAGATTATGTGCTTATTGCTGCTTTGTAATTGATATTTATGAAGAAAAGTAGAGTGATGTGAAGGACTGATCAGCTTGGAGTTATCATAAATCATGTAAAAAATAAGATTAAATAAACAAATTAGCATTAAATCAATTGTTACTTTTAATTATTCAGTAAAAATGAACTTAAAAAAATACTTTATTGATTCAAGCTGACAAACTTAGCAAAATATTTTACGATAATTACTCCAACTAATTTCAAATATAAATGTTTATTTTAAGAAGATTAAACTGAAAAAATATTCAATAAAATTTATATATGAATCTTATATTTCTAAATACATGATTGAATTTAGCCCTATTCGACTGTTAAAAACATTATTTAAATAGCTCAAATGAAATTTAAACAATAGGAATAAAAAGTAATTGATTTAAATCCGATATAAATTGAGTTAATAAAGCTTATAAAATCAAAATATCGTTTTAAGATTAAGAAATTATTAATAATCAAGATTTAAATATTATAAAGTATGTTAAAGCTCTGTTATAAGGTCTTAAAGACTCCATTTTTGTATTTCCATCATCACATTCCAAATCTCTCGTTTTCAACCAAATCCTGAAAAATATTCGCGTTTGAGACCTCTTCGTTTAAGCATCACTTTGAGTCACTTTAAAGTTCGAGTTGTAGAAATCTCGACCACTTCTCAATTTAAGACTGTTACATTGAAGATACTGTAGAAGGAGGAGACTCCATTTTGTTTAGTAGAAATTTAATAAAAATTAGAGATTTAATAAATTAAATCAGGCCTGGTTTGAATTAATAAATTTTAGACTAAAATTAATTAAAACATCTATAATAAAAATTCGTTATAGATTAAAACTATTAGTATGATTAGAATTTCTCAAACATTAAAACTTAAAAAGTTTTAATAGGCCTGATTTAATTTATTAAATCTCTAATTTTTATTAAATTTCTACTAAACAAAATGGAGTCTCCTCCTTCTACAGTATCTTCAATGTAACAGTCTTAAATTGAGAAGTGGTCGAGATTTCTACAACTCGAACTTTAAAGTGACTCAAAGTGATGCTTAAACGAAGAGGTCTCAAACGCGAATATTTTTCTGGATTTGGTTGAAAACGAGAGATTTGGAATGTGATGATGGAAATACAATAAATGGAGTCTTTAAGACCTTATAACAGAGCTTTAACATACTTTATAATATTTAAATCTTGATTATTAATAATTTCTTAATCTTAAAACGATATTTTGATTTTATATAAAAGTTTTATTAAAATTACTAATTAACTTCGATAATTACAAAGAAAACTTAAATTACCTCTTTTAGAATAAGAAATAATAAGTTTCAATTTCTAAATATTTTATTAATTAAATCAAATAATAATTTAATATCTATAGTGATATTTTTCAAAGAAATCTGAAGTAAAATCATATTATAAATTGGATGCAGTTTAAAAGTTAATTTAAATTTAAATATATTCAATAATATTATTACTTTCTGGTAGATTTAAATTTAAATCTTTAAGTGATAAAATATATATAGAACTTCCATTGCATTTTAATTTGCTACCAAATTTAAAGTATTTGTATTTAAGAATATTAATAATATTAATCAGACTTAAAATTTATTCTAAACTGTTGCTTTAGAAACATTAAATGCAAGGACTAAAAGATGTGGATCTCTCTTTATACATGACTTAGTCTTCAGTACAGCTGTCTCCAGTGATGAAGATTGATCTGCAAAAGAACTATCAATGAGCTGAGCCACCCGATATGTTTGCTGGATAAAATTGGCCATGAAAACAAATATCTGATGACCGACTTAAGTATGCTGTACACCCTCTACGACTCAAACACCATCAACTACCATCATGACCGTATTCAGCAGACCATAGAGTGCCATTTGCTTAGGAGAAGCCTGCCACTCGCAATGAGAATGCCTTATAAGAATGGTAAGAAGATCAATGATAACATTTTAATTAAATAAAATAGCTAATACTAATCACTCAATTAATTTGGTGTTTTCAAAGTATGTGGTGATTTTTATATTGGTAATGATTATTAAAAACAAGAGCTATAGAATGTTGACAGATACATGTTCCCATCTTGATAGTTTTAATTTTTACTTAAGCTTATTGTTAACCTACAGCGGAGCTTGATGAAAATGTATTGATCCTTGATTAAGGAGTTGAATAACAATAATATAATTTTTTTAGTAAATCTAGCGAGAAACCACCACTGTGACTTAGAGGAAGCGTCCTAGCTACAAGAGGAAAAGAGAAACAGGCTCTGGACATTTTCAATTGAATGGATTAAAGATATAGTTTAAGATAAGGAGATGCGTTAAAGGAGCCTTGCTAAATAGTATGAGGTGACCCTCGTAATATTTTTTCTTCATTATCTTGGCTTATGAGATACTTGTCTAAGTCGGACATTCCGTTTTCATATGTTTTTGATGCAAATTGTTTATTGTCTGAAAAAGTCACAACTGCAAGAAAGACCCTTAATTCGTTTGAATTTCCTATTTATCAAACTTCCAATTTTATAATAAAAAGATAAGCTTCTAGCTAATGAAGAATACAAAGAAAGAGAGGATACTTGAACACGAGAGTGAAGAAGAATTAAAAAAGTTCGAGGAAGAGTTGATGACAATAAAAATCTCAGAAGAAGATGTAGAATTAGATAATGATGATGCAGAGATGATTGAGATGGCTTAACAGGACATGAAAGATATGACAAATGCCTTAGAGATAGGCTAAAAAGATAAATAACAGAGTAGTAATAATAGGCAAACATTAAGATGAAGGTTTCAACCACTCAGCGCAAATCTACAATAAACTTGGGAGAAGAATTATCAAGAAGAAAGACTTGAGTCCATATTGACTGATGAACAGACCTATCAGTATTTTAATAGCAAATCACAAACATGATGATGGAGGAATTTATCGACCAAGGCAGTATGAGCTATAAACATGAAAGGGAAGCTAATTTCCTACAAAATACAGAATTATTCTAGGATTGTTCTAAAGTAACTCTTATACATAAAATAACTCAGTCTATCATTTCTATTAAAATTTCATATACCTCATTTTTCGCATACTTTTTATTAAATCTATTTATTTAATAATCTTAAAGAATGTTCATATAAAAGAAACAAACTTCTTGAAGCTTAATTAAGGTAAAAAATTAAATTTTAATTAAACTCAAATTTTAAAAATAATATTCATAAATAATAAAACAATATGTTCCTATCTATTAACTTAAATAGTTAATGAAGGCAAATATCAATTTGTTTTTATCAAAATAGTATTGCTCTTTTAAAATTCTATATTAAATTTAGGATTTATTATATTGCAAAATTCATAAAACTTAAACCAAAACACTTATATTGCTAGAATATGGAATATGGAAATTTAAGAATCTTAATATTGATCTAATTAAAACTAAATATACACTCATAAGTTGATTAATTCTTTTTTTTTATCTGTATAATTTTAAAAGTGTAACTAGTTAATCGTAATTATCGAGATGAAAGTCTGAGTGACGGAGTTTTGCTGCTTTAATCATTGCCTACTCACCCCCTGAAACTTGAAACTTTCTAAATTGATAGGTAAAGTAAGAATTGGAACCGCTAATCACCCCCAAACAATCTTGAAATAGGACTGTCTGCCTGTTTAGCAGGTAATTAAATCTTGAGCCTCTCTTAAACTTATCTTATATAAAACTGTTTTAGTCAAATTTAAAGGTAGAGTCAAAGCAGAAGACTAGAAAATAAAGTAAGTTTACCTTAGAATTATGATATATATTCTTTAATATAATATAGATAAATTGATTGTAAAGAACATTTCAGAATTTAATTTAATGAATATATTATTTATATTTAACTTTATAAATTCTTAGTATAAAAAATTGTAAATAACTTTTGTAGGTTATATTAGTGAATATAAATTAGCAAGATTTTTAATGTCATTCATTAAATTAAAAGTATATTATTATTATTATTATTATTATTTAAAGCTGACCGGAATTAATACTGGGGATTAAAAATGTATATAAAAATTTCCTTGATTATTATAAAATTAAATCACATAAATATGAGCAGGATAAATATATTTGAATATATTAGGTATATAAACACATTGAAATAAAAATTGATTAAATTTCTATTTATTTGGTCTTGAATTTAAATATGTTTATACAATTGCTTAATTTATGTTTTTACTGTTATTGTTATTACAAATGTTGCCATTAAATTAGAACTTATTAATAAATTTAAAATTATATAAATCAATCAGTACATTATGAGTTTATCAATATAATAATATATCTTGAAAGTTGAAAATTGCATAAATCAATTTTAATATAAATTAAACGTATAACTTAAGTGGATTTGTGAATGTAAAATTAAAATTTTTAATAACATTTTTATATCTTTATATCATTTAGTAATTATCTAGAAAAACATTGTTTAAGTACTTCATCTCATCTCATAATCATAGCTGAATTACAAGCAAAAATGACAGAATCTTATTTTTAAACAATTTCCTCTGTTAATGCAACCCCTTTGAGCGCGAGTCTTCCTACTGAACCAGCAATTGGTGAAGTGATCAATAATGATCCGAAAAGCTCTTGAATTAAGAACGAAGACTGTGTACACAACCCTGAATACAACTTGCCTTAGCTTTATTCCAAGAGCTTCTCTATCTCGGAGTTTATAGCATTCACTTGAATCTGGTTTGATTAAGTAGGATTTTATATTCATTAGAGATTGTTGCGACTAAACATCGCTTTACTTTTTGGGCAATACTCTTCATGATGGAAAGTGGGGGTTATTGTAACTCAATGCCGGAAAAAAGAAGATCAAACTAAATCTACTCAGGAGTCCTAAGTTTGAAAATGAGGCTTTCATAAATAGGCAAATTCTAATTTTGATAGATTATCTATTAAAAATAGCAGACACAAGTGTACCTGCAATAATTGTCCAAACTAGCCATTCTCAATAAAGCCATATGTTTATAATAGCAATAATAATGGTTATATAAATGATTTGAGTTTTATGAAGTGAAAATAAAGGTTTTCAAGAGTATAAATTATAACTCTCTCAACATTCAAATTCCTCTTACTCCTCTAAAATGACTCCATAGATGATAAAATTTGACTACCAGTAAGTTCCTTTACAGTATCTTGGTTCACTCGTTAGACACTCTTATGCCCCTCTGAGTATGGGTACTTCAAAAGTAGAATTTTAACAATTTTCGATAATATTGTTTTGGATTCTCTGTCCTTGATTACCCTCAAAAGCTGCAAGTAGTTAATATACTACAAGTATATTATTAGATCTATTCCAATAACTGGGTCCATTTCTAATTTGAAGTTTTATATATTTTTTATTAATTATATGACGTAGTTTGATTTATATATTATATAATCATTTAATATTTTATTAGGATATAAAACTTTTTTGATAAACCCCATAAACTTTATTCGAAGATTGAATGATGATCGGTATAAGAAATATGGATTTAAACTATTATTATTTTTAATTTAGATATTAGTTTTATAATTGAAATATTATTCCAAAAAGTCTAACAAACTCTAACAAAATTAAAAAATAAAAATTCTATTAAGTTATTGTTTGATCAATCAATTTACCCTATATAAAGCTTATCTTATGAATTCAATTAATGTAACATATGAGTATTTAACTGAAATTAATTTTCAAAATTATCATGGTTTATTTTATAATGAAATTATTCTACTAAAATTTCTAATTTTTGTGTTTTTATTTTAGCAATTGAGATTGTTCTAAAATTATTTATGATTCATTATTTTATGTTTAAGCACTTAAATTCAAAAATTTACTATCAAAATTATTTATTTCTTACATTTCAATAAATGTAAAGTTTTATCTTAGAAGCAAACATTTTTCTTGTTTTATTATTTTTTTATGATCATTCATAGTTAAAACTTTATATTTATAAATGTTTACTACTAAATCTTTATACTATGATACTCTAAATCAAAGGTGATGATTAATGATTTAAAATCAAATAAATTTAACATATCACTGTTTAATACTAAAATCAAACCATCATTTTAGTCGTGACGTAGACGTATCTGAGTGAGTTGACGTGGCAAACTTCCGTGACGTGGCAGTCGTAAAGTAGAAAACTCCGAAAAAACCAATCTCGCTATCACCTAGTCTTCTCCCAGAATCAAGATGTCACACAACAGAGCTTGTGAGATCCAATTTGGTGATAGAAGGTGGAGAAAAACGCTTACCGGTCCCACCGCTGCTGGGAAACGTAATCCCTGTCCTTTCGCTGTGGATAGCTTCAGTACCCTAACCCGGTGTGTGAGAAAAATCCTTATCGTTGGCTTCGATGGTTCCGTCTTCTCACTTTCGAAGGCAGAGCGTACCTTCATCCTGCTCCCTATTACCTAGGAAACTGAACTCAAGCCAGGAAACTCATCTATGCAGGGAAATCCTTAGCGTACAGACGACTCGAGGAGTCTAGGATCTGATAGATTGAACCCCGCCGACTGGCCCCTAATGCGTTGCGCCCAGCAACCCCCTACCTGCCCTCGGTAGGTCTTAATGTAGTAGAAAGCTCTATCAGAAAGTCTCCAGCCTCGGGCCCCTGTGGGTCACCCTATCCTTATAACTTTCTAATTTAATAATTAAATCAAAGGTAATTTTTACAAAAACCATTTTCTTTACATTAAAAAGCTTTAGTAAAATAACTGTTTCTTAAACTGTTTTTACCAGTAAATTTAATAATTTAATTAGAGAGTGAATTCTTTAATTAGAATTAATTTTATAGTAAACTTCTTAAACTCTGCATAACATTAAGAACAAATTAATTTAATTACAGTAAAATTTGAGAAAAATGTGTGATAAATGGTTAAACCTTTTACTATTATTGAAAAATTAATACATTGTTCAAGCTTCATTGATTATTTATAGCAAAATAATTTGAAATTGATTCCTTTTTTAACAAGGTATTTTATAGCAAATGTTATTAAAGGAATTAGTTAAGAATTGAATGTTTTATAATAGAAATATTCATGATGATCCATCTTAATAAAAAATGGCATCATTTTATGCTTATAATACATTCATTATTAAGACTTAAAATTTCTTATAATTCTAGTACTTACTACATCTTAGTCTTGCATTTGTAAATTATTAACAAGGCACTTTAAGTATTGTAAAATGTTTATCCTGTCTAAAGTTTTACTCTATTTAGCTTTGAGATTATAATAAAAATACCGAAGTTTTTTAAAACTCAAATGAAAAATCATGGATTAAGAGTGTTAAAATAATTAGAGAATATCGGAAAACCCTCATCAAGTATTGCAAAATAGTTTATTTTACTTTGAATATAGTGAATTTCTATTTAGATCATTGATTTGAGAATTATCGCTTAACCCAAAAACCCCATTTTTAAAATTTGTACACAATAAAAGGGCCCTAGGGGAGGAGCACTAGTGCCAAAAGTTCATGTCACTAATGGGTTAAAGGGTTTACTAAAAATTTACCCAACTTTAAAATCATTGTTACAGACATATTCCCTAGTAAATGCGACTTTGATAACTTTCAAGTGTAATCATCCAAATGCTATTTTAACAATATATCAGCCGCTTATGTAGCCTGAAGATAAGTATGCATGATTAATAATATGAAGATTTATGTTATTATTTATTACTCTTACATTAAAAGTTAATGCTTATTATACTAACCAAAATTGAAATCTCTCTAGTTTTGTTTAACCTTCCTTATCATTATTGACTTCTTTATCCTGGTTTATCTCATAATCATTTAAGTAATCTCTTTGTGTCGTCTTGCTAAACATATATCGAGAGAGAATTGTCCTATTATCAGTTAGTTCTATTAAATACTTATAATTTTAGATATTCTTTTTATAGCTATGTGAGTGCTGTGCATCCTCTTGAGTCTTATCAATAAGAAAACTTCTTAATATAATAAGTTTTAATTTTATTAATTAATTTCATATATAAAATCCTTAGGTAGAAGTATACTCATTATAAGAATAGTAATAGATTGATCATACATTCAAGCAAAATTATTTCATGAATTCTTAGGAAATTTTTGGCTAAAATTTAGATATCATAAAGAATCAAAGCAGCATTAGTCTCAGTTGCTTCATGGCATCAATTAAAAATCACGAGAAAGAGTCAGTAAATCATTTCAAGACTGCCTCGGCTGCTCCTCAAAATATTATTGACAACTTGCTTTAAGATCTCCGCAAAAGTCTTTTCACCATGGATACCTCCTACATTGCAGTAATAGTCTATGCAGAACACTCATCTCCATTGTTGAATTGGGTTTCGGGAGGAATATCCTATTTTGGCTCTCATGAATCACAAGGATTTTACTGATTTGTGAACAATGATTTAAAGCACAAGCATTCAGGGTCTTGCTAGGGAATGAAGTTAATTTCTTATAAGATAAAGTGGTCGCTCGTGCTCTCCTTTTCAAAGAGGCAACTGATTTCGTCTGCATCGGAAGAGATTTATTAAAAGAGTTTCTCTTGTTTATAAATTTATGTTTGAGTTCACCAGGCTTACAAAACTTTTAATTATGATGAAGCGTTAGTAAACCCCATTCACACTCTTAACTTTCCTTGATATTTTACCATTGAACTTAAACATTCAATCATTTTTTCTGCTTTAAATACCCCATTGTAAGCATGAGATTCCATTTTCATTTAACGGAGTCATTTTTCAAATTTCCCTAACTTTTTATGTAGTTTCAAGTTTAACCCTCAATATATTTTCATAAATTCTTTATTCATTATGTATTAATAACTTAAGTATATTCATTTAATTATTGTAATTAAAAATTGATATATAATGGAAATATTGTATTAATGAATAATGCATATTTTACCTTAAATATCTCTCATGAAGATTTGATTAATCTTTGTTTCTTGAGATCTTATTACAAATATGTAACTTTCCTATATTTGCATGAACAATAATTTTAATTTTAACAATATTATTATGGATTATGTTGTTTTTTTGTGATCCCAATCAAAACCCAAAACCATTTCAGTAGTTTGATTGAGTTTTTGATTGATAAAAGTAGACTATTAGTGCATACTTTATTAGGGTTTTAATAGGGTTTATGTAGGGGTTTAATGTTTTTATATTAGTAATTTAAATCAGTATAACAAGCTAGTTTTTAAAACATTTTACACAAACATAGGCTTAGAGTCATGTGGCAGTTCTCTGAATTTTATCTTTCTTAGTTGTGGTTTGATTGTTTCAATTGTTTGTTAATTCACTTAGCTTGGCTTGATAATAGTTGAGTATGCAAGTTCTCTGATACCTCAATTTATTTTATTTTTATCGAGATATTGTTTGATTCTTTGCTTAGAATCTCTCTCACCCTTGCAGCTAAAGTAATCGTTTCTTGGCATGCCACTCTCTATAATAATTACTGTTAGAGCCCAGATATCCCATTAAGTGTCTCTATCTCTCCAATCCTCTCTCACTCTGGGAAATATCCAGGAGTGCCGTATACATTTCCTTTTGCAGAGGCTTGCACTCTTTGAGCTCTGTTGAGGTCAATAATATAAACTCTAAGAGGCTGAAAGTTTATCATTATGTTCTCTGGCTTTAAGTCTCTATGGACATAACCAAGCTAGTGAAGCTCTTCAATCTCCTCAACTATCTTCTATACTATCTAGCCAATTTATCTTTGACATCTATTGTCAGATAAAAATTCTCTGTAAGTCATTTCAAGTAAAGGAAGGCTGAAGGCTACGTGATCTTTACCAAGTAAAATAGCATCAAGCAAGATAATATGCCTGAACTCATTTAACTTTGCCTTTTAAAGAGCATAATACTCATTAGCAAATTCCATTTGGAACTTGTCATCAGCAAGGAAGTAATTGAAAGGATATATCTTGTAAGCATATTAGTCATCTGTAATGACTCTCTTCTCTATTTTTTCTTCAAGAGTGAGGTAGCTTTCTAGGCAAGAATCTAAGTCAATAATTTTTAATATGGGAATCTTCATTGCCTCTATTTTAACCATGATTTTATTGATCTCAGAGACTGGAAAGTTCTTGACTGCTTTCTTCATTTTTACTTACTTCTAGACTTCAACTCTAAGAGACTCCACTGGATTTCTTGATCTTCTCTTTTAGAGGAATCTATTCCCTGTAGGTTCATGAATAAAGACAAAACTTTAATTGTGCTTTTTCTTTAAGTGCACTTTGAGGTCTCTAGTATGAGAATATGGCTTCTCACAGAACCACAGACATACTTCCCATCTTTCTTTTCATGCTTGAGATATAACCTTGTCATATCGTTGTGTATATCTCTCAAGTGTCTCTTATAAGTTGAATTGTAAGGGAAAACTTTATTGCATTCTTTGCATTAATAGTCAACTTTGGCTGGCATTTACTAATGCTCTATGGCGGGTAGCTTAACCTCCTCCTCTATTTGCACAGCTTCTTTGATAACCTCATACTTAACTTATATTTAAATATCAAAGCCAGACAGGTCAAAGTTGTCATAAGTAGGCTCCCACTGAGTACAAGCGTCTCTGGTCTCTACTTTTCTTGGTTGCTGGAATGATAACTTTTATTGACTTGATCCAAGTAATGCCGCTCTTCTTAACAGGTTAGCGCTCATTTTAGTTTGCTGATATATTTTATTATAATAATGATAAAATATACCTTGATAAACTATTATAGTAGAGTATAAGACACTCTGGTAGATTCTTTGCTGAGAGGTAAGAAAATTAACTAACCATAAAAGACTGTAAGTTGACATATTTTATGAGAATTTTATACATTTTAGTAAATTAAAATACTCCTAATGAAGTTTTGTTTCTCTAGGAGGTCCTCCAAATCAAGTTTGAACTTAATTTGGAGGTAAAGTTATTAAACATTTTTTAATTTAATATGCTCCTAATTAAGTTTTAACCTTAAAATTTAACTCCTAATAAAGTTTGAACTTAATTTGGAGGACCTCCTAAAATAATTAAACATTATTAGGAGCAATTTAATGGAGATAGATTGATAAAAATGGAAATCAATCTGTGAAACTTGGAGCAAGTTTTTCAATGCTTCTCCGCATATCTTTTCAAGGTTGACCTCCAGTAGGTCCTCCCTATTTAGTAGTAAGATTTTAATAAACTTAGAATGGATATCCATAATTTTAAATTTCATTAACATTTCTAGAAAGAGGAAGCAAGATGGAGTCTATGAATGATGCAATGAAGAGAATTTAATCTCAAGATTTAATAGGAAAATTTCGAAGTAAAGAGGACCTCTATAGATATTTGGTATAGCAAGGTAAGTTCTTAAGTAAGATTAATAAATCAATAATAGTTGGATTGTTCTTGCCGACTTAGGAGGGAACTAAAATCTCATTCTTAAAAGCCTTACTGAGTGAAGAGAAAAAAGCTTTTAAGTCTAATGAAATAAGGATGATTGAAATTCCTAACTACCCTGAAATATCAGTGACAAACCTATATGACGATGCTATGAGTGATCCGGACGTAGCTCTCTACCTTCCATCAAAGCTACAGCTCTCTAATAAGTTGCCAGAGAGAAACTTCTTCTTTGGTGTTCTTGCAACTCTGAAACCTGAGTATTTAAATGAAGCAATTTAAAAAGCTCAAAAGAAACGACACAGCATCTCTCCTGAAGAGAAAGAGAAGCAGGGAATCAAAATCAGTGACTCATGGCTGTAGGAACTTTTAAAAGCATGCTTTCATCTCAAGTAAGCTTAGTCCTCTAACTTTATAGAAAAAACTTGGTACTGCTATATTCTTGATGAAAGAGCGCAGCAAATTAAACAGAGAGAGAAAGTCTCAAGTAAAGCATGAATAGAGTAAGAGACTCTTCAAAGATTTCTAAAAGCCAGACGAGATGAAACTAGATGCAGGGGCTGGCACTAAGAGAAGAAACATGGGCTTAAGCAAGCATTAAGAGGAAGAAAAGAAAGAGAAGCCAAATCCCTTTACGGGCAAATATTATATGTGATCTTATTCATTCGTTTAAATCTAAAACTTATTTAAATACACAAAATCTACCTTCTCTTGCGCATAATTTAGCTTTATCATCGCTGACTCTTTTAGCAGCACTCTTAATAAAATCGACTGTATCTATCTTTAAATCATGCATCAGATGGTAGAGCAGCAATTTATTATAATGACCTTTCAATAACCCCCAATATAATTCAATTCCATTGAACTAAGGGCTGTAAGGAACATTAAATACAGGTGTTATATTTAGCCTTTCATATTCCTTCTTTGAGTCTTTAGTTTTATGAACTGACAAGTTATCAACGAATAGAATAATCTCTTAGTCAGCGTACTTATCTCTGAGTTATTGCAAGAACTTAATATATTATTCAATCTTTATAGAACGAGGGTGAATAACATAAGTCTCGAGGCCACTATCTTCACTTATTCCACCAAGAATAGCATGAGTTTACACCTTAACCTTTTAGTCATAAACTTCTATATTACTATACCTCTTGTACCAAGACCTTGATATAAAGGTATTGAATGTAAATACAGCTTCATCAGCGTGTATGAACTTTATATTATGCTCTTAAGACCTCTGCATTTAATCGAATATATAATTTAAATTAGTCTTATAAAATGGAACATTAAAGTCAATCACTCTCTTAATGCGATTGACTGTCTTGTAAGATATTCCGTTCTTTTTATATATGTTAGCTATCGATTAAGCAGATATGTGAAGCTCAGGAAATTGGCGATGAAACATCACAGCCCTCGAGGCTAGAGAGAAATGAGCCCAGTATTTAAGAGTCTTATCATTAATAAGATAATCGATATGATGCTGGTAAAATTTTGAGGGTCTCTTAGGCTTAGAATCAAGATGCTATCTCTTTAAATTCAATGCTAATAGACAGTGAGACCTCACGGTTGCTGGAGATTTCTGGAGTAGCCTTGCTATAGACGTGTAATTCAGAACAGGCTTGAGTTATTCACTATATTCATCACATCCATATCGCAACTTAAACAAAAAATCTATATACTCACTGTCATAAACAGACCCCAAACCTCGCATATACTCACTTAAAATACTAATATTTAAACATTAAACCCCTACATAAACCCTATTAAAACCCTAATAAAGTATGCACTAAAAGTCTACTTTTATCAATCAAAAACTCAATCAAACTACTGAAAGGGTTTTGGGGTTTTGAATGTGCTTTGTGTAGGAAGTACTTATCACTCCTTAAGTCATTAGCTAGTTTAAATACCCTTTCGTAGATTAGCTAAGTTCAATAGCATATTATCGAAAAATCCCACATTTTGAGTAAACCATTGATAATATGCACACATGAAAATAGTCAGCAAATCCTCTGTATGGGTGTTTTATTCATTACTTATCATTTGAAGTCTCATTTTTCCATATTTAGAATAAACTACCATTGCTTTTAAGGATTTGAAATTATATACTATATTGGGAGACATTTTAAATACATCTTTAAAATTTGATAGATTTAATAATATATATATATATATAGGAATATGATAAATATAAATAATATAAACAAGATCAATCATTCAGTAGCTGATCTTGTTAATAATGCAACTGATTAGTTGTGCTATGAGACAGAAAGATAAAATAAGTGATGAGATTGAATGCAAAATAATGAAAAAATCATAATATTAAGGGGTTACAAATGTAAGATATTAAGCTAAAGATCATCGTAACTAGTAACAATATTAATAATATTGGCTTTAAAGATGTTTGGATTTTTGATTAGAAAATCAAGGTTTTCTAGAGTAAAAATGATTACTCTTTCAAACACTTCTCACTAGTCCATCTCACATTGAATCGGGCATATTACAGACATTGGCTTTGAAAAGTCCTCTTCTAGGCCTGATATGTTGAGATCATTGTTGGAAATTCTATGGCATTTCTTGGCGGAGTTCTAGTCAAAATGAGATATTTTGACATTTCAGACTCTATACATAGACTATAGCAAAGGAGTGTCCCATAGTCTCCGCAAAAAATATTTTTGGATTCTCCGTCCTCAATTACCTTCAGAAACCACAAGTTAATATAAACTATAGAAACATCATACTCATTCCTTTGATAGATTTTATAATAGATATTTTAACAATAATAACAATAGCTTCTTCATTCAAATAATTAATAAAGAATTTAATAAATAAAAGTTCTATTAACGGTTATATTTTTCATTATAAATATCAACCTAATCTAAAACATCTCTAGTTCCAGAATTTTTGAAGGTTCAAGGAAAGCGAGAATATGAGGGTGGCATACTAACAGGTTAAACAATCAACTAAATTGATGATAAGTAAAAATTAAGTTTAATCAAAATACTTTTTATAATTTGGTTGGTATTTGTTTTGAGAAGGAGACCATCAACATATATAGGACTAATGTAATTAATTATAAAGCAATCAAAAGTATTATAAGGTATTTATTTTATAAAAGATTGTTGAATTTTGTGAAAGTTATGATGAAATGCATGAAATAATAAAATATTAAGATTTACTATGCATCATATTTTAAATTATGCGTCATGTGAAAGTATTCTTCGAAGTAAATCTGACCCTTTCCATTAGCATCGACTTGCTTAATAATGTCATTGACAGCTGCTTCTGAGATAGTCTTTTCATAGTTAGAATTTCTTTGATTTCCTCAGTTGAGATGAAGCCACTGCCATCCTTGTCGAGAATTTTGAAGGCATGTCGTATTATCTCGTTTGTGCGAAGATTCCTTTCATTCATAGCGGCAACGACGAGCCAGAGTATTCAATGAATCACTGCCTTCAATATCCACAGACTTAAACATCTTTTCGATGCCAGTCTTCTCCGTTTTCTTTTCGAACCCCATATCTTGAACCTCAGTTTTTGCATAAAGTAAAAGCATATTAACTCCATTCTCGCCCTGGTTGAGGCGCATGGGCTCGTATGCTTCATTTGCCATCAAGTAGATATTTGCTTCAGAATTCCTAGCGTCTTGTGTTAATCATTCTAGGTACCCAGTCTAGGTATTGGCTATTTAGAATTTTTGACTTCCAGTATTGCAGTCGAAGGAAGAGGCGAATCTTCGAATGGAGGACTGCCAGTGGCACCAATCTACTCAGCGGGAGCATCTCACGACGGTGGAACTTCCGACTCAGACATCTCCTCGGGGAGCCGAGATAATAAAACATCCCTGATTCCCAAAAGGCCATTGGAGTTTCCCAAAGCGAAGTTTTACGCATTAGTGCTGATAGATTGGGGAAATGGAGAGAAGATCAAAACTGTTAAAGCTGCCAATCTCTTTATCTGCTGCCTTTTCCATTCTAGACTAAGACATTTTCTCTATGTTGTAGTGCAAGAAGCCTTGTGGATGCTGCTTCTATCTTTGAGGCTTCAATAATGACGCAGAGTTGTTGCCATAATGGAGACAGGGGCATCTTGAAGCAGTTAACTATGCTTGTTAGCGTCTCTACCAATTGAGTTTCCACCCACTCTGGTACCTTAGAGCTCCAATATGACTTCTTCACACCAAAGTAGCATGCTCACATGCCAAGAGAGCTGAAGTTTATCAATGTCTAAGAAGTAGTGAATATAAGACTACTCTATCTTAATTGCTCTTTCAGGCTATGTCTTAATTCCAACATTCTCAGCTAATTTAATATTCTACATCATGCTCTTCTAACTCTCAATGCACGAAGGGGGTCTTTATATACTCCAACACTAATCTTCAAACAGCCCATAGAGTGACAAGTATTGTTGGTATTGCTAGAGATGGTCACATTATTGTCAGACTATACCATACCACTGGTTTTCTATGGCTGCCTTGCCAATTTGATGCCTGTAATGGAGTGACAATCATTGTTGAGTACTTTCTATGTGATGTCTTAGTTCTATCCATAAACTGTGGAATGCTGGACAGCTCCGTCATGATGGGCAGTCACAGCACTCGGCTGGCTTGAGAGCAAACATGCAGTCTTCTTCACTATGGCTGTGTAGGCTGAGATACTTGCTTCACCATTAGTGGCAGTAAGTAATATAATGTAAGAATGATTTAATATATTAAAAGGCTTAAATACTAGAGTTATATATTTATTTATATTTCGTTTTAATCACTAAGTACTAATGTGTATATATTTATTCATATAAAGTCCTACTATCAATAATCACCAAGCAACAAAATATCTGTAATAATAGTATCTAATTTACATTTGAATTTAACTTTATCAAGTTTTAAATTCGAAAAATTTACACTTTTATATAACTCATTGGGTTTTAAATTAATACAATTAAGTAGTGGATGAAATAATATCAACGGTAAAAGTAAGGCTCAAATAAATTTTGATGAATTAATTAAGTTCATTTAAAATATTAATTAATTCGAATATAAACCTATTTAATCCCTTATCTTAATTATCTGAATTTCACTTCTTTTGTTTATTTAAGAAGATAAAATATAAGAATGAAGTTAAAGATAGATATTTGCAAAAGATCCAAAAAATTAGTTAATAAATAATATTTTTTTTATTAAAGGAAAGAATTGAGTCTAATCAAAATCTCACAAAAGAAACATACAATAAGCTTCATATTACTTTAGTTTTTCTTAAATGTAAAGTTTTTATTTATAACATTCTCTGTATTATATTAAATTTTTCAAATAAATTCAGCGAAAAAATTGATTATTTCATTTAAAACTTGTAAATATTTTAAAAAGGTTAAAATAAGCTAAAGATATTTATATTAAAACAAGTGTCTTGATAAATTTAAATGCTACAGAATAATAGTTTTAATTTCTGTAAAACTATAAATTTTAATTTTCATTTATGAAAATGTTAGAATATGATGATGATTATAATGATTTTAATGATTGTAATGATGATGATGATGATGATGATGATGATAATGGTGATGATGATGATGATGATGGTGATGATGATGGTGATGATGATAATGGTGATGATGGTGATGATGATGATGATGAAAATGATGATGATGATAGTGATCATGATCATGATGATGATGATTCATAACAAAAACACATTTGAATGAAGAATAGATCTATTGAAGAAGGCTTCAAGAATTATTATGATTTTATTGCATAAAAATATTTGATTTTATGTGCTTTTTTGTCAAAGCCTCTACAGATGTTGTCTTTCGATGCCATATGCCGTGCAACGATATTTAAACATGTTAATTAAGGCTTAAGAGCGAAAACCTTTGGAAACCTAGCTATTATAGACTCTAGATCAATGGTTATGAGCAGAAGCACTTTTCTCATGAGGGTTTTTTTTAATCATAATTTTCACAATCAGTTAAACACAGTCTCATTCAATGAATATCTAGTGTTATACAATATGGTATGTGCACTTGATATTGAGTCAAGTTGACTTGAGTAAACATTTGATTTTTCTGACAATAGTAAATACTTTTCATGAATTAAAAATGTTTCCTTCCTGAGATCTAGACTTATTAAGTCTCTTAATGTGGAAAATATGACACTTTTTTGGAATGTTCATTTCACTCAATTTATGTGTATATGCTTGTATCAAATATACTTTATTTTTGAATTATCAGCTAAGAATTAGGAGCTTTTGGAGGATAGGAATGTTGACATGGTATTTGAAAAGAAGTTAAAAAGAGGGTTTGGGGACCATCTCATGAGGGAAGGTCACATCAAATTTTTGGAACATTATTTTTATGTAGATTTTTGCAATTAATTGATTGGCATTTTTACATCATATCCTTACTGTTTGAAGGCCTTCCTTTGAGAGATAAAAATCACAAGATATCTGAAAGTAATGGAGAGATTCCTAGAAATATGCAGGTAACATTTGTTTTCATAACAAAAACACATTTGAATGAAGAATGGATCTATTGAAGATGGCCTCAAGGATTATTATGATTTTATTTCATAAAAAATTTAATTTTATGTGCTTTTTGGTATCAAAGCCTCTTATGTGATAATTCTATGAGATATTTTAATTATAATTTTTTAAAAAATAATTCTTAATATACTAATTGCTATACATATTAATCTTAAAATTTTCTCTTTATCTTTTTTGTTTTAAAGTTTTCATATACTTAAAAATGGATTTGCATCCGCAATATGTTAATGAGATTATATCTTGCCGCAAATTATTAATAGACAATAATCAATAGCATTTATACATCCTTTAAGAACACTAAATGTATCATCTATAAATTAGGTTTATGAGTTTAAATTAATATAACAGCACATTCTGATAATAATGAAACAGCTTTCTGATAAAAGTAGTTCAATATCCTGAATTTGAAATGGTTTCAACAAAAATCATATTGATTTATAACTTAATCTCCGAAGTGGTAGCAAATGAAGTCTTGTAAAACAAAATATAACAAACCCAGATGCAATCTTAGTCGCAGATCTTGAAGATGGTGTGATGGCAATTCTAATCCTTAATCATTTAGAGCACGAACTCATTGCCAATCCAGTATTTAAGTTTTTTACGCAGGAGTGGGAGAATATGTAGAGATAAATTTTGAAGTTAAATCCAGAAGTCGGGTATGTTTTAATGGAGATATGAATGTTAGGCATCGCAATTGTAAAAGAGGAGTTAGAGAGATATACTGAAAGAAGCAACAATGTATTATTATAGGAGCATGTAGATCAAGAATTTGACAATGAGATCCTGATCAAACATTCAAATAAAGACTAATGAGATGACTCAGTTTAGGAGGACGCTCAAGAATTTCAAATAAATAGAAGAAAGGGAAAAGCAAGATGGTAAGGATGAAATTAGAAAAGTTTCAGATGAACTGGGCAAATTTGAGGCAAGCAATAACATTTCGAAAGACGAAAAATAAGAACAAATTTATGAAGAAGGAGTGAGATCAGAGAATTTTTAAAATATTATGAGGAACAAATGAAAAGATAAAACATTAATATAAAGAATTACATCAATTTCTTTTGCACTCTTATTTTGTACTTGATTATTATATTTTTCTATTTGCTCACCTAAGTGATTTAAAATTTAATACCAATAATTAACTATTATAATTACATATAATTAATTATATTCAAGCATTAGTTCTATATGGCTAAACGATGGAGTATTACAATAAAAAAAATGATTTGAATGCAACCACTGATAATTAGGAAGTTAATTGACTACTCTGAAAGATTAATCAATTAAAAAGCAATAATAATGACTATAAATACTGTTAAGTGATTAAAAAAAACAACATTATAAATTATATTAACATAAATATATACAAAATGCTTAAACTACATGAAAATAAATATAAGCAATCATAAGAGAAGAAAACATAATTTCACTCTAGTGGCAGCTAGCTTAATTATCAAAGTCTTTACTAGATTTTTGAAAGGAGTCAGTTTAGAACAAAAGTAAGAAAGCTTGTAAATGTAATAAGAAGAATGATCAGGAACTATAGTTGGCATGCTCTTCTTTTCTTCATTTTCAGTTCCATTTCTTTTTTTACCTAATATAGAGTCACATATTGATAAATAAAAACCTTATTCCTATATCTACATCATAAAGAACATTATTTTAATTCAACTTTACCAGAAACCCCCATTTGTGTTTAAATTTTGCTTGGCTATTTTTGAAATCCTAATTACTCCATTTTAACAGTCTAGAGACAGAGAAGCTAGAAACTAATAATATTGGTCCTGATTAAATATCATAAGGATAAAGATAGTTGAGTTCTTGATAATATTTAAGTTACAATATAAAGCTACGATGAAAACTCTTGCTTTTAGTTATATAGTATTCTGCAACAGAGAACTTGATTTAAGTAATAATAAATGATATTCAAAAGAATTGTGTATTAGATTGTGCTCAAAGTCATAATATCTACATATTCATTTAATAATTAGATGATTTAAATTCTAAATAGAATGACTTAAGGACACTTATCACACAGAATAAAAACTAGCATTCCCAATTTATTAACAGTCCTCGTTATCCTTCTAAAGAAATACGTATTAATGCTACGATATTTCCTTAAATAGCTCTTAAGCTGCTTAAAAGAATTTGTTTTAGAGAGTTTCACATTATCAGTCAGAGGCAAAACTAACTTATTATTTTACTTAAACAAATTGAATACTATCAAGATTAGAATATTTAAATTATTTTATAGTTAATATATTATAAAACAATCATAAGGAATGTCGTAAATAATTGGTAATTTCGAATTAAGACATTTATATAGCTGTAAATGATTCAAACGATAATATTTTAATGAGTTATTTAACTCCATAAGAACATTTCTACTGTAGCTAATACCTAAAATTTTCACTTAAATTGTGATTAATTATAATAGATTTAATAAATACGAATAAAGATTTGATTATATATTTTCATAAATAATGAAAGATAGTAGCAAGGTTAATAAGAAAGAGAAATAGGGATATAATGAAGTAAAAGAATGATACAAACAAAGATGGTATAATTTCCAGGACTCAATTGAGTTGCAAATTGTAGATAAAAATGGTGCTTTAATTATTTATTTATATATACTGATGAATTAATCAGCATATTTAATATGTTCATTATGGCTTAATCAAATTGAGGCCATTCATAACGCTGAGATACTTGGCCTTATTTAAGGAACTTTGTTTACAGACTGAAGTATCTTTCATTATTTGTTCTTTTAAATAACATTATAAATCTCAGTTTAAATTGTATTTCATTTGTAATAGTCTCTATATATATTAGATAGAGCAATGCTTTATTAAAAACGGCAATTTTTTAAAATATACTTTATAAAAATTAAAAATTGCATTGAACTTAAATTATTCAAGTTCAATTAATAACTCCGATTCATCGATTCATATAATTGACTCATTATATACCTGGTAATTATGATGAATATGCTCTGTATCATAAGTTTCCAATACATTTATAGTTTTTAAATATCTCCTGGAGTACGAAAGAAACCACAGTATATGAATTATTCAAATTATAAAAAGAATCATAACCATTATCTTATTTACAATTAATTATACAAATTTTGGTTTGTAAATAGTAATATTTAAAATTAATACAAATTCAAAGTCAAATTCTATATGAACAACTTCATTTACTATTATACATGTATAATATTCTCTTTTCAATAAGAAAAGTGAAGAAAACAAAAGACCTTTTCTTGGTAGGAATCAACTTTTAATAAATCAACTAGTATATACATATAATTATTTTAATGGTTTTAGACTGGTTAAATTATTATAGTAAATATAATATTCTATTCAGAGATTAAATTCATTAGGAAATTTAATTATTATAAAGTTAAGTTATATTTTAAACTAATTGATAGTTCGATTAATTATGAAAATGATTACTACAAAACTGTAGGGTACCTTTAGTTTTTTTCTGAGCATTTTTATTATAAATTTTATCGTGAAATGACTTGAGGAAATAGTTTTTTATTTGCATTCTTTTTACAATTAATTCATTCTTATTAATTATCATGAAATTATTTATACACTGCTTTTGTGTCTTATTTTAAAAATAACATAGTCACAGCTAAATTCATCTTGACATGTAATTTCGAAAAATATCATCTTTTGCTTTTGTCTCTTCTTTTCTTGTTGTCGAAAGGAAATTATATTCTCTTAATTTTTCATGCTATTTTTTTACTTAATAACTCAGTAATTTACGAGATTTTAAACTACTTTTTCACTTATTCATTGACTGGAAAGTAGTATACTATGGCCTTAAGATCTTTTCAGTTTATGACTTAATAAAATGAGATGATGGGAAAACATGAAATTATGGCATATGAGTAATATTCAAATAAAAGGTAATCAAACTATTGCCATAGAAGATCCATGAAAGACGAGCATACCTAGGATAAAATAATAAAACAACATAAATTTTGTTTCACTATCATGTACATTTATCATATTTAAGAACTAGATTAAATAAATTTCTACAGGAAATTACGGTATTCTGCCATAAAATACAGTGAAACATGCTTTTGCTTTTTGCTAGTTAATTAGTTTTAGCATTGAAAATGTTATGCCTTTAATCCAAATCTGTCAAGATTACATTTTTATTTTTCATAAGTTATAGCTTAATGAAAATACTCATCAATGTAAATATAAAGAAATTTATTAAGAATTGTTTTTATAAAATTACATTGAATAATTTTTATATAATTCTAAAAATTTTGATATAAAGTTATATTAAATATTATAAAGTATTATATCATCCTCATCTTTTGAGTTCTTTAATATTAAATAAATAATTAATAAATTTAAATATTTGGATTAATAGAAATATGGTATAACAAAATTGATGATTTACACATTTCTTTGACTATGAGATTCATTTCTAATGTTCTATATTATGACTCGTAGTAATCCATTAATGCTCATATTTTAATGGAATTTTGATATGTTCTTAGAAAAATATATTATTATAATAAAATGAGTAATACTAATATCATCACAATAAATATAAGTTACAGTAACATATATTAGGTTGAAAAAAAGGCCAAAGTAATGTTGAAATGCTTTTAAAAAATTATATAAGAGAATGTAAAAAATAGGAGAAAAAGAAATAAATTAAATTAATTACTATATTATTTAGATCTATTAAGATTATTTCTCTAATATTAGAATTATTTATAAATTATAATCCTTTAATAAATGAAGATGGTTGTTCTCTCATTCGCAGGAGTCGTCTTTGCCTTTGCTGATTTCAGAGTCAAGCATCTCTCCTGAGATCACAAGCACGATGAACAATTTAGTGATGGTCCAGTACTTAAGTGCAATGAAACTGCCCACTCAACTGGCTTAAAGTGCAATGAGTTCAAATACTGCATCCACGCTGATCGTCAACCATGCTTACAAGCAACCAGTTACCGCTATGAAGACTTGCTAGAAAAAGAATCCTGGAGTAGTCTTTGATGACCATACCCACTGCAATGAATTCGGTTTCAGTTTCAATGGAGACCCAGTCCACCAGTCAGTCCAAGTTGAAAGATGTCAATCACACAACGACTTCAACTGTGATCACTCCGACAATAAATTTCATTTCTGCATTCCATGAAATCCACTTAGTTTAAGAGGATTTGCCTAAACGTTTTGCGGTTGGCGTCTTCAGACTTTTCTTGAAGTTCTAAGCTTTTTCTTTTAAAATGCTAAGAATTCGTGGGGCACCCAATGATGGTTTAAGATCTATGGTCAAGACACTTCCCAGAAGTTTTCCTCATTAACAAAGAGACCACTGATTCTGTTGCTCAAATCACTGCCACCTGCAATGTTGTTAAAGTTGTCAAGACATTCACCAAGGCTATTAGAGAGGGTTCTTCAACTTTCATTTCCAGAATAGATGGAGATATGAATAAGCAAAACCCAAATTAAGCTAATGAATACTTGAAATCATCTACTGATTCAGAAAGAGGACAACTTATTGGAAAGTTCTTATAAATCGTTGCTGACTGGTCTATCTGAAGAGAAAAATAGGATATAATAACCTATGAATAACATAACAAATTTGCAAAATCATTAAAACAAATTGACAATAAAATATGTTTGCTATTACATAATAATTTAATTCAAATCCCATTCTTTCTCAATCTGCCATTTATATTTGCATTTTTTATATACCCTATTTTTTACATTCTTTTATTAAGTTTTACTTTAACAAATTAGTATCAGTCTTTCATCATATGCGTGAATTCTTCAAAAAGAAATATGTGCATCTCCATTTAAATCGATTGCTTAATTACATCTTTGACAATTTTCTCTGAGACAGTCTTTCAGAAACCAAGAACTACAATGATTTCCCTGATTTAGTGAAGCCACTATTGCACTAGTCGAGCCATTCTGAATTCCTTCTGTAATTTCTTGTTGGTGCAGAGATTTTTCTCATTCAAGAAGCAACGATGAATTCAGAGAAGTCAAGAAATCCACTGCCATCAATATCTTCAGACTTAAACATCTTTTCAATCTCATTATTATTATTCATGTACTATACTGAAAGCAAATCGTAACTTTCCAGAATTTGTTAAAGTTAAAGCTTTTTGTTTCAATTCTTGTCAATGTCAATGACAGGGACTCGTATATTCCATTTGCCATAAAGTAAATATTTGATTCTGGATCTCTAGTATCTTGTATTGGTCAATCTGCAGTCAGTCTAGGTATCAACGTTTCGGCATTTTCAACTTACTTTATTGCAGTCAGTATGGGGGATTGATTGGAGATTGGCGAGCAACGAGTAGTACTGCTCGACGCGGCTCAGGCTAACTCACAACGGTGTAACTTCCAATTCAAAAATCTCTTCGGGAGCAGAGATAATCGAGCATCACTGTTTCCAATCAGGCCATTGGAGTTTCCTCAAATGATGGTATACGCATTCAGTGTTAGTATTTTTTTATTTTGAAGAAAAGATTATAACTGTTATTCCTGCACAACCCTAAAGGCTACAACCCTTTTCTTTTGTATCTAATATCTTTCCTCTATGATGTAGTTTAGAGTCCCATTGCGGATTCTCCTTCATTCTAAGGAATTTCAATGTTGAGCAGTGATCTTCCGAATAAAAAAACAGAGATTTCTTGAGGCATTCAAGATTGTGTGCTGCAATCGTTGGCATCTTCACACCAAATCTGACAGGCTCAGATGCCAAGAAAGTCGAAGTTTATGTATGTTTAGATAACAGTGTATACAAGACTTTTTATCGCAACTCATCATTGAATGCTTGTGTTTTATACTTGCAGTCTCAGCTTTAATGGAGTTGACATATCATGCACCTCTAACTCACAATTCAACAAAGACTACTTGAAATACGCAAATACAAATCTTGAAGCGGCAAAAAGAGTCTTAAGTAATTACTATATTTTTTAAAAATAGTAAATTGTAATTAATAATTGATTAATAATAAACAAAATGAAAATTGAAAGGCTGTGTGATAAACTGTTCATTCAATAAAAGGTAAGTTTCAAAATAGATATCTAATTTTTTATTTTTATAGGGGTCCTACCCAAGTTAAGTGGCAGTAAAGATGCAAACTTCGCAAAGTAACCTAGAGAGGAGACAAAAAGACAAGAAGATCAACAAGGATGATATCAGTGTCAGTGATGATAATGATGAAACTTATTTTTCAATATATACATTTTTAATTTTTACTATAACTTTTGTTATAATTATAAGTCAATATTAATTACAACTCACTTTATTCAAAAAATATCATAAATGCCGGACTTGCTAGTGATTTTGTATGATAGTTAGGCATACTAGGTCACCGGTATGTTTTGTCAGCCTTGCAATGTTGATTCATGAAATGGAGTTACAATCAAGGTAGATTACTTCTACGTCATGACTTTCTTCCAATAATACACAGTTGCCTGCTAGACATCCCCCAGTCCCGCCACGATGAGCAGCCACTGCTTTGGGCTATCAGGTAAGCACCCATATCTTCTTCTTCACTTGGGCTGTGCAGCCTGAGACATAATTTATGGCATTTAGGAATAAACTTTGAGTCTGATTAATAATGTTAAATTTCTTAAATACTAGACTAGTTAGCTATTGATAAAGGCCCTTTATCTAATAATTAGTACTTAGTAATCAGAACGAAAAGCAACTAAATATTAAGAATAATGATAATTAACTTAAATTTGAGTTTACTTTTAGCAACTCTTAATATTAAAAAGAAATACTCTTTTATAAAGGACCTACCTGGTAAGAGAATTGACTGAATGAAGCATGCAAAGCTATCACTAAGTTACAGGAATGATCAGGAAAGGTGTGAATACAATAAGTCAAAAGGTGATAGTATTTGGTTAATAATAAAATGGTATAGTTGTTCAAATTGTCCTTCATTATTGAGCACTTTGGCTTGATAAAATTATAACTAGCAAAATAAGATGTCTCTAATCAAGATCAAAATTGGGCCTTCGAATAAAGACTAAAATTAACCTAATCAAACTTCGTATACAAGAAATAGAAATTTGAGTGGTCTAGTAGGACTGAAAATTTGTTTAACGAAATTCACCATTCACTCATAAGTTATTCAAAATTGATAAGAAAACTAAATTAATTTTTAATAAAATGATTTGTTGCTATTAAATATAAATTTGAGATAATACTGGAGATATTCTATCTTTCTTAAAAAAGAAATATAACCAAATTAAATAAAATAATTTGAAGAATTCTACAGTCAATATGTATTTTGAAATAAATAAAAAGAAAAAAAAATGATAAAAATAAGTAAAAATAACATCAAAAATGTTATGCAACGCAAAATTATGTGTCCTTCCCTTTACTTTTTTTTTGCTTTCTCTTTTTCTATGTTTCCTTTTCTCTTTTCGCTTCCTATTTTTCTTCCAAAATCTTTTAAGAAGCATTTAATATAATATGGTATATTAAAATATATTTATATATTTTTTTTTCAAATAAATTAATTCTTTGAAATAATTTATTATATTATACATTTTACCTAATTAGGTAACTTAATTAATTTTTTATATTAATCAAATCTTATATAAATATAAGAATAAATAAGTTAATATATACCAATTTTTTAAAATTTTCTTTTTTTGTACCTTTATAAATATTTTCTTACTACATTTTCTTTAATTTAAACCATAAAATCGACATTAACATGCTAAAATTTTAAAATTATCTCACTCAAATTAACCTAAAGCAACACTAAAATTGATCTTTTGATCCATGAAATTTAAATTTAAATAACATACAATCCCTTTTTAAGATTATTCTTAATAATTATACCTTTAATAATAGTATAATTAAATAATAAGCTCGATGAAAATGAAATCTATTGATGTTCCCAATAAAATTATTGACTTCTTCGGTATCATGCAAAGTCCTCTACAACAGATTCTTCAGTATATGAGACTTATTAATAAGTCTCAAAAATTATAATCAGAAAGATCTGCTTGTTGAAAGTTAAGGGAAAGTTAATATAGCAATAAAATAAAAAAAGCATTTATGAAAAATTGAATTTATAGCAAAAAGAATTCTTAGCTTCATAATAACAATTATAAGATCAGTAGCATCTCTCGATCGGAGCAAGGGGGCTGACTTGTTTAATAATAAATTTTAAGGAGTAAAAATAACTCCATATTAATAGCACATATTTTATAAAATATTAGGAATAAAGCTTAAAAAAGTGAAGAAGAGATATCATATAGTAGAAAAACTTAAAGATATAAGAAGAAAGATTAAAAAAGTTTTAAAAGCTCTTGAGCATCAAAGAATTTAATTAAAAAGTTATATTCATAGATGAGACTATTTTCAAACCCTAAAGCTAATAATTTCAAGCATTGTCAAATAATTATAAAAATGTAGAGTTTGAATAACAAGGAATAAAACATTCAACAATAGCAGTGGCTGTATGTATAAGTTAAGACTTCGGGATGGAATATTATTAATCATAAACAAAACCAATTAAAAATAAGAATTTATAGTGAGTAAGAGACTTGAGCCATTACTATTGAAGTGAAGTCAAGAAATGACATAATTTATGAATAATCTCTATACGCACAAATCGAAGAAAATGCAAAATTTTATAAAATACATGGAAAATAATATTTAATGCTCCGAACTCATCACAATAAAATTGCATAGAAGAATTTTTCTCATTGGTTAAAAGAAGGTATAGGTTTTTACATTTAAAAAATTCAAATTCGAATTCACTTAAAAGAGGCACTTAGATATAGTTAACGATTCTATAGAACATTTTTCTAAAGAATAAATTCAATTAATTATTGCAAGATATCATTAAATTTTAGAGCAATATATAAGGGACAAGCAATCAGAGTGAATAGTATAATTTTCATTATAATGTTAACTAATTAAACAAAATTAAATATTATTTTTAATTATTTGCCACTTTCCTATCTCTCTGATGGATTATTATTATTGAATTGTTGCATTTCACTCTGTTTTAGCCAGTCTTGAAATCAATTTATAATTCATATTATTTTCTTTTCTTTGTCATTTATCTTTTTGATTTTGATTGGACTTTCAAAAATGCATTGGCTCTCCCTATGTGTTCTAATAATTTTAAATAAAATATAAGTTTTATATTACTTGTGAAAAAGGGTTCCTACTGTATAGCCTAATATATTTCATCTTTAATTGCTATTGCCTCTTCTTGTTAATAATTCAATTCACTTTAATTCCTTAATCTGTTTTATCCTTTATTTAAATCTTGGAAATAATTTGACTTAAAAATTCCACCAAATTTTTAGAAAAGTCTCTTTCAAGCATCTTTTTATCATCTTAATAGTAATATAGGTGTCTAAGAATATTCTGAATCTTGAGTTCAGGGTAGTGAGGAACTTTAATATCAAAAATATCTTTTTATTTTATTAGAAATTTAGTCACTTTTAAATAATCTTTAATAAATCTCTTTGATGTGTTTTCATATTATGGGAGGCAGTAGTTTTTTAAAATATATATGAGCAAAAGATTCAATAAAAATTTGAATATTTGCCGAAAATTAGTAAAAAATCAACAATTTTTCTATAGTTTTTATTTTTATATTTATTATTAAAGTATTTTAACCACACTCCTTCCCTAACAGTAAAATTATTTGGGATAGAGTGTGGTATAGTGTGAAAATAATTATTAATTTATATTATGCTATAAAAACAACATTTAATTTATATAAAACAACATTTTATTTTTAATGATTATAGATTCTATTTTATACTTCATAAATTAAACGATTAATGATATAATTTTAAAACTCTCTATAAAATAGTAGAATATAATAAGTCCTGATGATTAATCTATTATCATTAAACATAAAATGTTGTTTTATATAAATTAAATGTTGTTTTTATAGCATAATATAAATTAATAATTATTTTCACACTATACCACTCTCTATCCCAAATAATTTTACTGTTAGGGAGGAGTTTGGTTAAAATACTTTAATAATAAATATATATATAAAAATTATTTTAAAATTGTTGATTATTTACTAATTCTTGGCAAATATTCAAATTTTTATTGAATATATTTTATTGAGATTTGAGAAAGTGTGCCATTTGTACTTTCATGTCAACTTGACCTAAAAAGATCTGGCATCTACAACTTTGACATCGCCCTACTTTACTTCCTCTATTCCTTCCATTCCAACCAAATTTGTCATAAATTGTGATTTAATTAATAATTACAGAAATATATATATATATATAATATATATATATATATATAGAATATTCTTTTATAGAGCTTAGCCCTCTATCTTGTGGATGATAAAATATTACAATGTTACTAAATATAATTAGTAGCAGACTCAGGAAGTACTTATATAAATAATTACTGTTATTGATAATTATATTTGATATTATGATTAATCCTTAATTAATATTCTTCACTAACTAACTTTTGATAAGTTCAAGAATTATTATAAATAGGCAACAGAGTAGTTAAATAAATGTGAATTATAAGATTAATTACAAAAAACTTGTTCTTATATTTCTAATTTAACTGAATATAAATTTATACTATACTATGATGATTAATTTCATAAATTAATTATATTAATTTTTACGATGCATCACCAACATTTAAATAGTTGGTGATGCATCACCGACTTTTAAAAACTTGATGATGCACCCAAATGATATTATAATTATCAATTTAATTTAATAAGTTTGTCAATTTATCAACTATACATCTATAAACAAAATTTCAACATAATGGTTAAGATTTTTAGAATGAGAAAATAAGCCAAGGCAATAGCAAATTATTAACAGCGAAAAGAAGCGATATAATGATTTCAAAGATGTAAGAGACTACGAAATTTATAATGAAAAATTTATAAAATCGTGTTAGCAGACAAATAAAATCCAGATTAAACTGAATGACCAAAAATGTTAATATTGTGTGAGACTTGTAAGAAATACAGAACCCCCTAGAGAATTCAAAACATGGCAGATTAATATCTTAATAAACCAAAAAGAAATATCAAAGATTTACCAAATTAAATGGAAAGTATAATTGTCAAATATATAAGATTGTAGTTTTCAACCTTATGAGCTAATAGATTCTTTGATAAAACATTTATTGACTCATACAAAGAAGTAGTTAGGCTCCAATGAAGTTAAAATTAATGTAAGTTAAATATTATCAAATAATTATTTTAGTTAATTTAAAAAATGAAGTCTAGTAAATTTTCAAGATATTACAAGATTTTAATAATAGAAAAATATAAATTTATTATTTTGAATTATTGAAAGTCTAACTGCTTGATGATGAATAAAACAACAATCATAATTAAAATCAGTATTCTTAAATTAAAAGCTAAGAGAAATTGGTTGGAACGAGGATGACAGGGCGAACCTTTCTAAAGATAGAGGTAAATATTTTACCTCATTAGTCCGAAAAGCGTCCCCCCCAGCTGGATCGTAGGATCCGGAGGTATTTCTAACAAAGAAGTACCAACATACTCACGAGTGGCCAATATCATAGAGTATGTCTGTCTTGACACCCTCAAGTCAGTACATTCTTTTAGTACCAGTTCACAACCTGCTAGGCACTACAAAGCCTAGCACAAAGGAGCACTCAATCACTATAGGTTTTCTTAATTTTCGAATTAATTACCTCAGAGCCAAGCAACCTAAATCTGCTAAAAAGTTTACTGACGTCCAATTAGTACACAGCCCAGCTCCAAAACCCACCCCAAAGTCCACTCTCTGTTCATGATGACATTTTTAACTTCAAGATGGCATGAGGGCTAACCGAACAAATATCGTCATTAGTTAACACATCTCTAAGTAAGAACTACACAGAACAATAAAAACAGAAGGAAGAAATTCAACACTGTCAAAATCCTCATAAAATATCAAACAATCCTCTCACAAAAATTCCTAACATCGGACCAATCAAAGAAAAGGCTTAGAGAAGCCATCTTCCTATTTAATGGAAGAAAACAACGAAGATACAAATCCGAAGGAATCACTCCTAATCTCTAATACGTCACGACTACTAATTTCCTATTCAATAGGAAAATTAATAATTATTAGAGAATCACTCCAAGATTGACAAAAGGTTACCAAAGATATGTTGGGAATCACCCCAAATATATTAGGCAATTTAATACTAAATATAAAACTAAATAACACTGTCACATAAGTAGTAAGGAGTAAGCACCACTCAACCAAAAGTCAAACAACATAACTAACATCTAAACTAAATATATTCTGGCATAAAGGCAGAGAAAATACTTTTTAAAACCCATAAACCCCTAAATCCCTAAACCCCATAGATTTACTAGTTAAATCTGGATATTAACCAATACAATTAGTTATTCCTATTAAATAATATATAAAATATTTGGGACTTTTGTGTATTAAATAATAATAAAAATTGATTAAAGATGTTCTAGAAAGTGGGACTTCATGAACTGAAGATCAATGGGAAATGGTGCCCAATTTGTAACTCTATCGACTGCCTTGAAATTAATTACAGAACATTGAGATCATTCGAATAAACCATGGAAGAACTCTAAGATTATGTAGAGTTTGGAGTCTATGATGGAGTCAGATCCATCGATAGAGAAAAAGAAGAGAAAGAGATTGAGAAATATGTACTAAAATTCAACCAAGAAAGAGTATACCTTAGACAGTTATGATCTCACAAGTATTCATTATTTTGATTGAATTTTTAAGATTTAATTAAAAGAATCTAAAATGAGACAACCAAAGAGATTGAACAGATCAGATGATATAATTATTATTAAAAGGGCTAGACCCTTATATGCTTTAAAGCTTATTGATCGGGGATCTTCAGAGACCTCAATGTGATCAAATTATTATTATTATTAAAATCAGTAAATAATAAACACTGACTCGATGGATTTCCTTACTCATAACAGTGAATATGAGGATCATTAGTTTTAACAGAAATAATTAAATAAACTGCTTAATGAAAGTCTTTTTTAAGAAATAGAATATATATTTTCAGAATCAAGTAAGAATGGAATATTAGTTGAAAAATTCAAAACTTTAAAAAGAATTAAAAGAAATGCACTATGTTTTCAAAATATTTAGTCTTTTAAGAATTAAAGTCAAATTCTTAGCTTTTATAATAGATATGGAGTGAGTTTAGATTCAAATCATGCTTCACAAAAATGAAATTATAATACTAGAACACCATTCTTGGAATTTAAGTTGAAGAAGATGAGTTGATATAAATCAAAAAATTATTAAACTAATTTTAGAGAAATTCTAATAGAGAAATATGTAAAAGAACAATTAGAATTAGGATTAAATGGAATATATGAAGGCTCGAAGGAATTACTTGAAAATTAAATTTGTCATAGAGATATCAAACCTGAAAATATACTCATATAATTAAATGATGACTTTCAGATATTCTTAGTAAATTATAATTTTGTAATTTATTCAAAAGATTAATCAAATCAAAATCTAATCCACAAAATCCATTTATCAACTCAGCATTGCAAATTTCAAGTGGATCATATATTTCTCGGACATTTATGCATGTGGATTGATTATTGTAGAAACCTTGGCAGACAAGAAAGAATATAAGAAAATAATAAAAAGAAGTAAAATCTAAAGATAAAAATGAAGAATATTTAAAAACAAAGTCTCTATGTAGTGAGTTATAGATAATTATAAGGAAAATAATAATTAATGAGGATCAGACAGCTAAGATCAAAGAGGTTGGAGCAAGTTTATATAAATAATTTAACAAGAGATGATAATTAATTACTTTAAGATTTTTAACTGCAATCTAAAATAACGAATGGTCTTAAGAACAGAAAAAATGATTCAACACTTTTAATCATTCTAATAGTGGCAATTAATTATTAAGCGATCCTTCGAAGAATTGCAACTTACAAACACTTTCCCTATTTACTAAAATGAATAACTAATAGCTGCTATAAAAGATTGAGTTGATGAGTAGTACTAAGAGCAAATTGAAATTTTATTTACATAATAATGTCTAAAACTTAAGATTATATAGGGGCATAGAGTTAAATTAACATTATAATTATGAGTCTTGAAAAAGCTTTAAATGACAACTTTCAGTTAAAAGATAACTTTCTTTTGCTAAGTAAGTGATATAGTAACCATGTTAGATAATGAAAAATAAATATTATCATACTTTAATTTCAAAATAAATAATTAGTTTATTTTCAATTAAATAATCTCTCCTTGAAGAGTTAAGTATATAATTATCAATAATAAATTGATTTCATGAACTCTTATACTTCCAAGATAAAAAATAGAGACTAATAATTAACTACGTTAAAATAGAGCAAGTAAAAGTAATTATAATAGCTTGAGAAGAATGCAGACAAAATTCTGACGCTGATGAAGAATTATGTATATTACTTTATTAAAACATTCAGATAAATAATGAAATGACAATAAAATTATTAATACATATAAATTTTAATATTAATTACATTTACCATTTACTAAATTCCTTTAATGATATATAATTTTAAAAGTAGATTATTGATTTTTATCAAATTATAATTTTAAAAACAATGCTTAAAATAAATCTTTTTATTAATTATTAATTTGATTTGATTGAAATTTGAACTAATTACCTAGGTGGAAATGATCTTTTATAATAGATTATAAATAATAATAATAATAATAATAAGATCAGATTGAGGTCTCTAGGGACCCCT
This sequence comes from Oxytricha trifallax, assembly GCA_000711775.1. Taxonomy (NCBI): domain Eukaryota; phylum Ciliophora; class Spirotrichea; order Sporadotrichida; family Oxytrichidae; genus Oxytricha; species Oxytricha trifallax. The sequence goes on from ARYC01000128.1 coordinate 194,795, forward strand.
GATCAATAATTATATGTTAATATACATAAAGGAAAAGCCCTTTCAATTAATTTTATTTTGTTAATATGAACATTAACTACTCTCAATTCTAGTTTGTTCTTCTCTCTCAAAATGTTCTTACCATTTCTTAATTTTCTATATTCTTTTCTGTGTCTCTTTCTTATCTTGAAATCTGAGACACAATGGCTTAATTCATGATGGCGACCAACTGTGCTATTGCTCTTTCTTTGTTAGATAATGTAGGTGAAAAGTGCTCTCTCTTTAATACTTCTTAGTTGTAGCTCAGCTTAAAATAAAGGGCTGAATTGATTAATCAACTGGATCTCCCATTGTTCAAAGTTAGGGTCAGTGTTCAGTTCTTTTGTTTCTATCAATCTTTGCAGAAGTTCGAATCTTGGTCTCTCGGTTTAAAACATTATAATATACTCAATAGGAGTTTTACTACACCTTCTTAATTTTGAGTAATAAATCTAGCTTAATACTTAATGTCTCTTGTCTACTATTAGGTGTTTACTTATGTTCTGTTGAAGTATTGATCAGAATCTGATCAGTTTCTGAAGCATAGTGAAGTCGTGACATATTGCTAGTTTCCCTATTTAATACTTCCTGATGAGGAGGATTTAAAGAAAATATCTTCTTTTGGGAGTGATTCCTTCAAATCTTGGGATACTTTTTCTTCTCCTTTTTCTTAGAAATCCTGTTTGTTAGAGTCCAATATTTACTATTGGTTAAGTATTTAAGTATCAGATTAATTTCTTTTAATTTTAATTAAAGAAGTGCGGTCTACTATTCGGGTATTTTGGATTTGGTTAAAAGATTTTATCTTAGGTCGCACTATAAAATAGTGGGTTTATCCTTTGCCTTATTTAGTAGTGGGATTTTGGTTTAGTTATCTTTGGGTGTTGTTTAAAGAATTATTTCTGGACCATTGTGTAGACTCAACTTTATTAGTTTTGGCTTAGTTTTTCAAAGTTTTGTTGCCTAAGCTTTGTATATTATTATGAAAGTGTGTATGACTTTGTTAGTAGGATACATTACTATACAATTTTTATAGACATTTTGGTTAGGTGGTATCATTGGTACCTTATAGGCTGGCAAACTTTGAGGTATTAATAGTGGGCGTCTTTGTAGTTGTCCATGTACTCTAAAAAAGTATGTTTTGTACATATCTTTCTTTTACGGTATTGAGATTTCTTTGTACCAATTGTAGATTTAGCTGTATAGACTTATGTATATGGAGGTTTCAAGTTACATTTCTAAGTCTGAGTCTAATTCGTACTTTGAATCTGAGTCTTCACTGAAGTAGATGTCGTACTCTGGGTATCTGTTGGGTTTTATGGATTGTAATCTCTTTAATTGACATCTCATTGTCTGTTACCCAATGGTTGTAATTATTTTGTCCATTGGTAGCTTTGCAGGTGCTTAGTGTTTGAGAGAGCTTAAGATTCGAACTCATTTTGGGGAACCTTGGTTTAGGGACTCTTAATTCGGAATGTGTGCCATATAGAATTATTCATCTCAGTTCCTTTTTGTATCAACCTAATTTAATATAGATTAAAAATAACTATATCATAATTGAAGATAAAGATTCTTTGAAATTTATAAATATTAAATATTTTTATGTATGGGGCAGGAAACTTCCTAAGGGGTAGGAAACTACCTATTTGGGTCAGGAAACTTCCTCCCCAAAATGCTTAAATATCAATAAATAATTCTTTTGTTAATATTTATACACATTGTTTTACTATATGATAAAAATATATTAATAATTCAATTACTTTCAAAAGATTCATATGCAGAATTAGGATTTACAAGAAAGAAACATTAATTTAATAAGCAGAGAGCATTAATTACCAGAGAAAACTAATTGAAGTCACAAATGATTGTAGAGATACTTAAAATTAAGCAAGAAAACTCAGAGGTAGACTTCAGAAAGGCAAAATGATATTCAGAAAATTGAGGAAATACTCTGTTTTAAAGAATCAAAGAACTCTGATTTGAGAAATAATCAGGCTTTTATCATGTTATGAGCAAAATTTGACAAATACATATGATTATACTTATATTTTAAATATCAATCAGAAGAATAATATTACTATCGATCATAAATCTTTGAAAATAAAAAATTGTCATAATTCATAAATAAACAGAAAATAATTTGATATTAGTAAATAAAAAATGGATTACTAAAGTCTTTAACATCAGTTCTCATTTAGGTAAGTAGCTTAATTTTTTCTATATATCTATCTATTTAAAATCATCAAATTTATTAGCGCTTATCTTATTAATATCAAAGATTATTTCATAAGTACTACATTTTTAAAGATAAAAGTAGTGAATTTTCTATGATTTTTACTATAACTATCAATAGAACTAATACAATAGAGGGAATTAATATACTTCTCATTTTCATGCTACAAGACCTATCATATCACATATCTGAGTAATAAAAACAAAAACAGTTGTTCGCTAAAATAGAACATTTTAGGAAAACTTGAAATAATTAAATGTCTCATGAAATAAAATGAAGCACAGTTAGAAATATAAAATGAAAAATGTGATTATTCATCGCAGTTTAAAGTTATTTTCGCACATTAATCTAATTTAGCTTATAAATATATTTTAAATGCCAGTTTGTAATTTATTTTGTAAATATAATTTCCCGATATCTTGTATTTTATCAATAATAACATTCATTTCACTTTATTAGACCTATTGAAATCAGATTAGTTAAAGAAATTCAAGAATCATTTCATTAAATGCAAGAAATCAGCTGCTACAAATTTGTTTAAGTAACTACAAAGATAAAAATTAAAATCTAAAGAAATTTTTCATTGTATTGATTATAGAATATTTTGTTGAAGAATCTTAATTCATTAAATCTCTTTTCATATTCGATACTGTATTATAATTAATGACTAAATTCAGGGATGATATTGATAAATTAACTAAATTCTATTAGACAGAACATAAAAAGTATCTTGAAGTAGAGTCTAAGTTTAGATCTTACAATTAAAACTTAAATAACTATAAGATAACTGAATCATTTGGAAGTCATTTTACTAAATTTATAGTGGAAATCGTAATAAATATCTTATTGTTTTAATATATGATTATAAAATATATATTTGAGTAGACAAAGCAAGATAAAATGTAGGGTGGCTAAGAATGAGAATGAGAAAAATTAGAAGAGAAATGCCAATTTAGAGGAAGGGGGAGATTCATTACAAATTTCCCTGTAATTGAGGTAAACCCCAAAACCTTAAGATGCTGATGAAGACAATGATTATTAAAGTAAGTAATTAAGTTATAATGTATAATAATGAAGTTAAAAAGTAATAGTTTGTTTCATAATATCAGTTATTCATGAATTGAGTAAATTCTTTTTGAGACTTTATCGAATAAAAATTACTTACCCCTCAATGATGATAAATCTAACATGGTCATTCCTTGAATTATATCTCTAGACCGTTTGTAAAATATCTTATTCAAATTTTGGTTACATAACTTAGCAAGGTTCTACTTAAGTTTTATCACAATTTTATACTTATTTAGATGTTTTAGCTTGTTATTAAATAATAGTGTTTCCTTTATTTTAAATTTCTTATTTCTCAAGAATTTTGACTCTTGAGTTAACTATTTTAATATTGTTATTAATAGTTTCTATGCTTTCATTAATCACTTTATAATTATCTTCTTAAGCTTTGTTAATTTTATCTGAAAGAATTTTTATTGTTTTGGTTTATTCGCTATTAAGTGCTTCTTGCTTTGAAATATTTTTGAGTTATTTATTCAGATTTAGTGAATTTATACTAATTTTATGAGAGAATAGCTAGAATTTCATCAATTCTTTTGTTTAATAAAGCGAACTATTGAATAAGAATGGTTGTATATTTAAAATACAGATATATAATGAAAATGTCAATAGCATCAACTCTTGTATTGTCTTAAAACCTCAATTTTCTTCATTATCTTCTTCATCACTATCATACCTTGTTCTGCTTCAAACCACGAAAATATTCGCGTTGAGTTCTTGATCTTCTTAGTGTCAAAGATATCTGAGCTAGAGATGCTGTGGCTGCAACCTCGACCTCTTCTCACTTTAACACTGTGTTGGTGGAGTGCTGTTAGTCTTAGAGACTCCATTATGTTTAGCCAAAATTTTAGAAATTTCAGAGATTTAATAAATTAAATTATGTCTATTAAAACTTTTTAAGTTTTAATGCTTGAGAAATTTTAATCATACTAATAGTTTTAATCTATAACGAAATTTTATTAGAGATGTTTTAATTAATTTTAGTCAAAAAATATAATAATTCAAACAAGACATAATTTAATTTATTAAATCTCTGAAATTTCTAAAATTTTGGCTAAACATAATGGAGTCTCTAAGGCTAACAGCATCTCCACCAACACAGTGTTAAAGTGAGAAGAGGTCGAGGTTGCAGCCACAGCATCTCTAGCTCAGATATCTTTGACACTAAGAAGATCAAGAACTCAACGCGAATATTTTCGTGGTTTGAAGCAGAACAAGGTATGATAGTGATGAAGAAGATAATGAAGAAAATTGAGGTTTTAAGACAATACAAGAGTTGATGCTATTGACATTTTCATTATATATCTGTATTTTAAATATACAACCATTCTTATTTCATCTTATTCGCTTTACTTAATTAAGTTCTTGGGCACGCTTAGAATGATTTGTCAGCTACTCTTGTGACTCAATTCAAATATTAGGGGAAGCTTTCTTAATGTCATCAATTAACAATTTGAAGGTATCTTAAATTTCCTCTATTCCTTCTCTTATTAGATATTGAATTTAGTTAACATCCAAGTCTTTAACATTCATATCTAATTCTTCAATTCTTTGTAAAGTTTTATCTATGTTCTAACTGAGTTTTTCAAATATTTGTTTTTCTTAAGCTTCAGGTACTTAAACCAGTAGTCTATTGTACATGTTTTTCATGGCATCGGCAGTCATTTGTTTGTAATTAGTTGAAATTATTTCTTAGACTCTATCTGAATTTAGAGCAGTGACCATGACCAAACCTCTACTCAACATTTTCTTGGTCACCTGGTTACTTTGCTCGTGGTTCTCGTGACCATGGTGACCATGACCATGACCACTTTTTCCACGTGACCATCACTTAAAAATACACGATTTCATTGTTAACTCGTCAAATGACGTAAAAATAGAGCAGTGACCACGACCACGCCTTAACTCACCAGTGACGTGGTCAAGTTTTCACTGCCCTCGTGGTCCTCGTGACCATTACCTTTACCATTGTGAACATCACTTGTAAATTCATGATTTCAGTGTTAATTCGTAGAATGACGTCAAAATAAAGCAATGACCACGACTACGCCTCAACTCACCAGTTACGAGATCACGTGGTCACTCCCCTCTTGACAATGACCGTGACTATGATGACCATGACCGTGATCAAAGTGACCATGACCATGACCATGGTGACCACGTAACCATCACTTAAAAATGCATATTAAGAAACACTTATTAAATAATTCTTGAAATTTTTAAGGATCATCAAATTTAATTACTAAATTCGTTCCTAGGATTTTTAAACAATCTCTATTTTAGAATAATTGCTTATGCTTGAAATATTAGATACTCCATTTTTTAAATATAAAGCCTAGAAAAATTAAAACTGCACATTTTTCCTATGTTAAAATCGAAATCAATTTTTTTAAATAATCTTTATACAGTATTTTCATCCATTATTTATATCAATTTATTTTTTCTCAATTTTAGCATCGTTTTAAATACATTTTTTTCTTCAATTTATTTATATTGGTTAACTTAGTGTTATCATTTCTACCGGATTTATATATTTTTGCTCAAATTTTTAATTAGAAAAAAACGCTATTTCAATACTCTATTATTTGATATTTATATAGATTTTTTATATAATTAATAGAGTAAGTTTTTATTGTGAACTTTATTCGATTGACCCATTAATATATCAATAAAATTTATTTTGAAAAATTGGGTGTAATATTCCATAAAAAATTGAATTATTAGTTTGAAATTTTTAATTAACTGAATTTATATTGATGTAATTAATATTTAGATTTAATATTAGATGCTCAACTTTAGAGATTTAATCAATTTCAAAGTTAAATTCAGGCCCACTTTGTTATCAAAATTTTTGATTAATATATTTGATAAAAAACAATATTGATGCTAAACATTTTTGACTGAGAATATTTTTGGAAACAATTATATATTCATGATCTTGATGAATAACTTAAGGTAAGGTGAATATGAAAACTAGAAATAAAGATCTCTAGTATTAAATATATAATTATTATTGCTATTGCTGTTGTTGTTATTATTATTGAGCGTATATATATTAGTTAGTTTGAATCATTCCTTGAGGTGATGTTTATTGCTTAAAATGCATGTCTTTTGCGTCTTTTGTCTCCGGTACTTCTTCAGCTGGGGGAGCGACTTTGGCCTTTTGGACCTATGTGCCTCTCATAGGGTAATCCTGGGGGTCTTGTCCCTTGTCATCTCATCCCACGTCCTGACTTGCCTCTTCGGACCCCGACTCTGCCTCGGCGCGGCCTTTGTCAGGGGTATCCCTGGGGGGCATGTCCCTTGCCTGGACCGGTCAGCGTGCCAACCACCAAAGACTGATCTCTTTTTTATTCTTTCGCTTCTTTTTTTTAGAGATGTTTTTTTTTGGATTTTAGTTTTCATCTCTAGTCTTATTGTCAATATTTTTAGAGATCAGATTGACATCTTTAACAACAGCAATAGCAATAATAATTTTATTCATGATCTTAATTTATAATTTATTCAAAGTCTGACTCTTCTCCAAATCTCTTAGGGTTAATAAGTAATTGGAAATATTTTGATATCTGTATTGAATATTGGTATTATTAAAGAGAGTTTTCTTTAAATTTTTTGTATTTCATAATTTATAAGCTTTAACTCAAACTAAAGAAAGAGTATAAAATAAGTCGAAGGCATTATATCAAATATTTTTTAGTTTTTTCCATTTTAATAATTACTTGTAAGTTTCACATTTTATATTATATTTCTAATTCTTCATTTTTGTCAAATCTATATCATCATTTACTAATTTCAATTGGTTATTCCATTTCTTAAATTAAATTATTGTAAATATTCAGCCATAATTAATGTAAAATCAATTAAAGTTTATTATTTATTATTTAATATTTATAATCATAAAAATTTAGTTGGATTATTATATCTTAGTTTTATATATTTAATTTAAAAGTTAGTCATAATTTATGTTTCCTTCGTAATTTTATATCATCATTTAAAAATTTAAATGTATTTAATTTAATAAAATTATGAAAGTAAGCATTTTTATATAAATTTTCCATTTCTTTCAATTATTAGTTTCCCTTTTAACTGATAAATCTCTTTACTTTATTAATTTATCTTATAAAGCTAGCTAAACTAATCTAGTAGCATAGTTCTCTACTATAATAAGCTTAAAATTAATATTAAACTAAATATGAAAGTTTGAAAAATTAAAAAAAAAGCAATACTTTACGCAAGTTTTCTAGCATTTTAGTAGGGTGCATGACATTTAGGGGTGCTGCTCTATGAACACTCAAATGCTATAAATTTCTCTTATCGTCTGTGGTATGGGAAGTTTCTTTCTTTTACAATGCAAAGAATACTATCTCTCTAAATCTACCCTCATCAAATGGCTTGTAGTCTAATCGATAGAAAAATATAGAATTATTTAGCATCAAGAAATAGTGCTTAATCTATTCATATTAAAAATGTTAGTCTAGAGGCTCTTACTGCCTAAATACACCTTTATGCTCATTTGCATTTTACTAAGCCAAAAATGTCTTGTTACTACTACTTAGCTAAAATAGCATATTTTTGGTAAATTAATTAATTTAATCAACTTTAACACATTTCTTTTATTTATTTTATTTTTATTATAATTTTAGGTACACTACCGCATTTGACCTGTTTTGCGGTAGAGTGCCTTAATTATATTAATTTCAAAAATATTTAATTATTAAGTTTTAAAATATATATGAAATACTGTTTGTAGAAAAAGTAATTTGTGTAAAGAATAAATATAAATAATTTGAATAAACTGTGAATGTTGCTTTATATAGCAACTTTATTTCAAGAATAAATATTTTGAATGCTTCAATTTTAATTTATAATTTTTTAATTAATAATAATTATATTACAAATTACTTTTTATACAAACAGTATTTCATATATATTTAAAAACTTAATAATTAAATATTTTTGAAATTAATATAATTAAGGCACTCTACCGCAAAACAGGTCAAAAGCGGTAGTGTCCCTAAAATTATAATAAAAATAAAAAAAATAAAAGAAATGTGTTAAAGTTGATTAAATTAATTAATTTACCAAAAATATGCTATTTTAGCTAACTCTATGATCTACCGTAATATGATTTCGATGCCATTAATTTATCATCAGGCTTAAATTTTATATAATCATAATGAGGTAATTTATTTAGATGGAGCAAATCCTTTTATGTAAATTTCTTTTACTGAGATTGGCTTTACTTAAGTTTTTGCTTTTAAGTTTGTTGGCCGAGAGACATTTCTTCTTCATCTTCTAAGAAAATATGAGCAATAAATTCAATAAAATGGGTATATCTTCCTCTTATATACCCAGAGCTTGTGATTCAGTATAGTATGGAAGTAAATTTATAGCCTTCGAAAATTAGGCATCTTTACTAATACCAGAAGGAGAAGGGGCCTCTGCTATTCAGAAACTTTTCACTAATCTCCTGTTTTTCTCAATTCTATATTATGTTTGTGTTCTCATCTCGAAACGAGCATATTACAAGATACTTTCTACTATTGACTTGTTATTTTCAGTTTTTCCTCGCATAATTCTATCATGATAATAGTTACTTTTAGCCAGTTCTCCCATGTAGAAATAATTGATGCTTAAATTATCGTAGGCACTCACTTCCATTTGAGTATCTGCCTCTTGCCAAGCTAATTATAGCTACTTTTTGAATTATTTTACTGCATTATCGCTGTCCTTCATTAAACGGTACACATTGCCTATCTGCTCATATACAAACATCTTCTCTTTTTATTTTTGAAAGTCTTCACATAGAATTTTCAAAGATTTGTATACTCTTACAGTCTCTGATAAGTCCTTAAAATCTTTGTAAAAATCTCCCAACACTTTCTAAGTGTAAAATATTAAATCAAAAGTGGAAAGGTCTGAACTTTATTTTACTGTATCAATGATTTAAGTCCATATTTCGATTAAGCTATTTTTCCTAACCTCAAGAGACATTTATGGATAACTTATGATTTCATAGGATCTCACATTTTTAGCCTTTATACCAATCATTTTATCGTTACTCATTGCATGCTTTATAACATCAAATTGCTTCTCAATGATACTCATATGTTGACTATTATAAAGATCCATCTTACTGCGGTTGAATGAAGTACGACTGTTTGATTTCTTTTCGACTTGACTTAAATTTAAGCTAATTGTTTCTCCTCCATTCAAGTCGTTGTAAATAATTTTACGATCATTAGAAATTGATCGCTCTTGTTAAATTCCTCCAAAATCTACGGTTTACATTATGGAATTATTCAATTCTTTTCCTACAGCTTTTAATCATTCATTATTGAGTTTAGCATGTCGTTTTAAGTTTAATTCATTTGAGAAATGTTGATTTATGAATCATTTAGCTAATCCAGTTTCTTCTAAGAGTTTAGAATATTTCTAGATTTTTCTATTGAATCTAAAGTCGTATTCCTACCTTTAAAGTTCGAAGTAGTCTGATTCATTTTAAGGGATAATTAAGAATTTTTTAATTTGTATTAAACTAGAGCCATAATTTATACTAAAATAATTAACTCCTATTTTACTTCTAAAGTCTGTGCTAATAGCTCTACCGGCTGTTGAAGTATCTATATATTTCAAAAAAAATGAGAATTAAATAATTCTTACTAGTATGCATTGTCATCTTTGTAGATTCAATACCAGACTGGATATTTATCATATTTCTACTAATTTTTACTTTCTAATTGATAAAATTTTTATTATATAAAGATGTCACTGGTTTATTATTCTCATTTTATTAATTTACATTGAGAAATGAATCTGCTTAATTTTTATCATTTTATTTCTAGTTGTTATGTTAAAGTTGGGTTTAATTGTATTATCTCTAATCGATAATATTTTGTCTTTGACTACTTGGATTTTTATAATTAAATAGAGAAAAACATTTATTGCAAAATCCTTTATAAAATGAATTTTTTCAAAGTGGCATAGTTGTTCCCTTGTGGCTATGGAATTAGAATATTTCTATTTTTCACTTAAGTTAAGGGTCTTTAAATACTCCCACCTCCAAATGCAGCTATCCTGCCAAAATTTTGAATGTTTCTTGTGCTTACCTTGCTACTATCTTTTGTGTAATTTATCTTATAATAATTAAATATGGAGTGTTTCGTTAGGACCCCCATATTCGGTATGGCCAGTTGGAGCCAATAAATTCATACCACCATACATATTTTAGTTAGCAAGAGATCATTCATATTTTCGAAAAATGACTGGGAAGTTTTATTCAATAAATCAAAGAATTCTTAGCTGTCATCCTCCATCTTTGATCCGATTTTATGCACAAAATATATGTATACTAACTCATATAAACTAATGTAATTTATTATGTGAATTCTTTCTTGATCTTCCTAAGATCCTCTTAAATCTTATATTTCTTCTGGGGAAACCCAATTCTTTATAAAACATTAGCTGCTTTGGATTTCAATGAATATCTTTTTAAAGTTTTCACTCCTAATTGTAATGAGCTGTTGTCAACTGAATTTTATATATTATGATATTTTCTTATTAAATTCTAATATATTAATGTTTCAAATTATTGGATGAAATTAAGTAACTACTTTAAACATATAATCAATTTCCTCTCTCATTGCTGGCATTTTTATTAAAATATGTGGATGTTTTATTATTAACATTATTTCTGCTGTTATAAAAGGATACATGCTGCTGTTACTGATTTTACTAGTAACTCGTTGAGAAGTTATCGTTATTGTTTGACTTTAACTTCTCTATAATCTGGGAATCGTAATTTGGCTGGCTTTGACTCTGGTACTAACCCAGACTGTTCTATGTTGCAAATAAATGCTTGCTCCCCTTATCACTAGTTGTCGTTAAATTTTAATATTTATTAGTGTTGTCCTGCTGAATGTTTTGCTGGGATGCATTGCTCATTTTGTTTGAATTTTAATTAAATAAGTTTTTATTTTAATTTCCCTTATAGAAAGAATCATTTCACCTAAAAGTGATAAAATACTTGTTTAAAGCGAATGAAGCGCTCGAATAATCAGAATAATAAATAAAACAAAGAAGAAATAAAGTAAAATAACTTATTCTGTTAAAAAGCATGATTTTGACGTTAAAAATAATAATGATAAATAATTTAGGCTTGCTGTAGTTTTATAAAAGATCTTTTATTTATTTTCTTTCACAAGATTGAAGGAGTTTTATAGTTGCTTTCTGTAGTTTTAGTGGTCTTGCTTCTTTTTTGTAAATAAAAATAGCCTTGCAAGAAACTTTATGCCAATCAAACTTAGTTTTATATAAAATATTTTCAAAAAATTGTATTTATATATAAAGAATCAAAATTAAAAGAGAAGTTAAATGAATTTAATCATAAACAATCAATTATTTTTTTAATTACTTTTTGCTTGTTTTCTTGAGTGTTTTCATAACTTTTTTCAGACTCATCTATTTAGAAAATATCTCTCATTTTACCAATTTTTAATAACTCTTAAGTCTAAATCAGGGTTCAGGGATAGTCTAGGATAGATAAAAGCGTAGTCATACTCAATAGCAATAGTTGTTAATTTATTAGTATATTCTTCTACAGTATTGAATTTTATATTTCTTTTGTTGAATTTCTATATGTAATCAAATTTAAACACATTTGTTAAACTATTATATTGAAATAAACTTCAATAGGTGAGTAAAATTTTATGTCAATCAGTTATGAGATAAAATTAAAAAATAAATTTAACCATTTGTACTTATAAATTTAGAGACTTTTATAAATTATTTCCTTGATGATTTGAATCAATCACAATTTCCTAATTCCTTCTTTTAAAAAAGTACTTAACCTCATGTTCTTATAATTCCATTAGTTTAACGAAGTTGTCAGAATATATTATTTAAATATCAATTTCTATGCATGGATATAAATGATAATAAAATATCCAATTTTTATTAATAAATAAATAGAATCCCTATTTCTCATTACTATATTGGCAGTCATCAACGATAACAATTCCATGCTTCAATTTAACTTTTTCGCTTCTAATCTTCTAATAAATCTATTTGCTTATAACCAAAGCAGATTGTGGATCAATGACAGGAGCAATCAATTATTTAGAATAATCATGCTATTCATGATGATATGAGTTTTCTCTATAAGATTTTAAATATCTCTATTAATTTAAATCTCTGCTGCATTCTAGTAATGATAAATCACGGGTCACGATTAATTTATCGAAACTATAGCATTTCTCTTCTAGTGTATCAATTGAAGGGTTTATGAAATAAAGTAGTTTTTCTTCTAACTTGGTTCTGGTCAGGCGAAAACTTTAATAAGTTTCGTTTTATGAAGAGAAAAGCTTTGGTTTTGGTGTAGTGGGGTGTAATTCAAAAATGTTCTTTAATGGATGGTTTTAAGAGTATTAAGCTAGTTTAAGTTGATTGAAGTCGCCGAAAAAAGCCACGTCTTAGGGAGAAATGTCAAATTTATTGAAAAGTTAGTGGGCGAATTCGATTGAAGATTAGGAAATTCAAATTACTATTAAGGGGTAGTAAGCTACATTAGAAAGGACGTTTCCAGCTATAGTTTCTATATTGTATAAGTCAATATCTCTTATGAAAGTTGAGAAGAGTCTTTGATTGGTTTTATAAAGTTTTTACAGCTTCATTTCTTTGATAATTATTATATTCAATTACAAAAGTTGATTAACTCTTATCTTAGATTCAAGATGAAAAATAAATTTCTTACAATCATTAAATAGTATAAATTATTTTTAGTTATCTTGCTGAGTTTGTCTTTGTCTTTCTTACTATCAAGCCATTTAATTCTTTCTCCATCTTCCCAGAGTCCTCGTTTGCTCTTTCCCTTGCTATTAAAGAATTTACTTTCTCCATACTATTTACAATTGCCCCACATACCTTCGTAGCGATGCCCATCAGGCCATGTGTACACACCATATCCTTCTTTCTTATCATCCACATATTTCCCTTCATAACATCTACCATCTTCCCAGGTATATTTGCCTTGGCCGTGTAATTTATTTTCTTTCCAATCACCAATATATTTACGACCATCTGGCCAGGTGTAAGTTCCATAACTTTCAATATTATTATTTGCCAGACTCCGTCGTAAAAAGACCCATCAGTCCACTTATAGTAGTTCTGTCCATGCTTAAGTCCAAGATGGAAATTTCCCTCGTAAAAAGAGCCATCTTCCCATTCCTCACGACCATAGCCTTATTTGAGGTCATCCTTCCACATGCCGTTAAATTTAGACCCATTTTTCTGATAGCAGCTGCCTCTCCCATTCGCCTTATCATTTTGAAAATCACCTTCATAGACATCGCCATTTATGTGATGAAAAGTTCCATAATCACTGGCCTTATTATTTCTCTAATCTCCCACGAATGAGGCGCCGTCTTTCCTCACAAGCTTGCCCTTGCCATGTTTTATGATTAGCTTCTTTTAAGAGAAGCTAATCTTTTTTATCTGGCCAGTAAGTATATACTGATTAATCTTCAACAAGAGTTAATTGATCAATATGAATCAATATTTCATTGGGATCTAATTATTGAAACTGATTTGGACTCTTAATTATTGAATCCGCATTTTTACCTCTGTCATTTTTGTATAAAAGTAATGAATTTGGAAATAAAATTAACATTATTTAGTATATATATTTGTAATTCATATGTTTATATGAATAATTTTAAGTTTGATAAAAAACAAATAACTTTTATCCCTGAAGTTAGTAAAAAATCCAATCAATTAAATAGGATCAATTATTTTATCTTTAATCAGCTTACAAACCTTATAGAAATAAATCCAAAAGAATTTTATACTCCATGGAATTTATATACTGTTGGTGTATTGGCACACAAAATATATAAAACTCACTACAATTATTTTAATATGATATATAATGCAATCTAAGTCATTAATCTTAATTTATTTTTAATTAAGAAATATTAATTCTACTCATTTCATTAAATTATTATTAATTCATATAAAGAATTCTATAACAAAATTAAGAGTATAAATTATATTAACCCTACTCATAGTGCTGAAATCATCATTAAACTGCATTAAATCGCCCATGTCAATTTTATTAGAGAATTACTGTGAATCTTGCTTCTTGTTCATTGTTATTGTGTAATCTTAATTATTATTATCTAATTTTATGTACCCCCTGCTTTGACTGATACCGTAGTTGCTTATGTTTTTTATGACTTGTATTAAATTTAATACTTATATATTTATATAGGATTTTAAGAATCTGCAATAAATTATACTCCCGTAATGACGACGTAAAGATTAAAGATTTTCAAATATATTTATATTAATATTATTGTATTTGGTGAATGAACTCTTGATTGATAGCTTGTATGTCTGTTAATACTAATACCCCATAGATCAATTAAGAAGCAAGGATAGGAGTTAAGAACATTTAGATTAAAAATTAATTATAATTGTCTTATAATATAAATAATTAGGCTAAAATCAAATTAACACACCCTGATTAGATTATTTTATAAGACAATTAATCGAGCCAATAGTTTTAATAATTAGCCCAAACATTATAATTATACGCCAATAATAATAAATTCTTAATTTAATTGTTCTTAAACCCAATTCTCATGTCTTAATTGATCTATGGGGTTTTACAATTTTAACTTAGCTGCACATTATTCTCATCAAACTCCTCTTTATTTTATAGTAAATAAAAAAGAAATATTATTTAAAATACTGATTTCTTTTTATTTTTCAAAGTACTATGATAAATAATTTGTCATACTACTGGATGTTGGGTCTGGCTTTGGATCTACACCAATTATCGTCACAGCAAGTGGCATTGAATTTGTCATCCATGCCAGTGCATGTCCCAAGAGTTTAGCCCATTTCTAGTATATCTATATATTTTGATATATTTTAATAAATAAGAAGAATTTATATTTTTAGATTCAACAATATCAAAATAAATATTACTTATCTTCCTCTAATGTTTAGATTAAATGTTAAAACAATTTATTCCACTAGTCATATAATTTTCCCTCAATGTATATTTTTTCAGAGTATATCGGAAATTGGCAAATAAATTAAGAATTAATAAGTTTTTGAGTAGTATTATTTTAAGATTACGCTCTTATGATAATAAGAGAAAGATTGATTCAAAAATAATTAATGACCTATAAGTTTTAGTTTGTATTAAAATTTAGAGCTAAGATGACCTGAAATTATACTTTATTTAAAAAACAAAAATAAATTATCAATCATTATATAAACACTATAAAATAAATGCTATCACTTGAGACTCAAAGGCCACTGATCACAGCCACTTAAATGAATACTGATGAGAATCATTTAATGCGCACAGTCGCAGGAGATACTCAGGGAGCTATTATGAAGAGATCTTAATCATAAGGATTTATATACTATAAATATCATATCACTAAGTGTTATACTTTTGAATTGATGTATTTAATTATGAGATCTCATGACTCATGAGCAATCGTCTCATATGTTCAAATTTAATCATGAAAACGACTTCACTGATTAGATGAAGCAATTAAAGCATAAAAATAAAAATAAAAAGTCATCGTAATTGCAGACACCTGGAGGCACAGGCAAGATTCAGCCAGGAACTCAAGATGATTTTGTTTTCAGTCCTGACACTCTCAGAAACCCATAATTTATTTAAAGATTATTTGTATAAAACTAAAGTTTATTTTGTGAAACCGCCCTATAATAAGCGAGGAGTCTGGTGAATCGATGTCCCCAGATAAGTCAACTTTAACTTTGAGTATGGTAAGTTTGAGATCTATGTCTTCAGGTTGGGACTACATAACTTTCCCCAAGAGAGCTAATGTTGAAAATATACTCAAGCTACAATCGAGAATTAAAGAAGACTACTATGAGCGTGTCAAGTTAATGGTAAGTTAAAATAGAAATATTGAAGAAAATCAAGTGTTTAAAATTATATGAGTGCTTCATCTGTATCGTGTAATAAGAATAGAATCGATTGATATTTAAGTAATTCCTAAGTAGTTTTATAAAAAAACCAAACTATCCATTAATTATCAAAATTATAGAATTTATCAATTCAGCCACTTTATTCATGATTTTATAGAGACATCACGTTAGTACAAGAATAATTGGTTTAGGATTCTTTTTATCTCTTGCTAAATTGCTATAGTAATTAATATTAATCGTTATATACATTTTAATGTTTACTTTTCGCTTTGCTATCAGTACTGATATTCAATTGGAAAGCGATTTCAGCAATCTACGTTATTGGTTTTGGTAATTAAAATTAATCAGTTATACAACTTTTAATAGATATCGTCTTTACCTGTGGATTCATTATTTTACTTATTGTTGAGAGAAAATTCTTCAATAATTGTATACTAATTTAGCTATATTTTGAAACATTTGATTTACTGTTTAAGAAAAACAATTTATATTTTTTACTATCTCTCTTTTTAGATGGTTCTTTAGGCTCTGTCTCGTATGCATCTCGGTACAGGGAGAAGTGGAATGGGGGGCGAGGTCTTTTTTGGAAATTTTCTTGTTCACGACTAGCCACGTCATTGATTGCCACGTCAACTCATTTCAGATACGTCTACTTAACGACTAAAATTGATGGTTTTAATTTTAGTATTAAACAGTGAATTGATAAATATTTAATTTTGAGTTTAACTCGTTAATCAGATGGTTCTTTTATCAGGAGAGAACTGCATATTATATTCATTTTAGGAGTATCCATGTTCATAATAACGATTTATGGAGTTTTCCCACTTGTTCTATTCGTGTTCATTCTATCTTCAGCTCTTCTTCTATAGTTCAATTCAAGCCTCCTGTAGATCTTTTGAATCTTTTTGAGTCTCTCCTTGTCATCTTCGGAGTTGTTATCGTTTTCGAATTGATTCAGGAACTCATCGAGACTATCAATGGAAAACTTCTCGTTCTTTGAGGTATCAGAATTTGTTTGATTAAGAAGCTGAGCTAATCTGAACAGAAAGTTTGAATTTTCAGTGAGAGATTTTACGCTGGATTGAATCGATTGGAGCTTATCCCTCTCGTCATTCTGATGCTAGTCGTTTTAGATTTCTGTTTCTAAACTGGCTTGTTTTATAGACATCCAATACATGGTGATGTGTATGGCAAATAGCTCACGTATCACACTAAAATAGATAATTAAGGTTGGAGGTCAGGGTTTTTAAATAAGGAAACTTACATTAATTATCTCGATTGAGAGCCATTATCATAGGTTGCACTAGTTTTTAACTCTTCTTTTATGAATTTTGTAAAAAACTACCCATCAATAAAAAGTGTATCTTTTATTTCTTCAAGAAGTTGATAAAACCTCTGCATGCTGAAATCTGGATCAATAGTTGCCATGATCTCTCTGCTCATTGAACGGATGCTATTCACGAAATCAGTATACATATATTCCATTTTTATTCTTTCTTCAAAGTCTTGTTCTATTGGTTAAATTAAAATCAGTAATTTGGAATTGAATTAATACTAAATAGTAATAACTGTATTAATTTCTTCAAGATAATCTAATGAAACTTATAGTTTTTAGTTTTTAACGGGATATAAGAATAGAAAATAGAATAACTTACTTTCTTAGACTTATTTCTCTTGATCTCTTTTTTCTTATAGAGCGCATTCTTGTTCCTCTTTTATCTTCACGTTATTGAAGACTCCATTTCGAATAATTATAGTATACTTAATGATTCTCTAATTATAATTATGGAGACTCTTTGATTATTTTTTATTAGAAAGAGAGATTGTTGAAACCAATTGGAGGCTTAAAAGAGTACATAATTAACATGATGATGTTTAATGAGCAATCCTCTTCAGACTTTAATGATTACAAAGACACTAATGATAACCAGAGACTTGGTAGTGACGAAGAAAATTAAATGCAATTTGATAATGATCAAGTCGCCCTCCTTACAGGAACAGGCCTGGATGAAGATTTCTAAGAGTTCGAGAATTTGCTTGGCTTACCAGACAGTGAATGGGAGCTTGGATTTAAGAATGACTACATTAAAGTTCGGAAGGAAATTGGGTTTAACAACAAACCAGAAATTATGGTTAAGTTCGAGGCTATATTTCTCAAAAATCCAAATGCACATTCCATTTGAAGCATTAGCTGATATCGATGTGCGTAAAAAATGGGATGAAGTTGTTTGGAATTTAACAGTCATTGAGGATGGAATGAATGGGAATCCATGTGTCTTCTATTACAATATAAGAGCGCCAAGTTTTATGTAAAGTAGAGAAGTCATAGTGAGTTACAAAATTTAAACTGACTTTTTCAAAAAAGGAAACTTAGCTCTTCATCACATAACTATCGATTATCCTGATTACCCCGAGGATCCCTCAAAATTTATCCGTATTAATTAGAAAATTAATGCCTTCATGTTTAGATAAGATAATTTGGCAATAATTACTGAAAATATTGATAGCAAAACTCATTATTATAATAAAAGTTTGAGGAATGTGCCGAATATCATGGCACTGAGGTCATTTGGATAGTCAGTCAAAAAGTGAAGACCAATACTCCACTCAATTATTGCATCAGAGAGCTGTTAGCAATCCAAAAATCATGATCGACTCACTTATCTAAACTAGCCACAAGATCCAAAATGGAGATATTTGAAATCAAATCATTGTGAACTTTCCAATACTTTATAAATCAGTCTGATCTTAATTTATGGCTAAACTATAGAGAAGAAATATTAAATCAACTCACTTAAGATATTGAATAATTAATAATTGTCAAGAGAAAATTATTCATTCAAATAATCTACATTTAATTATCAATTTTTTTATTATCTTTTTATATTTATACTTAGAAATTTGAAAAGTAATCAATAATTTCTAGAAAAAAGTAAAAAATAGTTTAATATATTTCTGTCATATGCCTTATTTAAAATCGAATAATTTATTATTTAATGAAAAATGATATGAATTAATCGTGCCTCTATTATTAGTTAAATAAATATTTATTAACATTAATCTATTAACGCAGTCGCTTAATAAAATTGAAAATCTTTTGCCATATCCAGTAGGAGAAAGTGTAGTTAAGGAACTCTAACCCCTCCCCAATTCCCAATTACTCATGAATTATTGTTTCCATCAAGACTTAAGATAGGAAATTAAGAAATACCAGATTAGAATATGCTCAAATATTATTATTAATACTTTGAAATCCTATATTATTTTGATATAAAATTGAAATGTATTAGCAAAGCAAATACATTTGTATAATATAATTGTATGATTATCTAGTATAAGAGGGGAGGATGCACAAAGAAGATTTAGTTTAGATCATAAAAAATTGCATAATTATTATGAGTAAGGATTTCAACAAGAATTTTCCAAATATGCTCTCTAGAACATCTACCATAGTTTTTCTTTGAAAATAACACTTTTCAAAATTTGATAGACTTGATAAATTATTCTAAAAAAACCCCATTCTTAATCTATTTTTTAGAGAAGGAATAAAACTTCATAAAGGTTCAAGGACCAACCGTGTTGGTAGGAGATATATATGAACAACTTTTTGACTTAGTTAATTTAATAGAGAAAGCTGGGGTCCCTAAGTTGACAAAGTAAGGAGGCTTTATATATATTTTATGAAATCATAACATGAGAAACTTGAGAGATCTTGTATAATTAATAGTATAAAAGTTATGAACAAAAACTTTCAGTTTTAATAAATTAATTTATATGTATATAGATTAATTTATTTTTTTTGGAGAAAAAAGATGACGTTTTTTATCAGTTTTTAAACTATACTTAATTAATCCCATTTATTAATCAATATTTTTAGCTATGTATATTTGGGTGACTATGTTGACCAAGGAGTTTATTGCCTAGAGTGTTTGTTGCTACTTTTCACTATAAAAGTATGATTTAATGATATTCATCTCATTAATACCTTAGTTAAATTACCACAGAAAGTTATTCCTATTAAGAGGAAATCACGAATGCAGAACAGTCACTGAGCACTTCACATTCCGCACGGAAGTCATTAATAAATTTGATGATGAAATTTATGATTTGGTAACGAGTGCATTCGATTGCTTGCAACTAGCAGCAGTAGTTAATAATAATTATTAAATTTAATCTAAAACAAGGAATATTAACTCTAAATGTCTTTTATACTGATCTTTACATGCATGGAGGAATTTCACCAGAAATTACCCATACTGATGACATTCAAAAGATAGAAATATTTTAAGAGATACCAGAGGGTGGAATGCTCTGCGATATAGTATGGAATGACCCACTTGCGGATGAATTTGCACCAAAAGTTGATTTCCAAGAAAATCTTGAATGTGCTTGTAGTTTCAAGTATGGACTTAAACCTACCAAGAAACTCCTAGAAGCTTAAGATTTCACTTTGCTTGTCCGTGCTCATTAAGTTCAGATGCAACGCTATAAAATGCATAATTGGGATAAATCAGCAGATATTCCAACTGTAATTACTATTTTTAGCGCTCCAAATTACTGTGATTGCTACAATAACAAAGCTGCGATTATCAAGATACATGTAAGTGAGCTATTTTGATTGATAATTTGTGCCTTACGATGTATAAAAATGGCATTTTAATATCCTATTTTTCTAGAGAGAAAACTTTGGAATAAAGAACTTTGAAGAAGTGCCACATCCCTATCACTTAGCTGGAGGACTTAATCTCTTCGAGTTTTCAATGCCTTCCCTCACAGAGAAGATTCTAGATATGTTGTTTAACATCTTAGAGCAAACTGCTGATTCAAATGACATTGAAATAATCGAGGACGAACATACTTTTCAATCTAACCTTGCTCAGATATTGAATTTATATAATTAAAAAGATTTTATGCACAATATGGGTTCAAAATAAAAATAAATCTCTAATAAATGTAATACTGATTGGAGCATCTGACATATAAGTTAATAAGACTAAGATTCACACTGTGAGTAGAATGCGAAGAATGTATAAAAATCTCATTGAAAATCACGATGTCCTTTTATAAATCTAAATGGCAAATGATGGTAGAATCCTAAGAGGACTTCTATTCAGAATAAATCGCACAAAACATTAAAATTTATCAAATCTATAACTTCTTATTTTATTCGTATATTACAGAACCTTATTGTATTGTATAAAGATATTTTAAGATTAGCAGGAAAACCAGCTATTAGAAACGCATTTAAGGAATTCGAGTTAGCTTTAACGTTGGATTAAGAAAAAGAGAAGAGACCCTAACGCAAACAATGAAAAATACTATAAACAAATTAGACTAAATTACTAACAAATGAGGAATTATTAGTTAATTCAAAGGAAATTTTACTTTAAATTAAATTAATTATGCTTAAATTTCATTGCTATATAAACAGTTTAACCATTCAAGATTATTTTTAAGAAAATTTCGATTAAAATTGGAAGTACTTATATAATTGCAATTTATTAATATTTTTCAACCATTTAGTCTCCCATATTAAACATCCTGTGATACTAATCTTAATTGAATTTTAAATTATTTAAAGCTTATTAAATAATGGTAATATCTTTTATAATTTTAATTGAGTATTTTAAAAGCACATTTGAAAAGGGAACATGACAAAAAACATTATAATTAATTCTAAATTTATAAAAGTATTAATGGCATTTAGAAAACATTTGCAATTGTGATAGATAATAAAAAATACAATAATTTTATTGTTTTAAATATTTACTCGTACTTATTTTTAAATTGAATCATTGAAATTCACAAGAGAGATTTTATTTAAAATTATAATAAAATTTTATAAATACTGAATGGGATAAATAGTAAAATTTTAAATTATATAAAGTTAAAGTAATTATTTGACAATTTATAAGCACAATTAATGCCGTTTATAATTGATTTTTATGAGATGAGTAATGAATGAATTTCTTTGAGGTTTAATATTTAATAATTTATAAATATTTATTTATACATTTTGACAAAGTAATTTAGCAATAATTTAAATCTCTACCTAGCTATGTTTTCTCTATCACGCTTATTTTTTAGAATCAGTACTATTTTTATTACTGCTATAGTTGTTCCAACAAGAGGCAGTGCAATTACGAATGCCAACCACCAAGGCAGGTTATTTTATCTTAAATTTATCAATTCATTTATATAAGATGATATAAAACGTATAAAAGATTTATAATCAGTATTTATGATCAGGTTTTCCTCGTATGTTCTCTCTGTAACTTAATAGTTCAAATGTGTAAAACAGAAATTCCTAATATTATTAGTGTACTGCCCATTATTCACTGCATCCTTGAACAATCTCGAGTGCATGAATTCGTGGACTGAGTCCCACGTGCATTTGTAGTTGTCGTCACAAGTTGCATTTGGTAGTCTGATTGGGATGTCATTTAAATAAAGTTCTATGTAGTAGTTCTCGTGGGAGTATACTGGGTCTGAACCGTCGTCCGGCAATGTTAAGTCACGCTGGTGGAATTCTATTAAGAGAGAAGAAGTATAAAAAATTAATGATACAAGTTTTATTTTTAATTGATTAAGTCTTGTAAAGCCATACTAGATTTGAAATATAAAAACCACTTTATGGAAATAATGAGTAACTAAATTTTTAATTGGCTTTTAAAATGTTTAAATTAATGGTTTATCTATTTTTAAAAACTCCTTGGTTTTAGAAATTAATTAATAAATTACTATTATTTATAAGAGATGAAGTATATTTGGGAAGGTATCTAAATTGTTACTCCAACTAAAACCCGAGTATCAACCCAATCAAGTGCTGTAAATGAATTTATAAATATTAATATCTCTGTGTAGTTAAATATTAATTGCTTGTGTTTACATGTCCAAGAGTAGCATTAGCCTTCCAGTCGAAATGTCTGGTGATAAACTTAAATGATTAGTTGTTTGCTAGTGTTGTAATGGTGTCGTTGTTGAATCTGAATAAGTAATGATCGTCATGCGAGAAATTGTTTATTAGAGTTTGTTCTTCAGGGATGAATGTGTAGTTCACATAACATAATTTATAATCAAAATGGCTGCTCATATTTATACAACATTAATAGCCAATAATCTTTTTTAAATGATTAATTTATTTTATGTCATAATTGGCATATCTTTAAATAATGATTATTCAGTTTTATAAGTAATAATCTAATAAGAATGATAAATTAATATAACGTTTTTCGTATTGATTTGTATGAATTTCATCAGTAATATATCTAGCTGCTTCAATGTCAAATGGCTCAGATTTATTCAGGTTGAATTTGTTTTAGAGAAGTGGCTACAAAGTCTTTTTAAAGTTCTCAAATGTTGAATTGACTTTGGTATTATTAATTGCTTCAAACATTAGTATCTCACCAATAGTTATTGGGCAAATCAATGGATCATACCCTCTGAATAGCTATAAAATATAACATGGTATTTGATATTTAATTTTGTTAAGCATGGATTCCAAATCCCTTGAGTCAGAGTGAATCGGGACAGTTTAGAAGCCATTTTCAAGTGGATTAGTCCCCGGTCTCTATTTAATTTGCTTCAAATAATCCACTGGCATAGGTGGGACTGCACTTGCAGTTTAATTATCAAACATTTAGCTACTTGTCCCAGGTGGGTAGAGTCCCATCATAAACGCCATAGCTGACATGTAAGTGTGATCCACTGGTGTAGAATAAGTGTAAAATTCATCTGGATTCATGCGCTGGGAGAGGAAAGTTGTGTCCTCGATGTATCATTTGCGCATTTCACGACCTCTTAGATACATTTATCGCATACCCATGGCTGTGAGTTATCCTAATCCCTGGGGATAATGTACCTAAGTAGCATTCATTATATCTTGATATTAATTTAAATAGTTTTAAAGAGGAAATGTTGCTTATTTTAGGTTATCATGAATAAACAATGAGTATAAATTAAAATTAAAATAAAGTATATTAGTGATATTAAGGAGTTTAAGATCCGTGTACTACAAAATCAAAGACATAAAGTAATTTCTCTTCTGCAAGTAAACTCAAACTTTAAAATTAATGTTTATTATTGCTAAAATAGAATTTGAAATGGGAAAATTAGATAAATAAATCAAAAGTCTAGAAATTTAAATATATAACAGCAAGTAATTAGGATGACTTACAGATAGAATTTGATTAAACATTTGAACACTTTGTGGCAGTTATGTTTACCCGTTTAATTGTTTAGTGATCATTTTTATTATAATTATTTTAGAATTAAAAGTCTATTAATTAATTAAATTTATTAAACATTTAAACATATAAACATGCGAAAGAAATAAGTTTATTTGTTTAATAACTCAAAATTAAGTTAATTATTATTTCTAAATTAAATATTTAAAGCCTCGATACTGAAATCGCTTGCATAAACTCCGGCGCCTTTAATAGGTCTATCATTAACAAAATTTGGACACATGTAAAATTTAAACGGCAATTATAAAACACTATTTGTGCTCTTGCTTGTATTCGAAAAGCATTTAGATGATTGGGCTTTACTAGAAAATGCATTAAATCAAAAAAATCATGTATCTCGCACATATAGATATACCACAATTAAACTACTAGGTAGTACTTCATGATCTTGAACATAATAGAGAATCACTGTGGCTTGTATAGAAACTACTTCATCACCAAAGAATACAGTGGATTCAAATTGCTACTAAAGTTAGGGATCTCAGCTTAGAATGTTGCGTAGTGCAGTGAAAGCAAACTTTTCCAAATGTATCCAAGGCTTACAATGATTTACGGTAACGAAGACTAATTCATCGCGCATTCCTGCCTCATCTCAGTCAATAAATCCTTCTAGTCAATCAATCAGAATTCAGGGAATCAAAAAGAGATGATGCTCATCAAGTTTATCTTAGGCTATTTAAGTGGTGAATTCAGAAGTGTAGAGCAATTCTATCGCAAGCACTACAATGATGTCAAAGCCTTGATGATTATAGGATAGTTGGAGATTAAGATGAAACAACATACGCGATTAATAAAAGAGTCGAACCTTCTGAAAGTTGAATACACTCCAACCATCAAATCGTTATAAGAATATTTGCTAAAGAAAGAATCAGGCAAGGGAAAAATAATAGAATGGAGTCACGATCAATTTCAGTCAATAGGGAATGGAGAGGTAATCGATACATTATATAATGTGATTGAGAAAAAAGCACTAAAAGATGAATAGTGTCTGGATAGTTGGGCCCACAAATACTGGAAAGACGACCATAACAGAGATGCTTAAGGAGATATTCATTTGTGATGTCTTAGAGGAGGGAGTTTCTCACTTCTTTGTAAAAGCAGTGCAAGTCGATGTCGCTCCGCAGGATAACAATGGTGGACGAAATGAATCACGTGCACTACTTTGGGAAAAAACAAAATTTGGATAAAATGAAGAAGTTCATGGAGGTGAAAGGCTGCTCTATATATGTCAAGTATGAGGAAACGCAGATGGCATTTAAGCACACATCTATTGAGATCACAACGAACGATCTTCCGTTTAAGATGAAAAAGGTAGACCTTGATGTATTCATGGAGAGGATTACAGTTTGTAAACTAGAAATGCATTCGCATGGACTAGGGGAGCCGTTCCCATTTATTGCGGTGGATCTAGCAAGATATTTGTACAAAAGGTACATCGACGACAGCAAGACTGAAGACACTGGACCGCATTTCGACAACGAGGAGGTTGGCGACGACATTCAAGATCAAGAAAGCAGAAAGTCTACTGGCTCAAACATGTCTTTTAGCTGAATATTAACTTTATTTATAAAACATTAAGTGTAATTAAACAAATAAACTTATTTCTTTCGCATGTTTATATGTTTAAATATTTAGTCCACTATAATTCAATAATCATACACACACACACTAATCTCTAATTTTTATTCGTTTAGTTGCTAGGTGATTGTTTCTCTATGCTTGTTTCCATCAGCACCTAGCAGATAAACTCTCGAATGTTTAGTTGTTTAAATGTTTAATAAATTTAATTAATTAATAGACTTTTAATACTAAAATAATTATAATAAAAATGATCACTAAACAATTAAACGGGCAAACATAACTGCCACAAAGTGTCCAAACGTTTAATCAAATTCTATCTGAAAGTCATCCTAATTACTTGCTGTTATATATTTAAATTTCTAGACTTTTGATTTATTTATCTAATTTTACCATTTTAATTCTATTTTAGCATTATTGAGTAAAGATAAGATTTTAATTGAATGTTATATTTTTAATTAATTGAAGATAGTAGAGTCTTACATTATATCTTGTCATCTCTTCCCAATAAAACTAACAATAAATTAATAATAAAAAATTATATATTTTTTCTCATTATATTATTTAAAACATTGTGTTTTATATCCAGTGGTAGACTTAAAAAGGTACGTTAACAATGCATATATCTTTTAACTTTTAATTGACCTTATAAAGTTTTTGTTTTGTGACTACTCTTTCATTTTATTAATATATTGTGCTAATATATTTTGAAATTCTTTTTAATAATATTATTAACATCTAATTATTATTGAGTTATTAAAAGTCAAGCAATTATTATTGATAATCAATAAAACATAGATAAATATTTTTATTAAATATAATGATATATTAGCTTTATTTTCATATATTTTTCATTGTTGTACTTTACTTTTGATCTTATATAACTTTTGATCTTATATAACTTTTGATGTTATTATTTTACTTTGTGATTAACTCGAACCCATATTGAAATATTGACTCTTATAAAAATTAAAATAAAAAAGCATCATATTCATAATTTTATCGCTTATGTGTTATTTATAAAATATGATATACAATAAGTAATATTTATCTCTGCGTCTAAGTGTCATTGGATAAATCATTCATAACTCTGTTCTTTTTTCCCATTGAGGTGGCTTGAATGGCATCAGTCCGCATCTATTTGGCTTTAGTCTCTGTTTTTTAAGTTTACTTCAATCTCTCTATAATTGCTTATTCTCTTTGTTTAGCAGTTTCAATCAAAACCCCAAAACCCTTTCAGTAGTTTGATTGAGTTTTTGATTGATAAAAGTAGACTATTAGTGCATACTTTATTAGGGTTTTAATAGGGTTTATGTAGGGGTTTAATGTTTAAATATTAGTATTTTAAGTGAGTATATGCGAGGTTTGGGGTCAGTTTATGACAGTGAGAATATAGATCTATTGTTTAAGTTGCGATATGGATGTGATGAATATAGTGATCAACTCAAGCCTGCTCTGAATTATACGTCGATAGCAAGGCTACTCCATAAATCTCCAGCAACTGTGAGGTCTCACTGTCTATTAGCAATGAATTTAAAGAGATAGCATCTTAATTCTAAGCCTAAGAGACCCTTAAAATTTTAGCAGCATCATATTGAATATCTTATTATTGATAAGACTCTTAAATACTGGGCTCATTTTTCTCTGGCCTAGAGGGCTGTGATGTTTCATCGCCAATTTCCTGAGCTTCATATCTCTGCTTAATCTATAGCGAACATATATAAAAAGAACGGAATATCTTACAAGACAGTCAATCGCATTAAGAGAGTGATTGACTTTAATG